>CM012447.1:25918841-26289360 GCA_003999625.1 Oryzias javanicus | reverse complement strand
TGCTAACACTTATTAGCTAATATGCCTAGCTAAACTCCAAATTAGCCCAAAAAAAACCTAAAAAGTTGCAAAATTAGCCAAAAAAGCTAACACGTTGCTAATATGCTAGCTTAAACTCCAAAATAGCCAAAAAAACCAAAAAACCTAAAAAGTGCCAAATTAGCCAAAAAGCTAACACGTTGCTAATATGCTAGCTTATACCTGAATTAGCCCAAAAAAACCAAAAAAGTTGCCAAGTTAGCCAAAAAAGCTAACACGTGCTAATATGCTAGCGTTAACTCCAAATTAGCCCAAAAAAACCTAAAAAGTTCCAAATTAGCCAAAAAAGCTAACACGTTGCTAATATGCTAGCTTAACTCCAAAAAATAGCCAAAAAACCTAAAAAGTTGCCAAATTAGCCGAAAAAGCAAAGTTGCAGAAACTTTTTATAACGATTTGAAAAATGTTCCTTTTGAACATAACATAGGCTAACAATTAGCATAAATTGCGCAAAATCGCAAAAACCGTAAAATTTGCGAAACAAAAACACAAGCTATAATGTCCTCAACGAGCTGAACGTTTGATACCAAGATTTCACAAGTGTAAAAAGTGCACAAAGTTTTATAACAATTTTTAAAAATGTCCATTAATTGTCAATGAGGCTAATAAACTAGCATAGATTGCGTTAAAATCGTTACGTGTATGAATTTCAAAAGTACAAGCACAAATGTCCTGAACAAGCTGAACGTTTTGATACCAATATTGCCACAAGTGTAAAAAGTGCACAAAGTTTTATAACAATTTTAAAAATGTCCATTAATTGTCAATGAGGCTAGTAAACTAGCATAGATTGCGTTAAAATCATTACGTGTATGAATTTCAAAAGTACAAGCTATAATGTCCTGAACAAGCTGAACGTTTTGATACCAAGATTGCACAAGTGTAAAAAGTGCACAAAGTTTTATAACAATTTTAAAAATGTCCATTAATTGTCAATGAGGCTAGTAAACTAGCATAGATTGCGTTAAAATCGTTACGTGTATGAATTTCAAAAGTACAAGCTACAATGTCCTGAACAAGCTGAACGTTTTGATACCAATATTGCACAAGTGTAAAAAGTGCACAAAGTTTTATAACGATTTTAAAAATGTCCATTAATTGTCAATGAGGCTAGTAAACTAGCATAGATTGCGTTAAAATCGTTACGTGTATGAATTCCAAAAGTACAAGCACGAATGTCCTGAACGAGCTGAACGTTTTGATACCAATATTGCACAAGTGTAAAAAGTGCACAAAGTTTTATAACAATTTTAAAAATGTCCATTAATTGTCAATGAGGCTAGTAATTTGCATAATTTGCGTAAAAACCGTAAATTTTAAGAATACCAAAAATACATTTATGAATGTCCTAAATTTGCAGAACATTTTGATAACAATATTGCACAAGTTTAAAAAGTGCACAAAGTTTTATAACGATTTTAAAAATTCCATTCATTTTCAATGAGGCTAGTAATTTGCATAATTTGCGTAAAAACCGTAAATTTTAAGAATTTCAAAAATACATTTATGAATGTCCTAAATTTGCAGAACATTTTTATAACAATTTGAAAAATTTTCCCATTGACTTAACATAGGGCCAAAAATTAGCATAAATTGCGCAAAATCGCGAAAACCGTAAAATTTGCGAAAACCAAAAGTACAAGCAGCAATGTCCTGAACGACCCGAACGTTTTGATACCAAGATTGCGTAAATTGCATAAAGTGTGCTTAAGTTTTTACCCGTCAAAAAACGTACGGAAGAACTCGTAAATAATAACTAGAAATTGCATTACCTCCGATAATGCATGTGTGAATGCATCGCTGCTGGAAATGCTAGCTGTAATTAGCATTAATTGCGTTAATTTGTGTAACTTGTGTAGTTGTAATAATGTGTAGTAAAAGCATGAATTTCCTGAACATGCTGGATGTGTAAAATTGCATAAAATTCTGAATTTGCTTTAAATTTGCACAAATTTGTTTAAAATTGTGTAAAATTGTGTAGTTGTGTAAAGTTGTGTTAACTTTGTGTATGTTGTGTAATTGTAATAATGTGTAGTAAAAGCATGAATTTGCTTAACATGCTGGATGTGTAAAATTGCATAAAATTCTGAATTTGCTTTAAATTTTCATAAATTTGTGTAAAATTGTGTAGTTGTGTAAAGGTGTGTTAAATTTGTGTAACTTGTGTAGTTGTAATATTGTGTAGTAAATGCATGGATTTCCTGAAGTTGCTGGATGTGTAAAACTGCTTAAATTGCATAAAGTGTGTAATTTGCAGGAATTTGTAAAAATCCTATTAGTTATAATGGGGCTGAAAAAACGCACAAATTGTGTAACTACGCAAAAACTGTAAAGTTCACAACTACTAATAATACAAGCATCAATGTCCTGAACGAGCCGACGTTTTGATACCAAGATTGTGTAAGTTGCATAAAGTGTGATAAAGTTTTTACGTTCCAAAAAACGTACGGAAGATGAAATAAATAATAATAATAATAATAAAGAGAAACAGGATCACTATAGTGTGAATGCATTGTAATGCATTCACACAATAATAATATTTAAAGAGAAACAGGATCACAATAGTGTGAATGCATTGAATGCATTCACACAATAATAGTGATTTTAAATTCGTCTCATGTACTTAGATAGGAGAAGCAAATATATTTAAAAATTCATATAAAATTAACCGTCACTTCAAATGGTACGAAATTTTCGACCAAACATCTCTATGGACAGCTTAACAAACTACAAGTGGTTGCATGTTTATCTCTGTAATTATTCAAAAGATACAGGAAACCATCCAAAGTTAGCTTATCCTTCTTAAGTCACCACTAGGTGGCGCAGCACAGCCCTTTTTCTAGTATGTTATACAAGTCCCCTCCTGCTACCTATGCGTTGAATTTTATGCAGCTACGTTGAGCAGTTTTTGAGATAGAGAATTAAACACAATTTCCTAAATTATAGCGCCACCTATAGGAATATTTTCAAAAAACTTTTCGTACTTCTTCATCACTGTAGGATGAAGTTATGTTTCAAAACTTGTGAAGTTTTGACAATCTTTGTAGGATTTAGAGCATGTTAAAAAATCAGTGACCACACCCACCTCATTAGCATTACGTTTTTTCGAAAACGGTAAGGAATATCGCCAATTGAGTGTTACCATTGAATTCGGGGTAGTCTAAATAGGGTATGTAAGATATCTTGTCAAGTTTGGTCAAACTATGTGGAATTTGGAGCCAAAAACGTGTTTTACGAAAAATCGCAAATAGCGAAAAATCTAGACCGACAGAATTCCATGGTCCCATTTTGAAAAACGTTTATTAGCATCCAAGGAACACACAGAAAAAGAAAGCACAAATTTCTGACTTACGGTATTCGAGATAGAGGCCAAAAACAAACTGCTTACTAAAACGATCACCTGGTGGCGCTATAGAGCAGCATTGAGCTGCAATTTTAATAGAACGTGTAGTTTACTATACCCTATGATATTGGAAAGTTTCATGAAATTATCTTTAGTATTTTTGAAGATATAAGCATTTAAAAGTGCTCACAATGTTAAGTCAATGGGAAAAATAATTCATAAAAATATTCATATAAAATCATTCATAATTCTGACACATACCAAAAGTAATAGCACACTTCTCACATTAGAGCTTTACAAAGTACTTTTGATTCCATCTTTATAACTGCTTTTGACTACGAGGAGAAGCCCGTCAAAAATGCGGCGGAATAATAATAATAAACTATAATAAATTTGTACAACAACATACTCTGATTGCTTTCAGCAATCAGACAATAAATTTGTACAACAACATACTCTGATTGCTTTCAGCAATCAGACAATAATAATAACTAGATTTGCAATTCCCTGAAGAAATTGCGTCTGATTGCTGAAAGCAATACCGATCTAAAACACTGCACAGCCTCAGGCATGTTAAAGAACTCCCGTTCGACGCGCACGCCAAGTTTCGTCCGCGTAGGTCAAGTACTTTTGGAGATATTAGAGAAAACGACAGGAATTGGCTGTAGCGCCACCTACGGGAGCACCGTTGTGAAAGATGTTGCGCTTGCTCATCTTACACTGTGGAAGAAGTCTTGTAAGTTTGGTGAAGTTATGTGAAACTGTCAAAGAGCTGCAGCGTTGCAAACATTACAATCTCAGCTTGTCTAAATTGCACGACGTGTAACGCATAAACCGTACGGAACTATGGAAAACGGATATTACCATTGGATTTGTGGTAGTCCAAATAGGGACGTGTAGAAAACTGCAAAGTTTTGTCAAAGTATGTGACAAAGAGTCAAATAAGTGTTTTGCTAAAAATCGTAAATTGCGAAAAAGTCTTACACAATAGAGATCGCAAATGATTATAGGCTATTGTTTACTATCCAATGAATCACAAAGCAGTAAAAGGTAGTGCTTAAGACAAATGCACTTGGAGTATAAGGCCTTTACACTTTAGTGCTCCAACTGACCACCTGGTGGCGCAATAGAGCCAAAATTGATTGAGCATTTAAAGATTGGTCTGAAGTATCTACCTACAAAGTTTCATACCAGTTGATCAACTACTTTTCAAGATAATAGGGATTTATAGTTTGTCCCATGTATTTTTATAGGGGAAAAAATAATTTTAAAAATTCATATAAAATCAACCATAAACCCAAATGGTACGAAATTTTAAACCAAACATCTCCTTCATAAGCTTAACAAAATACAAGTGGTTGCATGTTCATATCTACAATTATTTGGAAAATAACAGGACCAATCCAAACTTAACTTATCCTTCTTAAGTCACCACTAGGTGGCGCAGCAGTGCCCTATTTCTAGTATGTTATACAAGTCTCCTCCTGCAACCTATGCGTTGAATTTTACATAGCTAGGTTGAGTAGTTTTTGAGATAGAGGCTTAAACACCATTTCCTAAATTATAGCGCCACCTATTGGAATATTTTCACAAAATTTTCATACTTCTTCATCACTGTAGGATAAAGTTATATTTCAAAACTTGTGAAGTTTTGACTATCTTTGTAGGATTTAGAGCATGTTAAAAATCAGTGACCACACCCACCTAATTACATTACGATTATTTCAAAAACGGTAAGGAATTTCGCGATTGAGTGGTACCATTGAATTCGGGTAGTCTAAATAGGGTATGTACCACTTTTTGTGGAGTTTAGTTAAACTATGTTGAATAGGGAGCCAAAAACGTGTTTTATGAAAAATCGCAAATTGCGAAAAATCTAGTTAGACGGAAGTCTATGGTCCCAATTTGAAAAACGTTCAGTTGCATCCAAGGAACACACAGAAAAGAAAGCATAAATTTCTGACTTACGGTATTCGAGATAGAGGCCAAAAACTAATTTTGCACTTAAACGACCACCTGGTGGCGCTATAGAGTACCATTGAACTAGAAATGTAATAGAACGTGTCGTTTACTATAGGCTACAATATTGTAAAGTTTCATGAAATTATCTTTAGTATTTTGAAGATATGAGCATTTTTAGGTGCTTACAATGCAAAGTCAATGGGAAAAATATTTCATAAAAATATTAATATAAAATCAACCATAACTCCAATCAAAAAACTGAATAATAGCGCACCTCACACCACCAAGCACTACAAACTGTGTAAGTTTCAACTTTCTAACTATAAAACTGTAGGAGGAGATGCGGGACAAACTTTTGACGGAATAAGAAAATATAACTAGATTTGCAATTCCCTGAAGAAATTGCGTCTGATTGCTGAAAGCAAGACCGATCTGAAATATCTTCTAGCTGCAAGCGTTAAAGACCTTCCGTACGACGCACGCACCAAGTTTCGTGCGCATAGGTCAAGGACTTTTGGAGATATTAGAGGAAACGTCAGGAATTGGCTGTAGCGCCACCTACGGGAGCACCGTTGTGAAAGTTGTTGCGCTTACTTATCTTACACTGTGGAAGAAGTTTTGAAAGTTTGGTGAAGTTATGTGAAACTTTCAAGGAGCTGCAGCGTTGCAAACATTACAATCTCATTCTGTCTTATTTGCATAACGTGTCATGCAAAAACCGTACGGAACTACGCAAAACGGATATTACCATTGGATTTTGGGTAGTCCAAATAGTGTATGAGCAGAAAACTGTAAAGATTTGTCAAAGTACGTGACACAAGGAGTCAAAAATGTGTTTTGCGAAAAATCGTAAATTGCGAAAAAGTCTTACACAATAGAGATCGCTGATGAATATAAGCTATTATATTACTATCCAATGAATCACAAAGGAGTTAAAGGTAGTGCTTGGGACAAATGCTCACGGAGAATAAGGCCTATACACTTTAGTAATCCAACTGATCACCTGGTGGCGCAATAGAGCCAAAATTGATTGAGCATTTAAAGATTGGTCTGAAGTATCTACCTACAAAGTTTCATACCAGTTGATCAACTACTTTTCAAGATAATAGGGTTTTTAAATTTGTCTAATGTATTTAGATAGGGGAAGCAAACATTTTTAAAAATTCATATAAAATCAACTGTGACTCCAAATGGTACGAAATCTTAGGCCAAACATCTTTATGGACAGCTTAACAAACTACAAGTGGTTGCATGTTCATATCTACAATATTTGGAAGATGAGACACCATTTCCAATTTTAGCTTATCATTCATAAGTCACCACTAGGTGGCGCAGCACAGCCCTTTTTCTAGTATGTTATACAGGTTCCCTCTGACAACATATGTGCCGATTTTTATGCAGCTAAGTTTAGAGTTTTTGAGATAGAGCCTTTAAACACCATTTCCTTAATTATAGCGCCACCTATTGGAATATTTTCATGAAACTTTTCATACTTCTTTATCACTGTAGGATGAAGCTATGTTGTAAACTTGTGAAGTTTTGACAATCTTTGTAGGATTTAGAGCATGTTAAAAATCAGTGACCACACCCACCTCATTAACATTACGATTATCTCAAAAACAGTAAAGAATTTCGCAGAATGAGTGGTACCATTAAATTCAGGGTAGTCTAAATAGGGAATGTACAAATTTTGTTGAGTTTGGTTAAACTATGTTGAATAGGGAGCCAAAAACGTGTTTTACGAAAAATCGCAAATTGCGAAAAATCTAGTTAGACGGAAGTCCATGGTCCCAATTTGAAAAACGTTCATTAGCATCCAAGGAACACACAGAAAAAGAAAGCACAAATTTCTGACTTACGGTATTCGAGATAGAGGCCAAAAACGAATTTCTTACAAAAACGACCACCTGGTGGCGCTATAGAGTACAATTGAGCTACGATTGTAATAGAACGTGTAGTTTACTATAGACTACAATATTGTAAAGTTTCATGAAAATATCTTTAGTATTTTTGAAGATATGACCATTTTTAGGTGCTCACAATGCAAAGTCAATGGGAAAAAAAATTCATAAAAATATTCATATAAAATCAACCATAAATCCAATGGCTAAACAAAGTAATAGCACACTTCTTGGAGCCAAACACTACAAGCTGTATAAGTTTCAACATTCTAACTACAAAGCTGTAGGAGGAGATGCAGGACAAAAATCGGCGGAATAAGAAAAGAGAATAATAAGTAAGTAAGAACTAGATTTGCAATTCCCTGAAGAAATTGCGTCTGATTGCTGAAAGCAATACCGATCTAAAACACTGCACAGCCTCAGGCATGTTAAAGAACTCCCGTTCGACGCGCACGCCAAGTTTCGTCCGCGTAGGTCAAGTACTTTTGGAGATATTAGAGAAAACGACAGGATTTGGCTGTAGCGCCACCTACGGGAGCACCGTTGTGAAAGATGTTGCGCTTGCTCATCTTACACTGTGGAAGAAGTCTTGTAAGTTTGGTGAAATTATGTGAAACTGTCAAAGAGCTGCAGCGTTGCAAACATTACAATCTCAGCTTGTCTAAATTGCACGACGTGTAACGCATAAACCGTACGGAACTATGGAAAACGGATATTACCATTGGATTTGTGGTAGTCCAAATAGGGACGTGTAGAAAACTGCAAAGTTTTGTCAAAGTATGTGACAAAGGGAGTCAAATAAGTGTTTTGCTAAAAATCGTAAATTGCGAAAAAGTCTTACACAATAGAGATCGCAAATGATTATAGGCTATTGTTTTACTATCCAATGAATCACAAAGCAGTAAAAGGTAGTGCTTAAGACAAATGCACTTGGAGTATAAGGCCTTTACACTTTAGTGCTCCAACTGACCACCTGGTGGCGCAATAGAGCCAAAATTGATTGAGCATTTAAAGATTGGTCTGAAGTATCTACCTACAAAGTTTCATACCAGTTGATCAACTACTTTTCAAGATAATAGGGATTTATAGTTTGTCCCATGTATTTTGATAGGGGGAAAAAATAATTTTAAAAATTCATATAAAATCAACCATAAACCCAAATGGTACGAAATTTTAAACCAAACATCTCCTTCATAAGCTTAACAAAATACAAGTGGTTGCATGTTCATATCTACAATTATTTGGAAAATAACAGGACCAATCCAAACTTAACTTATCCTTCTTAAGTCACCACTAGGTGGCGCAGCAGAGCCCTATTTCTAGTATGTTATACAAGTCTCCTCCTGCAACCTATGCGTTGAATTTTACATAGCTAGGTTGAGTAGTTTTTGAGATAGAGGCTTAAACACCATTTCCTAAATTATAGCGCCACCTATTGGAATATTTCACAAAATTTTCATACTTCTTCATCACTGTAGGATAAAGTTATATTTCAAAACTTGTGAAGTTTTGACTATCTTTGTAGGATTTAGAGCATGTTAAAAATCAGTGACCATACCCACCTCATTTACATTACGATTATTTCAAAAACGGTAAGGAATTTCGCGGATTGAGTGGTACCATTGAATTCGGGTAGTCTAAATAGGGTATGTACCACTTTTGTGAGTTAGTTTAGTTAAACTATGTTGAATAGGGAGCCAAAAACGTGTTTTATGAAAATTCGCAAATTGCGAAAAATCTAGTTAGACGGAAGTCTATGGTCCCAATTTGAAAAACGTTCATTAGCATCCAAAGAACACACAGAAAAAGAAAGCATAAATTTCTGACTTACGGTATTCGAGATAGAGGCCAAAAACTAATTTTGCACTTAAACGACCACCTGGTGGCGCTATAGAGTACCATTGAACTAGAAATGTAATAGAACGTGTAGTTTACTATAGGCTACAATATTGTAAAGTTTCATGAAATTATCTTTAGTATTTTTTAAGATATGAGCATTTTTAGGTGCTTACAATGCAAAGTCAATGGGAAAAATATTTCATAAAAATATTAATATAAAATCAACCATAACTCCAATCAAAAAACTGAATAATAGCGCACCTCACCACACAAGCACTACAAACTGTGTAAGTTTCAACTTTCTAACTATAAAACTGTAGGAGGAGATGCGGGACAAACTTTTGACGGAATAAGAAAATATAATAAAAAGTAAGAATAATAAAGTAGTAGGATAACATACTCTGATTGCTTTCAGCAATCAGACAATAATAAAGCAGTAGGATCACATACTCTGATTGCTTTCAGCAATCAGACAATAAAAAGTAAGAACTAGATTTGCAATTCCTATAAAGAAATTGCGTCTGATTGCTGAAAGCAATACCGTATTAAAGCAATTTTAAAGCTCTTACTATCAAAAGCCAAAAATACCCACTTTATAGATGTACGCATCTGTCAGTTTCCCCAGATCTAGAGAAATTGCCTTTCAAACTTTCATCAGACCACCACTAGATGACGCCAAAGATTTTAAACTTTACATTTTATAAAAAAAACAAAATCAGTGACCAAGTTATTAAAGTGTTTTTTTTTCTTTTTTCTTTTATCTCCTGTAGTTTCAGAGAACTTCGCTTTGCTGCATCAACACTGTTCACAGAAACCGAAAGTCTTTCTGTGCAAATTCTTAAACTTTGAGAATAAATTGTTTATTCAGCAGAGACCAAGCTACTTTGTTGTCACTGAACAGCAGGTCTGACTCTTGACTCGGGGTTTTTCAATTTTTGTGTTTTACACTCTTTTCACATTTACAAGTTGTCATTAGATTTTCTTACAAAAGTCCTATGTTGTCTTTTACAATATGGAAATTTCACATGCAGTAAGTAAGTTTCACCTGTAGGGACTCTTATTTTCAGTAAGTAAGTCTCACCTGCAGGGACTCTTACATGCAGTAAGTAAGTTTCACCTGCAGGGACTCCTACATACAATAAGTAAGTCTCACCTGCAGGGAGTCTCACCTACAACAGATGCTTGAGTATGTCACTATATGAAGTACAGCCTCATGGGAGAAACCCCATCAGTACAAACAGACACCACACTTAAGGTTTCGAGAGGCCATGTTGCATGATGGGAAATTTTTGGGTCTCTTTCGTTAGGACTTTTAAATAACTTTTATTAGCTGTAATTGTTTTTTCTATTACTTTAACACTTTCAGTATGTTTCATTTACAAACAAACATCTAGTGAAAAATTTTTAAAGCTGTTGCTATCAAAAGCCAAAAATACCTACTTTAAAGATGTAAGCACATGTCAGTTTCCACAGATCAAGAGAAATCGTCTCTCAAACTTTCATCAGACCACCACTAGATGACGCCAAAGATCTTAAACTTGACATTTTATAAAAAAAAGAAATTCAGTGTTCAAGACATTAGAGTGTTTTTTTTTCTTTTATCTCCTGTAGTTTCAGAGAACTTGGCTTTGCTGCATTAACACTGTTCACAGAAACCTAAAGTCTTTATGTGCAAATTCTTAAACTTTGAGAATAAATTGTTTATTCAGCAGAGACCAAGCTTCTGCAAAGAATCTGCAAAGATTCGACAAAGTACAACAACAAAGGGAGTCAAAAAAGTGTTTTGCGAAAAATTGTAAATTTCGAAAAGCTTTAAACAATAAAGATCGCAAATTGATATAAACTAGTATTTTCGTATTCAATGAATCCCAAAGGAGTGAAAAGTAGTGCTTAAGACAAATGCACTTGGAGAATAAGGCCTTTACACTTTAGTAATCCAACTGACCACCTGGTGGCGCAATAGAGTCAAAATTGATTGAGCATTTAAAGATTGGTCTGAAGTATCTACATACGAAGTTTCATACCAGTTGATCAATTACTTTTCAAGATAATAGGGATTTTAAATTCGTCTCATGTACTTAGGAGAAGCAAATATATTTAAAAATTCATTAAAAATCAACCGTCACTCCAAATGGTACGAAATTTTTGACCAAACATCTCTATGGACAGCTTAACAAACTACAAGTGGTTGCATGTTCATATCTGCAAATATTTGGAAGATAAGAGGAACCATCCAAAGTTAGCTTATCCTTCTTAAGTCACCACCAGGTTTCGCAGCACAGCCCTTTTTCTAGTATGTTATACAAGTCCCCTCCTGCTACCTATGCGTTTAATTTTATGCAGCTCGGTTGAGCAGTTTTTGAGATAGAGGCTTAAACACAATTTCGTAAATTATAGCGCCACCTATAGGAATATCTTCATAAAACTTTTCGTACTTCTTTATCATTGTAGGATAAAGTTATGTTTCAAAATTTGTGCAGTTTTGACAATCTTTATAGGATTTAGAGCATGTTAAAAAATCAGTGACCACACCCACCTCATTAGCATTACGTTTTTTCGAAAACGGTAAGGAATATCGCCAATTGAGTGGTACCATTGGATTCGGGGTAGTCTAAATAGGGTATGTAAGATATCTTGTCAAGTTTGGGCAAACTATGTTGAATAGGGAGCCAAAAACGTGTTTTACGAAAAATCGCAAATAGCGAAAAATCTAGACCGGCAGAATTCCATGGTCCCATTTTGAAAAACGTTCATTAGCATCCAAGGAACACACAGAAAAAGAAAGCACAAATTTCTGACTTACGGTAATCGAGATAGAGGCCAAAAACAAACTGCTTACTAAAACGATCACCTGGTGGCGCTATAGAGCAGCATTGAGCTGCAATTTTAATAGAACGTGTTGTTTACTATACCCTATGATATTGGAAAGTTTCATGAAATTATCTTTAGTATTTTTGAAGATATAAGCATTTAAAAGTGCTCACAATGTTAAGTCAATGGGAAAAATAATTCATAAAAATATTCATATAAAATCATTCATAATTCTGACACATACCAAAAGTAATGGCACACTTCTCACATTAGAGCTTTACAAAGTACTTTTGATTCCATCTTTATAACTGCTTTTGACTACGAGGAGAAGCCCGTCAAAAATGCGGCGGAATAATAATAATAAACTATAATAAATTTGTACAACAACATACTCTGATTGCTTTCAGCAATCAGACAACTAGATTTGCAATTCCTATAAAGAAATTGCGTCTGATTGCTGAAAGCAATCCCGTATTAAAGCAATTTTAAAGCTGTTACTATCAAAAGCCAAAAATACCCACTTTATAGATGTACACCTATGCCAGTTTCCCCAGATCTGGAGAAATCACCTTTCAAACTTTCATCAGACCACCACTAGATGACGCCAAAGACTTTAAACTATACATTTTATAAAAAAAAACAAAATCAGTGACCAAGTTATTAAAGTGTTTTTTTTCTTTTATCTCCTGTAGTTTCAGACAACTTAGCTTTGCTGCATTAACACTGTTCACAGAAACCTAAAGTCTTTATGTGCAAATTCTTAAACTTTGAGAATAAATTGTTTATTCAGCAGAGACCAAGCTTCTGCAAAGAATCTGCAAAGATTCGTCAAAGCACGTGACAAAGGGAGTCAAAAAAGTGTTTTGTGAAAAATCGTAAATTGCGAAAAAGCCTTAAACAATAGAGATCGCAAATTCATATAAACTAGTATTTTCGTATTCAATGAATCCCAAAGGAGTGAAAAGTAGTGCTTAAGACAAATGCACTTGGAGAATAAGGCCTTTACACTTTAGTAATCCAACTGACCACCTGGTGGCGCAATAGATTTAAAATTGATTGAGCATTTAAAGATTGGTCTGAAGTATCTACATACAAAGTTTCATACCAGTTGATCAATTACTTTTCAAGATAATAGGGATTTTAAATTCATCTCATGTACTTAGGAGAAGCAAATATATTTAAAAATTCATAAAAAATCAACCTTCACTCCAAATGGTACGAAATTTTTGACCAAACATCTCTATGGACAGCTTAACAAACTACAAGTGGTTGCATGTTCATATCTGCAAATATTTGGAAGATAAGAGGAACCATCCAAAGTTAGCTTATCCTTCTTAAGTCACCACCAGGTGGCGCAGCACAGCCCTTTTTCTAGTATGTTATACAAGTCCCCTCCTGCTACCTATGCGTTGAAATGTATGCAGCTAGGTTGAGCAGTTTTTGAGATAGAGGCTTAAACAAAATTTCGTAAATTATAGCGCCACCTATAGGAATATCTTCATAAAACTTTTCGTACTTCTTTATCATTGTAGGATAAAGTTATGTTTCAAAATTTGTGCAGTTTTGACAATCTTTGTAGGATTTAGAGCATGTTAAAAAATCAGTGACCACACCCACCTCATTAGCATTACGTTTTTTCGAAAACGGTAAGGAATATCGCCAATTGAGTGGTACCATTGGATTCGGGGTAGTCTAAATAGGGTATGTAAGATATCTTGTCAAGTTTGGGCAAACTATGTTGAATAGGGAGCCAAAAACGTGTTTTACGAAAAATCGCAAATAGCGAAAAATCTAGACTGGCAGAATTCCATGGTCCCATTTTGAAAAACGTTCATTAGCATCCAAGGAACACACAGAAAAAGAAAGCACAAATTTCTGACTTACGGTATTCGAGATAGAGGCCAAAAACAAACTGCTTACTAAAACGATCACCTGGTGGCGCTATAGAGCAGCATTGAGCTGCAATTTTAATAGAACGTGTAGTTTACTATACCCTATGATATTGGAAAGTTTCATGAAATTATCTTTAGTACTTTTGAAGATATAAGCATTTAAAAGTGCTCACAATGTTAAGTCAATGGGAAAAATAATTCATAAAAATATTCATATAAAATCATTCATAATTCTGACACATACCAAAAGTAATAGCACACTTCTCACAATAGAGCTTTACAAAGTACTTTTGATTGCATCTTTATAACTGCTTTTGACTACGAGGAGAAGCCCGTCAAAAATCCGGCGGAATAATAATAATAAACTATAATAAATTTGTACAACAACATACTCTGATTGCTTTCAGCAATCAGACAATAAACTATAATAAAGTTGTACAACAACATACTCTGATTGCTTTCAGCAATCAGACAACTAGATTTGCAATTCCCTGAAGAAATTGCGTCTGATTGCTGAAAGCAAGACCGATCTGAAATATCTTCTAGCTGCAAGCGTTAAAGACCTTCCGTACGACGCACGCACCAAGTTTCGTGCGCATAGGTCAAGGACTTTTGGAGATATTAGAGGAAACGTCAGGAATTGGCTGTAGCGCCACCTACGGGAGCACCGTTGTGAAAGTTGTTGCGCTTACTTATCTTACACTGTGGAAGAAGTTTTGAAAGTTTGGTGAAGTTATGTGAAACTTTCAAGGAGCTGCAGCGTTGCAAACATTACAATCTCATTCTGTCTTATTTGCATAACGTGTCATGCAAAAACCGTACGGAACTACGCAAAACGGATATTTACCATTGGATTTGGGGAGTCCAAATAGTGTATGAGCAGAAAACTGTAAAGATTTGTCAAAGTACGTGACACAAGGAGTCAAAAATGTGTTTTGCGAAAAAATCGTAAATTGCGAAAAAGTCTTACACAATAGAGATCGCTGATGAATATAAGCTATTATATTACTATCCAATGAATCACAAAGGAGTTAAAGGTAGTGCTTGGGACAAATGCTCACGGAGAATAAGGCCTATACACTTTAGTAATCCAACTGACCACCTGGTGGCGCAATAGAGCCAAAATTGATTGAGATTTAAAGATTGGTCTGAAGTATCTACCTACAAAGTTTCATACAGTTGATCAACTACTTTTCAAGATAATAGGGTTTTTAAAATTTGTCTAATGTATTTAGATAGGGAAAGCAAACATTTTTAAAAATTCATATAAAATCAACTGTGACTCCAAATGGTACGAAATCTTAGGCCAAACATCTTTATGGACAGCTTAACAAACTACAAGTGGTTGCATGTTCATATCTACAAATTTGGAAGATAAGACACCATTCCAATTTTAGCTTATCATTCATAAGTCACCACTAGGTGGCGCAGCACAGCCCTTTTTCTAGTATGTTATACAGTTCCCTCTGACAACATATGTGCGATTTTTATGCAGCTAAGTTTAGGAGTTTTTGAGATAGAGCCTTTAAACACCATTTCCTTAATTATAGCGCCACCTATTGGAATATTTTCATGAAACTTTTCATACTTCTTTATCACTGTAGGATGAAGCTATGTTGTAAAACTTGTGAAGTTTTGACAATCTTTGTAGGATTTAGAGCATGTTAAAAATCAGTGACCACACCCACCTCATACATTACGATTATCTCAAAAACAGTAAAGAATTTCGCAGAATGAGTGGTACCATTAAATTCAGGGTAGTCTAAATAGGGAATGTACCAATTTTGTCGATTTGGTTAAACTATGTTGAATAGGGAGCCAAAAACGTGTTTTACGAAAAATCGCAAATTGCGAAAAATCTAGTTAGACGGAAGTCCATGGTCCCAATTTGAAAAACGTTCATTAGCATCCAAGGAACACACAGAAAAAGAAAGCACAAATTTCTGACTTACGGTATTCGAGATAGAGGCCAAAAACGAAATGTCTTACAAAACGACCACCTGGTGGCGCTATAGAGTACAATTGAGCTACGATTTTAATAGAACGTGTAGTTACTATAGGCTAAATATTGTAAAGTTTCATGAAAATATCTTTAGTATTTTTGAAAATATGACATTTTTAGGTGCTCACAATGCAAAGTCAATGGGAAAAAAAAATCATAAAAATATTCATATAATAAATAACCATAAATCCAATGGCTAAACAAAAGTAATAGCACACTTCTTGAGCCAAACACCTACAGCCTTGTATAAGTTTCAACATTCTAACTCAAAGCTGTAGGAGAGATGCCAGGACAAAAATCGCGGAATAAGAAAAGAAACTAGATTTGCAATTCCCTGAAAGAAATTTGCGTCTGATTGCTGAAAGCAAGACCGATCTGAAACATCCTCTAGCTGCAAGCGTTAAAGACTAATCACAGAGCAGTCATATTGAAACACACACCAATCCCAGGGGAGGGATGATAAAATAAATCAACTCCAGAGAGAACCTGTCCTGGGTGAGACAATGTAAGCAGGTGCATGAAGGTGTGTGACTGCACGGCAAACATGCAAAACGCATCCACGTGTGCTGAATTCTAGCGACTGTTGCCGTGAAGACGGCACACCGAGACAGAATCTCATTGTATTCACAAGCCAAACAAACAGGCGTGCATCTGTGCGCACCAGAAACAGGTGCTTCTCATCCAGGGATATCCGAGGGTTGCCACGGTAACACTGGCCAGCCCAAGGGTTAATGGTTCTAGCGAGACAAATTGATCCATCCTCCCCTAAATGGGTATATTGAAACTGCATAATTCAACAAGGCTCCTTGGTTTTCTGCAGTTCTCATATTACAGATATGTGTGTGTATTCTCTCACAGGATTACACTCTTTGCTCCTACAAGTAGCTTAATATCGGCGTTTATATCGATCGCCCACTTGGGACATGTAAGCGATATACGAGACGTTTTTCCCCTCGTAGAGTTTTTTTTACGATATCTAGCAAACCAGGCCTCGTTATTATCTTAAAGATGCCTTTTTTGAAAGACATATCTGTTCAAGAAGTCTTTGTGAATCCCAAGCAGCTGCAGGGCCTCAGGAGTTTCCAGCACATGTCAGATGTCTTCACCATATATTTAAAAAAAAAAATCTCTCAGTGTTGGGTCCTAAATTCCCAGAGTCTTCCAAGTCCACAGAGACTTAGTGTGCATGTGCAGAGACTGCCTAAACACTTGTGTGCGTCCGTTAAATGGGAATCAAGTTAATGCTGTCCCACGGGAAGGCCTCATTTCCTGCCTTCCTCTGCCCGCCTTTGAGAACAAGGCTGACTCTGAGGTCTTCGGAGGCCTGCAGATGTTCCTCCAAAACAAACACTACTGTGTTCGACCCGTTAGAACCTCATGCAACACGTGGATGTGGCAAATTCAGCGTGTAGAGGGCGCGTGAGCCCCTAAAGGGCATGAATTCAACAGATGAACAGCTGGATCATGACTAGGATTTTTCCACGATTTGTTATGACTAAGAACCTCAGTTAAAAGCTTGAGCGAGACACGTATTCTTTTTCAAACCACTAAAAAAGTGACAGAGAACATCACGTTTTCAAGAAAAACAACTTCCCATAACTACATTTTTGAGCTTCTGTTTCACACTCTCCCTCTTTATAAAAAGCAGAAGTGAACATCTTGACTGTCAGCCGGCTGCATGCAGCTACCAAAAAAACGACGACTGCTGGTTTTTAACCTTTAAATAACGACAGAGAAATGTCCCCCAAAGCAGCAATAACCTGTCCGTTTCTGCAGCTCTGCAGCGACAGCAAACAATGCTGCTTTTTGATTAGGTGAGCATTTCATGTTTGTTTCCTCCCCGGGACAGAAAAATGGTTTCCCCCTTGCTTGGAATTAATTAGCTTGGTGGTTTGCTGTCACTCCGCTGCTCATGAAATGATAATACAAAAAACTACTTCTGGCTGCTGTCGGGAGCAGAAACGCAGAGATTAAACAAAGCAGTCAGGCGTGACATCTCAATATGTAAATAGACGTGAGGGGTATAAAAAAAAAGCAGGACAAATAGTTTGAATGATTATGGGATGTGTCACTCAGATTTTTTCAGTGACTTTATGTGGGAAGTCAACAGCTGAAGAAGCAGAACAAGCCAACTTTGGACATTTGTGAGCTGAAAACACAGATCCTGAGGGGGGGCCTTTTCTTTTCCCCTCATAAGCAGATGCATGGAACCCTGACAAGGAAACTGATTTACTCAGCGCCGAAGACACTGCATGCATAAAATTTCCCCATCATTCTCACCTTCTGATGCAGATTAGCATGAGTGAGAATCAGGACCAGATATGACCACATCGTTATTCAGCTACACCGCTCCGTATGAGCTGAATAGCTACCACGATAAAGGGATTATCAGGGTGAATGGGATGGGATGAAACGATATGGGGGGGGTACATGGGAATAATGAGATGCAACAGATGCCTGCAGACGAATGAGTCGCTTCCGGAAGACGCACCGTGGAAAATGCAAACCCCTTCCCCAACAATACAAAACAACAACAAAACACGTTTTTGTTCCGCTGCATCTCAAATATCCCATCACCAGACATCTGAAAACTGCCGCACGGCGTTTCATTTATCTCTTTCTGGTTATACTCGCTTTCTGAACAATAGGGGAAAAAGTAAAATAGGGGAAATTGATGGAGGTGGCTCTCTGAGTACATTGTATAAAAGCAGCTCATATGGAATGGCAATCTATCAATGCAACTATGGAGGAGCTGGGTTTAGTCAATGACCAAGACGGGTAAAGCTACAGGGATCTTCTTATCAGCTCAAATCCATGAAACCTCACTATAAAGTCTATTGACAGCACATGTGTTTCTAGGTGTGTTCAAGTGCATTTGGAAACCAGGACATTTTCCTTTTCATCTTTAAAGTCCAACTCTGATCATCTTTTGATTTATTTGAAAAGTGTTCTCAGTTGTATTTTAATTAAGACTATGCAGGTTTTTTTTAGCCTATATTAAAAAATCTATAGTTTTCTAGGAAATGGTAGATATTCACCTCTGAGTTGTGGGCGGTGCTATAGGCCGGTAGTAAGCCTGTACTCCTTTCCCGTCATCCATAACTGAGAATTCTCTGTCTACGTGTTCTCTCGTTAGCTTATGCCTTTTTGGAAAAGCATTGAGCATTCAATTTGACGCCTGTCAAAAGAGGCAGCAGGCAGGTTAATTTGATGCACGTTGAAGCAGAGGCAGCAGATGTGAATGCAGCATTACCCCGGGTTTGAAGGATTGGTTCAAAAGCACTTTTCTCCTAAATGCGACTTAGGCCCAATCCAAATACTTCCCTTCTCCCTACCCCTACATTTGTAGGCACATCTGTAGTGGAAGAGCTGTGAAAAATTGTTTTTTTAAGGGCCAACCCTTCAAGTAAAGGGATACAGAGCCCTCCGTCTCGAGTGCCATGGAGGAGAAACGCATTTCATCACGTTGGTGCGCTCTGAAGCACAGAAGTTTACATGTAAATGTAAGTCATAACATTCTGTTTTAGCATGACCATTTTAAAGTTATGAAACCACATTTATGTATATTTGAGCGCTCAAATCTCCATGCTAATGTAGCTGACTGGCAACTATTGGTGACGTACAAATTCGGAGACACAATTTTTCTATGACTCCCCGTTTGGAGGAGTAAATGTAGGGGTAAAAAGAAAGGAAGAATTCAGATTGGGCCTTATAATCTGAAGTGATTTATATAGGGCTTCTTTTTCTTTCTTTTTGCTTCTGCAACTTATACTGCAGAAAATAAGATACTCGGAAATGCAATTTTAAACATAATTTTCTTGTACTCCATCATCATCATAAAAATGCCACAAGAACATGTTAAAAACACCATCTTCATAGAGGTGGATCTTTAAGTTATACATCAAGCGTCTATCCCAAAAATTCCATGTAAAGTACAATTTCATCTTTTTTTATTGATCAAAATCTATCACATCCATTTTTTTTCTTCTTGCTGCTTTACTGTTCAGAGTTCTGTCCCTCTCGTAACCAGAGTTATTCCCCCATAAAGATATGGTAAAATATGGGAGCCTGCAGGGACTCAAAGGGCACATCTACAATCAGCGACAGCAGTTGGGGGTGGGGTGGACAGTTGGGGGTGATTTTGAGGCTGAACATACATAGCAACCTCAAGATGAGTAAAGAGGGGGGTTGCAGGAGTCTTCAAATCTGTGCTGCAGCCCCACCACCAACGCTTCAGCAGCTCTGGTAGGTTGCATCAGAATGATCGAGCGCTATCTTCACTTTTTGGCAATTCCGATAGATTTCCTATTTCACAGGTGGGAGACTTTTAAGAGTTTAAAAATAATCGGATAATTCACCAAAAATGGTCAAAATGGAGGGTGAGGCTTTTCACAACTTAAGAGCAAAGGGGCTTCCAGTTTGGTAGTCGATGTTTGTTCCTTTTAGACCAAAAAAAAAAAGTTTTCAGAATATGCCCTTCTGTTTGCAATGATGATTTTCAGACTCAAATTTGTTCAGTTAAATCATTCAAATGGTGAAAAAAAACAGATTTATTAAAAACAAAATAGTTTTTTAGAAAACAAAATTGAAAAATTAATCAGTGCATAAAAGAAATGGCACAATAATGTGTCTTTTCTAGTTTCAAGACTGAAAACAAGTCTAACCAATAAACCAAACCAATAAACCTCTTCATAAAACACATTACATGACTTTTCTATTATCTAAAAAAAATAGAAGGTAGCAGAAAATGTAAAAAAAATAAGGGCGTCAGACTTTGAAATTCTTGTAGGTGTTTCTTTCATAGGATTTTATGATATAGTTGGGTTGACAAAAAGTCGAGTTTTTAAGTATTTTTTTAAGTTTTTAAGTATAGCAATAAATGACCATTTTTCTGGTTTTCAGAGAGGGCAGAGTTTCATCTCATGTCATGACCTCTGTGAAACACGAAATAGCGGTTGTGAAATGTGGTTTTCAAACAGTGTGGATTAAAACCCTCCAAATTATGCATCTTAGTCCCTTTATCTTCCTACAGTCTCCTGAAACGTGATACAACACAAATAAACACTTTTATGACAAATTTCAACACTTTTGCTGTGGTGCAGCAGTAGGGCAGTCAACTCCGCTTTCCGATTTCCGCTTTGCCCTCCCATGTGTTGAAGTGTCCTTGGGCAAGACACTGAACTCCAAATTGCCTCTGGTGGAAGGTTGGTACCGGTGTTCGGCAGCGGAGCCACCACCAGTGTGTGAATGGGCCCGTGACTGTGAAGCGCTTTGGGTCCTCAAAGGAGGGTAGAAAGTTCTATACAAGTATACGCCCTATACCATTTTACTATTTTCTTGCATTTGGTTTTGAGTTAATAACGGAATGTTTTGAAGTAAAAGCATCAGTTGCTTCATTTAATGCTAAAAACTTAATCCAACAAGCATTTTTACAGGGAATTCAAACAAATCCTTTTTACCTTTGATGCTAATTTTGACTGGCAGAGCAACAGCAGTTGCACAATCAGGCACTGCAGACGTCTTTGTGCAAACGCGAAGCCAAAGCCTGCTTCACACAGCCTAACGTCCTTTTATCAGCACTGCTTGCTCTATTCAACAGTTAAGAAAGCTACAGGGGCCAAATCATGTATTATAAATGAATAACATGGTTATTTTTTGGGGGGGGTAAAAAGGCAGTGGCTGCCACAGCCCTTCTCAAATCAGTTAATAGAGGCAGCGTGTCCCACAGGAGCGCTGAAAACCAAATGAAGCAGCTGAATGTGCAGCAGAGCAGTAAACAGGATGCTCGCTGGTGGCAGAGAAGCTGCTGTCAGTCACCACGCAGGCCATTATTTAAGCTTATGAGCGTGCACGGGAATCCCACTCGCACATGTCATTCCAACAGAGATTAACCAATTACACAGCGGCGGATAGACAGATGGGTGCAGACGAAGCCAGAGCGTGAAATAATACAGGCAGCAATGTGAAAATGCGATTCGGGCAACGTCAAGTTGACTCTCTCAAGGACAATGTGGTGGCTAAATCCATTTTGAGAGGGATATCCTGGAAACGTGTGGGAGGGCTGGAAGATAAGGAGGCAAAGTTTACAGGTGAATCACTTCTGCAGGGTGTTAACACTTCTTAATATTTAAGATGGGCTGGAAAAAACTCCTCCACGTATGCATTTCTGACTATTAACTGTTTCTATTTACAAGCTCATGATTTCATTTATCTCTTATTTAACACAAATAAATTAAATATTGGGTTTTATTTGTCAATTTTTCTTTTCTAATTATGTTAGCTTATTCAAAACTATTTTAACCTTCTTTTTTTTTTGCTTTTTAACCTTCTTTTCTTTTTGCTTTTTTTTAAACTGACCCTATTTAAAAAAGCTGATGCATTCAAAGGACTAAGTTATTTTTGATCCAAACCGTTGTTTTTTTTTTTTTTTTTTTACTATTTCCATTATTGTATTGGCTTCCCTCCCTAAACTGCTGTATTATAAAATTGTCAGGGGCATTGTTTTGAATCAAGAGTTGCTCCATAAACACATTTGCTTCTCAATTGAAGTGACCGTGGACATGTGGAGCTTTCACGAGATCCCATTACAGAGCAGGGGACACTTGCAGCATGTGACTTGAGATGATTATTTTTTATCGATGTCTCCCCAGATTTAACGCGCATTACAACACACAGCAGCAAATAATAGCTCTGATGACTTGCTTTTAATGTGTCCTTTCAAAACGTATGAGCAGAGAAGATGCTAATGTGTGTAGATGGGAGGTTATTTCTCGGAGAAGCCTCTGTGTGAAAGGGACAGACATGTTGTTAATGAGATAGTGAACATTTATCTTTTTCAATTTTTTGTCCTTTTCCCAGCAGTATTTGTAGCTAAACTACCCAGTAAACATTCAACTTAACAAGGAGCAAAAAAATAATCATCTGGAAAAGGAATTAAGAGTGTAAACAGTGCCAGGAGAAAGATTGGAGATTTTTTTTCTAAGCTGCCTCAGCACTAAAATAACATCTGCAATCCCCTCACTCCTAACAATAAATCTGTTGTGTAAGACTTTCTAGAAACCTCAGAGGACTGAGCTTGGAACACATTACTACACTTAATCTGAAATTCATTAAGAAAAGGCATGTAGAGTAACACGCAACATGACATGTTACATCCCAGAACTGCCTGTAAACAATCTCTGACTCCGCAGAAATCCCTAAAAATATCCACACACAAAAAAAAAAACCATACAATACGAGCCCCCAGACATCATGGCTAAAAGGAAGTAAGGACATAGAGTGAGTTTCCTCTAAGGAGTCAATGGAATGTAAACAAGCTACATACATTTTTCAAAAGGCCATGAGACAAGAGGCCACATCTGGAACAAAAAAACAGAAGAGTAGTTTAATGAACCCGTCTGATCACAAACTGTCCTCAAAAAAAGCTCACAAGAGACAGCAGGAACGCAAAGCCAAGCTGGGAAAAACCTTTCCTATTAAATTGTCTCAAAATCTGTGGAAAATTTAGTAAAATTCTTCAGTTTGGGTTAAAAAAAAAGCATCTTGGTTCCTCTTTTTCTCCAATAATTCAGAATGTGTTTATGTTCTTTGAGAACACACTTAAAGTACCATTCTGATCACCTTTTAATTTATTATAAAAGCGTTCCCTGTGGTCTTTTAATTATGATTATTTTTAGACAAAATTTGAAAACTTGTGTCATTTTCAAGGCTATATTTTTTCCGAGTGGCAGTAGATCATTACAAAATTCAATGTCGGTTGTGGACGGGTCCATATGAAGCCCATCCCACCCTTCCCATAGATGTATATTATCAATGGACGAAGCAGGTTGTGATGTCAGCCACAGAAAATGCCTTACATCCAGGCCTTGCAAAATGAGGCCAAATCCGCCACCAATTTTTCTGGATTACGGGCGCTGCTATTTGGAGCCACATAACAGTGATTGGTTCGAGTTGGTCTGAGTCGCATTTTTAGTGCAATCACAGTCACCAATCATGACTAAGTTTTTTGGAAGGCCATACCCTTTTTATTAAAAGTGGCTCTGGAGTTTGGAGAAGCTGTCAATAAAACATTGGAGGTGAGGCCAGTTGGACTAAGTTTTTTACTGAGCCATCTTATTGGTAAGTTTATATCAAGAAGATGCTGATAAAAATGTGTCAGAGCAAGAATGATTATTCTGACTGCTATGGCTGTGGTCGTATTTGGTTTTGTGTTTTCTTTTTGTTCTGTGTATTTCTGTCAGAGTGGGACTTCTGTGTGTTTTGTGGATCTTTTTCTGTCTGTGTCTCAATTTGTTTCAGGTGTGTTGCTGGAGGGCGTCTATGGGACTATGGCTTCATGGATAGACAGTGTTTCCCCCGCACGTTTGTACTTCTTTATTCACAATTTCATGTATTTGCAGATTTTTTTTCAGTCACATGACTCTTTGGTTCATCAAAAAAAATAAGACAACTCATGACTCTTGTATGAAACTTTTACGTCAGAAGAAGGAGCTCAGGTACTGAGATGGGAGTCAGGGTATTCACGGATGTCTCCGGTCTGGCGGTCTCTAACCCCTCCAAATAATAGAGAAGAATACTGTATTTCCTACTTGGAACATGGGGGGGTTGAGCTGTCCAGTGATTATATAGTCTATGGGTCTCTTGCTAGCTTACAGCCCCTCACACCCCAACCGAACATTAGAGCTGCAGTTGTGGCCAATGACACATTTTCTACATCACAAATACAACTTTTTTAAACATCTTTTTCTTTTTGTCCGCACCTGAAATAATTAAAACATCAGCCTAATTTTTCTTGATAAATGTCCTCCATCATGAGAAAAATGTCACAAGAACGTGTTAAAAAATAACTGAAAACACAACTGTCATTGGAGTGGGTCTTTTAGGAACACTTGAACCGCCCAGCTCAGCTGACCTTCACACTTTCTCAGACATGTGACACCATTGTTGTGTTGTTAAATCTATGGCCCACATAGCCACCTGCTCCACGAATGACTTTCTGGGTCGTTGAAGGATTACTGTAAGGCCAACTCTTCCGTCCGGAGTGGAGGGGACCACAATTGGGTCAAACGCCTTTCTTTAAAATTACAGTAAAACGCACAACAACAACACCAGAAGATGCTTCTGCTCAGAAATCCATAAGGAGGCTTTAAGTTAGCAGGAACCCGTCTAGACAGGAGAAAGTGAATGGTGGCTCATTTCCTGTTTTTTGAATGTTACGTAGCTTAAAAATAACACCCCCCCCCCCCCCCCCCCCCCAAACATGTGGGTACTATTGTTCTACTGACAGGCGGCTAATAAAACAGCTGGTTGCAGACGGCTTCAGAAGCGAACCCCCATCATTTGAAACTGACTTTGAAAGGATGGATTCCCATTGTTTGAAGCTGGAAAGTTTTCACCCAGCAGTCGGAGAAACCACTTCAGCTTTTAGAGTCTTTTTATAGCATGTTTTGACTTCAAGGAGCGGCCTTGAAGACAGACTCTCTTTAAACTCAGTGGTGAGGAGACGGAAAATTCCCTATAGAGAAAGATGGACTCATACAATGATAACTGTTTTCTTGTAACTCCAACCAGAAAAGGGAATATGGACTAAGATCAACTAGCAGTTGCACTAGTGAGGAGGCTGCCTCCTTATTGATTCTCTGACTTCACTAATTTAAGACAAGACTGCAATAGCAGTCAATTAGATCAAACATCAGCCTTTCAAATGTAATAAAGAACTCCACAGCCTTACTGGTCCA
This sequence comes from Oryzias javanicus, assembly GCA_003999625.1. Taxonomy (NCBI): domain Eukaryota; kingdom Metazoa; phylum Chordata; class Actinopteri; order Beloniformes; family Adrianichthyidae; genus Oryzias; species Oryzias javanicus. The sequence goes on along the minus strand of CM012447.1, from coordinate 26,263,834 downwards.
TTAAAGAAGTGGATCAGTGAAGCTGCCAAACAGACATAGGAAAATATTTCAATCGCTAGAGGTTATCTTTGGAGACTTTCAACAGACCAAAAAGTTTCTGGACTGTACCGGGAATCTGGAGAACCAAAGAAAACAGATGAGTGAACAAAAAGAAAACTCCACACATAAAGGCTTCGGACGCTTTTTGAACCTGGAGGTTCTTTGCCAGGAAGCTTTGTCAAGCTGACAATCTTCACAAAAATACACATCAAATCTGTCTAGAAATCTCTCCATATGAATGAACATTGATGATCCTTTGGTGAACAAGCACAGCTTCTCAGGGAATACGGGAAGTTATAAATCCTTTTCAACGGATGGAAAATACTCCCAAATGAAACTATGTTTTCTCTTAGGTACGTATACTGAGGATAATCTATTTACCATTAACTACGACTAAAAAAAAGTAATCTGTACCTCCTTTTAAAGTCCAGATTGTCACATTGCTTTACAAGGTTTAAAAAGAAAACAAAGGAAACATAGGAATAAATGATAATATGATGATTATGTTCACATGTAAACAGCTCTTCTTTACCCTTTAACACTGGAGCTCTCACTGGTGACAGGACATAAAACACGCTCTTCAAATTACCATAACTTATAAACCATTTATGCCATAAACATAATTCCAACTGATTCCGAAGCTGAGGAACGCAGCTTAAAGCTAGTATGCATTATTTTTTATATTTAGCATTAACGACAAATCTGCTCTTCTCATTTCTCATTTATAAAGAACCTTCCACTACCAGTCAAGGAGGCTCAAAGTGCTGTACACAGGAAAGACAGAGCAGAATAATAAAAGGCATAAAAAGCATAAACGACTTAAAAAATATAAAAACATTAAAACAAATTAAAAGCAAATATTATAATCAATAAAAAAGAACTAAAAGGCAGCTATGCGGATAATTCAGCGCTATAATGGAGGAACAGCTTGGCTTTAAAAGACTCCAAAGTTGTAACTTCTTTAAAAGCTGGTGGCAAATTATTCCAGAGTTTGGGAGCCAGCACGGCAAACGTACGGTCACCCCAGAACTTGTCCGCAGAGCTCAAGGACTTAAGAGGGGAAGATTTTAACAGCAGACTAGCGATGTAAGGAGAGAACCTGTCAATGACTTAAAAACAAAAATAAGAATTTTCAAAAAAATCAAGTACTGCACAGGCAGCCAGTTCAATGAAACCAGGATCGGGGTTATGTGCTTGATCGTCTTTGCACCACAAATAAATCTGGCTGCTGCATTTTGCACCGGCTGCAGCCTGGCTATTGCAACTTTGCGCAAACAGGGGTATAAGGAGCTGCAATAATTCAGTCAGGACAGCACAAAAGCATGCGTCACAATTTCAAGATTTGACTTGGATTAAAAAGACTTAATCCTGGCCAAACATTGGATCTGAAAAAACAGGACCTGATCACAGCATTAATTTGGAGTTCCATTTTCAAAGTGGCATCAAGTTTCACTCCAAGATTAGAAATCACAGACTGTTCAAACAGGGCGAGTGAGAGGAGATCAAGACCGTGGTCTCTGATTTAAAATCAGTTGGTTTATGTTAATTTGGTTATCGATTGAAGAGTTGACAAGACAATTACCAAGAGTTGGTAATTAAAAAAAAAACAAAACTGGAGCTACAGCTCTCGTGTTAAAGAGTAAGATCTAACTTGACTTGTTTTTTTGCTATCAATAGTGATGTTGTTCACTTTTACGCATATCCAGTCCTGCTACAGCAAATCAGCTTTCACCGTAATTAGATTTTTAGTGTTCCCAATATAATACATGATCAGATATATGGATATAGTTTACTCTGAAAGGCTGAAGAAAATCATGGTAGGGCCCCCTTAAGCTTTATTTTCTGTAACCCTTCCGTTCTCCTTAGCTTGTTTACATTAAAAGTGGGGTCATCTGGACACCACAGGACAGTGCGCTGAACTTTTTTTTTTCACTGATTTCGGAGTTTCACTAATGTCCATGGCAGACATAAAATCCTGTCCCCCTTCGTCCACATTTGTCATGGAAGAAATCGCATAACAATATGTGGTTGGAGCCATCTGGACCCCAAGGAGAGCGGAAGGGTTTTAAATATGTCCTCCATCATCAGAAAAAAGCCACAAAAAAGTCTAAAAACACAATTTTCATTGGAGCAGTCTTTAAAAGAGAGTTTGAGCATACACTGGTCTCCAGCTGACAGACTTCAGATAAGAGTGAAATGAAAGCACACATCTGAGAGAAGGCGTGTGTCACACAAGCAGGGATCAAGACAGGTTTGTTAACATCCCTTCCGATGTTGATCCTCCCCGGGTCTTGTTATCTCTTGGCAGGCTGTCTTGCAGCAAAGCGGCGTGTCTCAATGACAGCCTATGAAAATGACGATCAACAGACCTTAGAGACTGTTATGGATGCTGTCGAGGAGATAAAACACCCTTGAAGTGTGAAGAAAGATGGAGACTAATTCAACACACCACCAGCAACATGTGAATTTATATGCTGCTGTTTTCTCTAATGGCTGGATGGGTGTGGCAAACTCTCACCTTGTTTATTTCTGCGGAAGTGCTAAAAAAAATACCTTCATGAAGCCACTTTAAATATATTTGAAGAGCAATTGTAGATCTAAAACGTGATGTAACAGCATAACTCAGGTTTGGAGCAACTCTCCTCTGATCTGGTGCAGCCATTTCTCAACAGGTAGACTGTGACTAAAGCTCTGACAGCTGCCATGAAGCCAACAACGGCGGTTTCTGAAAAGCCAGCGGCAAATGCGCACACAACCTGAAAAGCTACGAGTGAGAAAACTCCTGCTCATTCGCTGTAATTCTCCCATAATCCTTTACTCTGCAAAATGACACAGATCCCAGACACATCCTCTTTGCTGGCGCCTCAAACCTCCCCTCCTTTCCTTTCTCACACACGCACAGTCTCACACTCACACACATGCACTTGACGACCATGACACATCTCCCAGCAATGGATCATCTAGATTACTTAAGGACTAAACAGTAATAACAAATAGAACTTTCCATTAAAGGAGCTTTAGAGTCAATCTGAAGCATTCGAGCACTTTGATAACTCAATCTCTAAAAAGAAAAAGAAAATTGATAAAAAAATTTCTGCCAACTTAATAAAAATATATATTTTGCACTGCTTTGTGGCTATAAAACTGTGCTTCAATGTTTCTCTGTGTGCACTCACCAAGGACAGGAAGCCTCCTGTTTATCGAGTGATAACAAGCAAACATTGCTTCCTCATCCTTAAATAGACTTCACGGCACGTTAGTTAAGGTTCACCTATTAGTTGCAACTTGCATGGGCTGGGTTTTCTGCATAAACCTCGTGAGGCGTGCTAAATCCATTTGTATTTTCAAAATTAAAGCCTGTTTAAAAAAAAAAAAAATTTGCCCAGATACAGCATGAAGGCAGGGAGGATAAATGAGCTACGACGCAATAGGCAGAGAACTGCACAGTTCTAGCTGGCACTTTAGTGATGCCAGTTGGTCCACCCATTCCCTAGCAACCCCGTAACCTGGGGCAACAGGGCCCTGACAATGAACAGACACACCAAAACTCTTTTTGTGCACATGACAAAAGATGCAAAAGATAGACCGACGCCCATTTTTGGATCGACTGTGCATAAATCTGGGACAAAGCACAAGGTCGAGTAAGGCAAACTCTCCTCTGCTAGAACATCAATGACATCTTCAACGGGACACCTCCAAAACAAAAAGCTCTTCTTTTATCAAATCATGGTGAGTCAGGTTTAGATGAAAAAAATGCAGTTTGAAAAAACCTGCAGTTGTGATGTAGAACCAAATATGGCGGGGGTGTCAAACGTACGGCCCACGGGCCGTACTCGGCCCGCCAGATAGTTTAATTCAGCTCAGTTATGAAGAGAAAAAAAATTAAAAGTTTGTTGAAAGACAAAAGCAAGTTTATTGCCCATTCTTGCTACAAGTTATAATTCTTTAAAGAAGTTACCGCAATATGGTAAAAATGGTAAATGGCGTATAGTTGTATAGCGCTTTCTACCCTCCTTCGAGGGCCCAAAGCGCTTCACAGTCACAGACCCATTCACCCATTCACACACACATTCATACACTGGTGGTGGCTATGCTGCCGAACACTGGCGCCAACCTCCCACCAGAGGCAATTTAGGGTTCAGTGTCTTGCCCAAGGACACTTCGACACATGGGCGGGCAAGGGAATCGAACCCACGATCTTCCAATCATGAGACAACTGCCCTACCACTGCACCACGGCACCATATACAATTCTGCTACTAGGCGAAGCAAAAGAAACAGAAGAGCGGCAAAACATTCTGATCCATCCACTTGTAGACGACGAGATCCATGTACGTTTTCACTTTTCTGGCATCTGACGCCAAACAGTACAGCTGGATAGATTCAATATAGCTTGCCATCTTTGTTGCCCCGGTAATGTTAGGTTGGGAGTGTAAGCTAGCAGTGAACAGAGCTTTCCATACAGGCAGGGGACGGGCAAAACTAACAGTCCTGCCCACAAGTCAGAGGTGAATTTCTAATCAACTACAGCACAGAAATATGTTCTAGAAAGCAACAAGTTTTTTTTTTCTTTTTCATTTTGGCTGGAATAAAACAACATAATTATAATTCAAAGACCACTGGGAACACGTTTACAATAGATCAAAATATGACTGGAGTAAACTGTTTACCCACCAAAATAACCTGCAGACTGAGTTACAGTCAGACTAAATTAAAAGTACTAACTTAGATTTGAAGAATGTTAAAGAAGTACAGTGTGAAACCACACCCCAGCATGCTGTTAGTCACATAGGAGGCAACAGATTTTTTTTAAACTAACACAGTGAAGCATTCAGCGGTTTTGCGATGCGCCTCCCTGCAGATCCTTGTTGATTTCATTTGTGCACGGTTGGCTGACAGCGTCAGGTTTGCGAAGCACAGTCCAGCGAGCCTCGCTATATTCCATGAGCACGCTTAATTCTCACTTCGAGACGACGGAACAAATGCTAAAAAACGCCTCGAGTGAACCAAATCAACTGCATCACGATGTATAGGAAGTGAGGTTTTTAGACCACTGTGAGGTTAGATGAGCACAGCAGGATGACTTTAGCTCTCCGACTGTCTGTTCCTTTACTGAGAGCAAACAAATTCAAAGCTTGAATTGCTCATAAATTTCTCTGCAGACATAAACGCGTGTACAGGAATGTTGGGAGGCTTTAAAGCTAACCATAACAGCATCGACAGTTAAACTGGTACCAGGCAGTGCAGTCATTAACGATGTTACTGTGGTGTTCAGTGTGCTTAATGAGAGTTCATGACCATGAAGTCTGGGCGATTAGTTACAGAATGGCTGTCAGCTGTCTGTGAAGGAAAGGGAAAGTCTTACTGAGCTCTTGCAAGCACAAATCCACACTAAAGCGAACCTTCTTTAGCCATCAAACTCCCACCTTGTTTAAATATCGCCTAAACACGACATAAATGGTAATTGAAAATCAAAAGATACGCCAGGATTAAACCTTTGAATTTATTTTTTTTCATTTAAGCTTTGGTTTCTTTTCCACATTCTGCAGCTGAGAAGAATCTAAAAATAACCAACGTGCTAATCTCCCATTAAATCTATTGTTGTGAGTGAGGATTTTCATTTTCCGGGTAATGAGTGCATGTGTGTTTTTGTGTTGATCCCCATCAGTGTATTTGTGAGGCTCATATATCATACATATTGGATCATTTGGTGGCGTTAGGAAAAAAGAGGACCAAAACAGAAAAAATATATATCTTTTTATCTTTTGTTGTAATTTTCTTGAAAAGATTTAACTTTTGAGACCAATAAAATATAAAGGGTGCTTCTGAATATCTTGATCTATTATTTTCTAATGTATGGGCAGAGTACATTGACTTGCACTAAATGGAGAAATGTGGCTCAGACTTTGGCTTGCATTAATAAACATTAAGGAGAGATATGATACTCTTTCAGAACCTTTTAGAGTAGATGACGCCACCAGATTAGAGGATTAGTTAGATGACAAAAAAAACAATAGGCATGCACTCTAATAATGTTATCCTTCGTATATAATTTATGCCGAAAAATGGATTGATTGCAGCACCAAGTTCATATTTTGGAATGAAAATGATGCATATGAAAATATTAACTTAGAAAATTGATTTGGAAACAAATAGTGTAATTAATACTAATTCCATTCATCTTCTTCAGCTCATCCAGGACCGGGTCGAGGGGGCAGCAGTCTAAGCAAATATGCCCAGTCTTCCCTCTCCCTGACTAGTTCCTCCAACTCCTATGGGGGACCCCCAAGGCATCCCCAGGCCAGCCGAGACGTAGTCTCTCCAGCGTGTCCTGGGTCTTCCCCGGGGTCGCGGCCCAGTGGGACATGCCCAGAACACCTTCCCCAGGAGAAAGATATCCGAGCCACATCAAAAGGCTCCTCTTGATGTGGAGGAGCAGTAGGTCTACTCCGGGTGAGAAAGTATGTCTCATGACCATCAGTTAGTTTACATTTTCTCAGACAAAACACAACATATTTAAACTTTCTTTGTCTATGGCGAAAACGGAAGTGTAGTGTTAATGTCCATCATCTGGTGGGAATATCACCTTGAATATTAAAAACAATTTTATATCATTTTACTCTGAAAGTACAACAGATGTTTCTGCTTTGAAACTTGATTCCTTTTTCAGTATCAATTTGCTGTGAAATCGACACATCAACAGACTGGAAATGGAGCCCCTGCCTAAAGTTTCCGTTGTGAAAGTCAGACGGAGACATGGCAGAGATGATGTAAACATTATGATTGATTAATGAACGTTCAATTTTTTTGTGTTGATGCAATGGAGACCCAACACAGACGGACCAGCATAAATCAGACATAAGGCATTAAATGGCTTTAAAAACTACAAAGAAAATCTCTCTAAAACATCTAAGAAAAACTGGTTAGACCAGGGGTTGACAACCTCAACCAGTAAAAGAGCCATTTGAGCTAATTTTCAACTGATCAAAATCTAGAAAGAGCCCCATAGTCTTCATAACCTTTTCTTTATTTGAATAAATATGAATTATGTCTATTTTGGCATGAACAAAATAATAAATACAAAAAGAACCTAGCATCTCTAAAAATGTGATTATTTTTTCTTTTCTTTATTTATTTTTTAATGTTTGACAGAAGTTCAAATAACATATTTTCAAAATAAAAGACGCTCTGTGCCAAACCGGATCATCTCAGTGCAGCTCTAGGCAACTAGTAACCAATGTTGTGCAGCATTAGATAATATGTGCTTTTACCTCATAAAAGATCAAACTTTTTACCATACATATAAAATCTGTACATTCTGGAGGTAGCATTGCACAAAGAAGACGTTTTCAGGTCAACAGGGATGTAAAAACCTATATAGTTTATCATCTATGTGCACTTCAGCCATCAGTTTATAAATGTAAATTAAATACATACTAATAAAGTAATCCTTACTGTAAAAAAAATGTATTTTATTTTTCTTTCTTTCATTTGTTTTTTGCTCTTCTTCCCCTCTTTTTCTCAGCAGTCTTATACTGCTGGGTTTTGTTATTTTAATTTGAGGTTGGATCTTGGTAGTCTTAGTTTGCGGGATTTGTTTATTTGTTTTATTCAGGTAACTTTGATTTGGCAGCCCTTAGCAGTGAGCTGCTGACTCCGACGGTTGATATGGCTGGGTCAGCAGTGTCCCTGACTTATTTTATGTTTGGCCAAGAAGCCACCATGGAGATATAAAAGAACCACATGTAGCTCTGGAGCCGCAGGTTGTAGACCTCTGGGTTTGAACATTTGATCACATTTACAAAAGGTCGAAGTTATGTGATGACAAAGAATCTGAAAAAATATTGTTTAATTCCTCTTTTAAATTGGCTCTAAGTCAGTTGGTTTTGAAAATTGCTCTGAAGAACAAATGTAAGTCGTTTGTTCTGCTGAAAATGTTTTATTTATTCAGGTGCTTCAAAAGCTAAATCACTCAGCAAGAAGTCATTCATTGCTTGTTCTCCTTCACTGAGTCTCGTCTTGAAGTTCCTTCTACCAGAACTTCAAGTTCACTTTACAAATTCACTGCAATTCAAAGCAATCTTCCTAAACAGGCAAAACAAAAAAGCAGGAGGACACTTTGTTCACAAGGCCCGCTCTGATGTTTGTCTTTGAACTCTCCCCTTCTCCTATTTCAGCTCCAAATCTTTACCGCTCCTTTCTGCTCTCCATTTTCTTCCTTCCACGGTCCCTTAACGTTTGTGGTTAAGGGTCATAGTTTCGCTTTAAATTCTTTTGGAGTTGCTGCTCTGCAGCCGGCCGCCCCCTGCTGAGCGTTGTTTCTTTTTCCTGCTTTCATCTTTTCTATTTCTTTCTTTACTTTAACCCTTCTCTCAGATAACTTCCTTTTCCAGTTGCTGGAAGGCAAATCGCTTTAATCTTCTTCTCTTATGTCTTCCTCCTGTCAAAAATCCTACTCCTCTGTGAAAAAAAAACTGTGCAGACAGGAATTTTAATGTTTAAGATTTGTGAGAAGTTTTCCCAAGTCTGGCTATTTGAATGGATGAGCATGGACTTTTCACCATTTTACTGTGTTGAAAGAAAAAGAAAAAGTTTTGATCTAAACGAAATGCAGTTTTTGGGGTATAAGTTGCAGTTTTTTGTATAGTTTTGGCCGGGGTGCAACTTATGCTCAGGTGAAACTTGCATACTTATCCGTGTTTTTTAAAAAAGTAAATATTATCTTGTTTATTATTTTCATACTAAAAATCCCTAGAGTAGTAGAGACTGTAGTTGTGTGTATTAGTATTTGCTACTGACACCAAAGCAGAAGCCTCACTGTTAACTTGCTCAAAAGCGACACAGAAGATAAATAATTCAATGGATTTGGGGATTTTAAATAAAAAAGAGATTAGTTGAATTGTTGGCATTTTTTTATACTACGATTACTTTAATAATAGTTCATATGCTGTGCTGATATACTAGATCCATCTTATGTTTTATGAAGCTACTGTATATAAATAAGCATCAGTGTGTTACAAAAGTGAAGCATGCATATATTCACTCTATTGTTGTTTTTTTATTCTGTTATTAAGGTTTGCCTTTTAAAAGATGAAATCACTGTTATTGGTGTGGTATAGAAATAAATACATTTCTCCCAAAAGTACAATTTTTAGAATTTTTTTGATTAACCCGGAACTTATACTCTGGAGTGACTTCAGCTTCGTTTCCACTCAGAAGTCTGGTACGGTACAGTTCAGTTAATTCTGGTGATCGTTTCCACTCAGTTAAGCCTCGCTTCTACAGAGCGGTTTGTTTTCACGGTGCATGCGTGGTGTAGACCGCGAGCGTGTCATTGCGCCATTGAAATGCAATGACTAGAAAGGCAACAAGAATGGAGGTCATCCAGCAGCTCGTCTTTTTCTTGCATTACTTTTTGTATATCGTGTATAACAGGAATATAATGTTGTTTGTTGAAAGATTTTAATAATCTCGTCTTAAAGAGTAAAACGGAAATGCTAGATGAGCACTACACTCGTGCTTTCTAATATCTTCATCACTTTCTACCAATCAGCGGGTGGCAACAGAGGCTCCGCCCCAACCATCCCGTTCCATTTTCCTCTGGATCTACAATAGATGGGAGCCCCTCAAGGGGTTTGGTTCGGTACTGTTAAATAGATCCATTTTGCAATGGAAAAGCTCAAAATACCAAACTGTATCACTTAGCGGAAATTTGGCTTAATAGGCCGGAAAAAAGGGTGTTCTCCAAAACAAATCTTTTGACTATGAAAGAGAAGGAGCTATTTGATTTGTTAAAGACGCAACAAAACCAACATTTGGCACGGTTTCTGGACTAACAATTTTCTTTGATACAAAACCAAGCAGGAGAGGAGTTGGTAACTAACCAAACCCAGAAATAATAATTGCTACAGCCATTGAGAGAAAAATAAACAAGCGTTTCAAGTCCAACTGCAGCCGATGGAACACAACCCGTGTCAGCAAATTTTATTGCGATTCTGAAGGAAAATAGTTGTAATGTTAACCAAACAAATGACAACATTCCTTTCTGTTTTATACAGCAATCACAGATGAACATCGGGGTCCAAGTGTCTGGAACTGAAGGTCCTCTCAGTTTACTGCAACAACCAGCTCTTTGTCTCTCCACTTGGCTCAAACATCTTTCACCAGTTCCATTTACTCATTTAGTCAGAGTTCTCCATCAGTGTCACATTGGTTTTTTGGGTAATTTAATACTTTTTTCTTATTTTTCTTTTACTTTTTAACTCTATATGGAGTCAAACCTAAGAGGCTCACTTTATTCAAAGAGCTCAGCTTCAGGGTACATCTGGAAAAAGAAGAGTGAAAAATGTAGAGAGCAACTTTGCTGATTGACTCAACGATCAAGAGACAATCCATTCAGGGAATACATCAGATATTATAACAAGTATAAATGTCCCTAATTGCACACTTTTGAAGCTCTTAGCAATCCTCGTTCTACAAGTGACTGCATTCATACTTGAAGAAATGTTTGTTTTTCTCTTTCCCATCATCCCCTCAAAACCTCGATCTCTGGAGAAATAATGCCCCAAAGTCCATTAACAAATACGCTGCCAGCTCTAAACATTTTCAGTAAGACTAAAGGCGATCTCCAGGGTAAACTATTTCCTCTGTGCCAGCAGGATAATAGCTAGAAACAATTATACACAGAGGAAAGACATGAATTCAATCAGATTGTTTCCGTTATTGCTAACATTTAAGTGCATCAGAAACAAAGTTATGTTTTTATGCAGGAAATATGCTCCTCTTTGGACAATGGCTAGATTGTTTTATTAGAGTAGTATTTAAGATTTTTCTCAAACTTTATTGAGTTAAATCTGTTAAAGTGCTCAGCTCATCTAACTGAAATGATTCAAAACAGAGGAGATCTAATCAGAAGTTGGGATTTGACACTTTGCAATTAAGTTTATTCGTAGAATGTATTGACTTTTAGCAGTTTTGTCAAACAAAAAAGAGGAACAACAAAATATCTTAAAACAATCAACATTGTATGTTATTCTTTGAATTATAAATGAAAATGCAATAAGATTCTGGCTTTAAATAAACATTAATTACCATATACTTTTAGTGGTAGAGCACCTTTTTGCAGAGACTTGTAGTTTGTAAGATGGTCAAACCTTCAGGAATTCCGGTGAAACCAAGTTTGGCAGATTTTGATGCAATATGGGTAGAAAAAATATAATTTGGAACATACATTATTTCCAAACATACATTATTTCACAAACAAATGACACTTTCACACAGATTGTTCTGATGGTTGGTTGAATCCATCATGCCCCACACAGTTTGTAAGCTGACAGTACAAGATGGAAAACAGAAGGTTAATGAGGCTTTTGAAATAAAATGAAAAGAGTCCCTCTCTTCTATGGAAAAAGTCACTTTTTTTCCCTTTTTGGAAATTTTTCTTGAGTTGACTTAAAGAAAACACGGTTTGCTTGGATTCTTTAAATGTGATTAGCAAATATCTCTTTCTAAAAGTTGTCATCAAGTCAAGTGGTATGAAGTGGCAGGGGTAAACCAGTTTACGGCTGAGGCCCTGCTGTGGAGGTGCCAACACTGGACTGTGCAGCTGACCCGGGTACAGTGGGGTGTGGCTTAGATCAGGCCCACAGACACGAAAGGAGGAAGGGTTTGGGGAGGGAAAGGAGGGAAGAAAAAGAATGCGTGCCCTGTCTAGGCTACCCCACTTGGTGGGACACAGCCTTGGTATATGTATGTATGTCATCAAGTCCTTTTAAGATGTCAGGATTATTTTATTCAACATGCCACCCCTTTTCTTTATCCCATAATGCATTGGTGGACCCTATCCCTACTGTCCTCAGGCAAAGTTCACACTGTAACACAAGATCCCTGATAGATCTGATTATTATTGAGGAATTTTCTAAGTAATTTGGACAAAAATTGTTTAACTCTGTTTTTACCAAAAAACATCACTAAAGTCTTTGAAAATGTAGACCACATTTTTCTCAACAGAAGTATAATAACAGTTGGGTCATCTTATAAGTAGCAGTTATGGTGTTTCTATTGGTGATCATAAATCTTAGAGCTTCTAAGTCATACGGAGTACCTCAGGGTTTAAGCATCTCTGCTTTTCAACATGCTTCCTTTAGGTCCAATATGGTACACGAACGAGATTTATGTAGTATGCAGATGACACTCAACTTTATAAGAAGGGCTATGCAAGTAAATCTGCTTTGCCTATCTTATTATTGATAACAATTTAAATACTTCATCAGTGCAACTAATCTTAAAAGTTGCTTCAGTGTGTGCACCTGTATATTTTACTCCCTATACCTTAAAGATGATCTTGTTTTCTCTAAAGTGTGGACCAACTACATGATTTGGAAGATTTGATTGAACAAAAACTAGATATTACCCAAGCAGAATGACATCCAACAAGAATCCAAAGCAAAATGTTGCAGGTTTTACCGTGACACAATTACTCAAGTAAGAAAATGTGGAAACTTCTGCTGCATCCTAGGACTTTAACAAATTTAGCAAGAAGTTATTGTGAGAGTGCTAACAGGCAAGGGAACAGAAAGTTGCAGAGCAGCTTTGATTCAGTCTATAAATAACTTTAAAAGAAGTTTAATGTGGGAAGACAGATGGACACACTGGTGAAAGAAGGAGAAACATGTTTTGTAGAAACAGCAAATTTTTTGTTGTGTTAACAAGAAAGCTAACAAACTCTTAGAAAGTGCAAACATATGCTGCTGCGACTAAAAATCCCTGATCATGTAACAGTGCTTCAAAACCGTTTTTAAACTTTAGATGCTTTATTTGGAAAAGTATATGTTTACAATAGAAAGAATTAACTATGTGGATAAAACATTTAAGGGATTTTATTCTCTGTTTTGAAAGCTAGATCAGCACATGATTTCCATCTCTTGCAACTCAACCACTACCAGATAAAGTCCATAGTGAGGACTTCTCGTGACAAACTTTAGAGTAAAATGTATTTAATTATATAAAGAAAGTGTTGAAATAATAACAATTTATAAAATGATGAGAATAAATCCTTATTAGTAAGGTTTTAGGTCTGTTTTGTCCAATGTTGTGCAATAAAGAACAGCAGCTATAGTTTTTTCACTAGAAAAAATAGCAGCTGGGATTTTTTAAAATGTGTTTTTGAAGAAAAAATTAAATTACAAAATTTACAAATAGATGTGGATTTTTAAAGTTTTCAAACTCAGCCTTATGGCAGCAGTCAGCTGACTTGTCTATAAGTTGAGCACACCAGATGACTGACATTAGTGTTAAAGATTACATCCAGTCATTGGATTTAAAAAAAATTACAGCCTTTCTTGCTTCTGGTTTTGGTGCTTTTCCACTAAATGTATTAATACAATATTTTAGGGAGAATTTTAATGTCACTGACTATGTAACTTGAGTTTATTGTTAGACAAAGGTTAAATGGACTGTTTGTCCACGGCTTAAATTAATACACCGGTACCCAACGAGATAGCAGGGGCATTTCCTATTGTAAGCCTGCTTAGGAAAAGGGAAAAGGGAGGAACGCTTGAATTGTAAGCACCACTCACAGTGCATTGGTGTCCAGTGGTTTTAAAAACTCTCCTGGCACCAAAGAGAAAGCAAACAAATGAAGGCGTCAGGGGGAAAAGGGAACACGACTGACGTGTAAGCCCAGAAAGAGGAAGGGAGAACCGACAAGTTAAGAGGGAAACGTCAAGAGAGCTTGGTCACTTGGCACAGACAAAATGAAGATGAAAAGTTCGCAGAGGAGCTGGAATGGGAACGAACAGCAACATGGAATAGGAAGGAATAAAATAACAAAAGGCAAAGAGGTGAAGCGAAATGAGAAAACCTTTGTAGACATTGTCCATCCCATTGGCCATCGGACAGCCACCCGAACCGTATTATTCTCACCTCCATGTGTGCTACAGCTGTGGTTTTGCACTTACAAACAAGGAACACACATAAATGTTAAAGATTTACTCTGCCAACCAACCAACAAGCACTTCTTTGTGTTCACCAGTTCCCACTGACCCTCCATTCAGCTGCAAGTATAACCGGTCCATGAAAAGTTATTTCCCTCCGAGCACATGATGTCTGCCGCCTGACTATTTAAACCCAACGAGTCTATATCTACTAAACATATTCTATTGTGTATCTGTGAAACTCAATAGATAAGGAAGCGTAATATATTCCATCATACTTGTAGTTTTACTTTCTTTTGTTTGATAATAGAACTGTTATATCCACATGTACATAGAAAGGCAAAGTTGGCATCAACTTTGATCACTTTTATCCTTTCTATGATTAATGTACTCCTCTGGTGCAAAACCAAAACTTAAGTCAACCATTAAAAACGCTCATAAAGATAAAACAAGATTGTTCAGAATATATTAGACCAGACTTTTTTCAGACCATGAACCGGCTTAATGTCAGACAAGATTTTCACAAACTGGACTGTACGGGGTTGTAGAGAAGCTTCCACTAGCTTCCAGTTTACCTTAACTTCGGAGGATAAAGTTTGTCTTCATTCTCTGTGAAATAAATAGGTTTAAACTTTATTGAATTTTGTGTAGAAACCATTAAAATGAAAATATAACATAGATTTTTTTTTTACCCTTTTGTGTGTACAATAGCGTTCCCTTGCTATATTGCAGTTGACCTTCAGCTGTTTAGCCGATTTTCTTCAGTGAAGATTTGCATGCCTTTCCTTTTCTTTCTCTTGACAGCATACTGTGTCCCGTCCCCTGATTGGCTGTTGATATTACTAATGAATCCCCTCCATGCCATGTCTGCTGCAATGTTGCCAGATTGGGCAGTTTTGATTTTAACCCTAATATTAAGTTTGGATCTAAATTTACCTGATTTCGTGTGAATATGGGTCAGTTTTGACACAACATGAGGGTGAAATTGAGAAAAAAAATTGCTTTGTGCCGGTGAACATAACATAACTGATGATCTTTTAAGTTACTTTTGGGATGAAAAACCATGAATATCTAGCAAGACTGGTCTGCTGTACAGAGTGCACTCAGCTTGCCAGTGGTGCTGTCAAAAATCCACAATCGTGCATCAATTGTAAAAAAAAATAGACAATCGTGCATTGATTAAAAAATGACAATCATGCATAGACCGTGAAAAAAATTGTCTTTCAAGCATCACCGTCAATAAATGACAATCGTGCATCGACCATCAAAAATCAACAATCGCACAGCAACTGACAAAAATTGACAATCGTGTATTGATTGTGGGAAAAAGAAAAATTGATGCATGATTGTCAAAATCTTGTACTGATCATCCAAAAAAGAAAACACGATTAAAACGCGATGCACGGATCTTTGTTTAAATTCTATAATACTGGACTTTTTTTTCTATGGTTTGAACTTTAAGAGTTTAAACAAGACAAAAATGTGAACATGTTCATGTAGAGAGTAGTTTAACAGCCTTAAACATCTATAATCTTCCTTCACACATTTCACCTTTCTCTGGATATTTACGGAACATATCCCCCACAATAAACAATGGAACACTGTGCTGCACCTCTGCTTAGTATGCACGTGTTCAATTCAAATGCATGTGTGTGCAGTGTCCTTGCAGTGCAAGATGAGGATCCTCCCTGAGGGTTAACATTCTAGCACCCGCCCTCCTGCAGTGCCTGTGTGTGCACTACCACCCACATCTGTAGCCCACCGCCTTACCTCACCCCTCACACCACATGCAGATGGTTGTCACATCTCTGCTCCCTGCTCACACGTGAGACATTTTTGAGCCACAATAACAAATCACACAATGTTTATCATGTCATTCTTTTTTTTTCTACTCTGTCAGTCCTGATCACTAACTTCTCCTACATAAATTATAAAAATCTAAAGAAAAACTCATTCTTTCTGACCTGATACTTTTAATTATTCATTATATATGAATGTAAGTATATCTATATGGATCTACATGTATGCGTTACATGCATTATTTGTTATAGGTTAGGCTTTACATGTGAAGCAGCTTCCATGCTATTCTTCTGTGTGCACAGGTTAAAAACTCATCGACTCTACAAAGACTGAAACAAGAGTACGCATCAATTTACGTCTGGATATTTTGATCAACACAACTGTTTGTTGTGTACATTTTTTTGTGCAAGACTTAACTGTAGTGTGCATTTTCAGGCATGATCGGACAAAATTCCAACATCTGGAGGAACGAGTTTGACTTTAGCGCGTGACGAGCCGTCTATATCTGCACACGCCAACAAGGAATTTGAACTCGTTTCCTCTTTGACACAGTCTATGTGTACACTACTCCCTAACATTAGGTGCTGCAAATGGAATTCTAACAGATATTTGTTTAGAAGAAAATAATTTTCCTATTTTGAGGAAGAGGAAAAATATGTGGTTCTTCAATGTGACCCATCATTGATTATCTGGAATATTTTAGCTCAGTAAGCCTGATACTTGTGTTTTAAATAAGTTGCTGAATAACCAAATCACTGGGGATGGAAATGAAAGCAAAAGAAATGCCCATCAATCATATTTCAGGGGTTTTTTTTTTAGCTTTCCATGTAGATTTGTGTTTCTGAGAAAAGCTCAGCTCGGAACCTGCTTAGGTTCTTCTGAAGTTTCCTCACCTCCATAGAGAAGACATTGGAGATGCTCCAATCATGCCAACAAACAAGATTTCATTCAAAAGCAGATCAAGTGCCCTTTCTGCTGGGAGACACAAATGAAAAATCTATTTTACACGAGTCAATCGTGTTGCGGAGAGGAGTGTCGGTAATGACTCGACTCGAGCCGAACAGACCAATCTCATCTTCCCTCATAAAAAAACAGCTTCTAACATTTTACTTTCCTCATCTGTCGTAACCGCCGCTAATAGGTTTTCTCCGGCGCGGCCGCTTCACTGCTGTCTGATTGAATCCGTTTGTCTCTCACGCTGAGACTTCTAATCTTCATGAGCAGAAAACGCAAAGACGGGTTCTGCAGATTTAAATGCAGACTGTGTACAGAACATTTGTGGGCTCCTAGAGTAAAGAAACCGTCTGCAAACTATTTCGTCTAACAATTTGCATAATAAAAAGCTTAAAAAGATTAATTAAATGGTTTCCCTATTGATTTCACGCAGCAGGAAACACTTTGAGGACTGTGATATTATAAAAACAATTCTATTATGTTTTCAGAAATATATAAATGTAGTTTCTTTGTTTATTGGTTATTTTTTTCTATAGGTTTATTGTTGCAGATAATTAAGGCCCAGATAGATTAATGGGGTTACATGATTTTTGTCTTAGTTGCTATTACTTGAGTCACATTTACTAGCGGAATCATGCCGGTCTGATCCAGTTATTTACAGTTTGAGCAACATTTGTTCCATTTTCTATGCATGTCTGCTGAAGATTTAAAGACAGCTCACACTGATTGCTGCACGGTCAAATCACAGCAGGTTATGGGGTTAGGATCCAGGATGGAAGAGCAGCTATCATAAAATGAACAAGAATGTGGTGAAAAAGTGGTGGAAAAGGTTTCTTAAGCAATAAGGAAAGACCGATGGAGGGAGGGACGGATCTATGTACAACTCCATTTTGTTTATGATTGTCTTAAGCCTGTAAAGACTTTGTGCTACTGAAGAGTACGTTATAAATAAAGTTTCATTTGATTTAAATTGATGGGAAATCTGTAGCAATGCTAATTTATATAATTTATTTACTTGTCAATAAATGCAAAGTTCAAATTGCACAACTGCTTTATTATGCATTAAATATCTTAATTAGACTTTTTTATATATTACATGTTAATTGGTCATTTAAAAAAAGATTATCTAAGGTTACTGGTTTAATTAAGAAGCTTACATCACTTGGACTAAAACGCCACAATTCTGGATCAAAAACCAAGCCGTATGTTCCACCATTAAATCGAATCATGGAAAAAACGGGAAACGTCCCATATCTACTGAATACCGGTATGTTTATGTTGAATGGGTCAAACAATTGTTCTGCTAAATTTAAGAAAGATTTATTGTTTGTTTTACTACTTTACACCAGGCTTAGAATGAGTCAACTGAAAGGTTTTTTCCTAATTGTTCCTAGCTAAAAAAGTTTTTTTCCAAATATTTTGCTGTTGTTTAGTAATACATAAATCATGTATCGAACTGAAACTGAACCATGACCCAAAAATTGAGATTCAATCTGAATTGTGGAGAAACTGAGTCATAGAATCCCCAAGCTTGAATCCCATTTTCTTGAAGTATTTTCACTTTGGAGCTTACCTGAAAGCTTAGAGAAAAACCTAACTGTAAACATAAAACCTGTGATTAATGAAACAGAACAAATAAAAAAAAAAAAAACTGTCATAATTAAACTGGAACTGTGAGACACTAAAAAGCCAAGGTGAATGACTCCCAGTATTGACCATGTATGTCTCTGTATGTGAGAAATATGCAATGAAAAAACAAAAGGCAACTGAAATTCCTGCAGAGGATTCTTGGACATTCAGATTAGAAATTCCACCAGTCATTTCTCATATCTTAAATACAGTCATACAAATGTAAGAATTTCTGTCTGGTATTTTTCGCTGTACGATAGAATATCTTCCATTAAGCGTTCACACTAGTTCAAATATAAGGAATCCCATTCTTGTCATGTATATTCTTAAATTTGTTGCTTACTTCATTTTCTTTTCATTAAACCTCCTGCATGTTTCAGACGTCTGTACAGCAAGCAGAAAAGATCAAAAACATAAAGTTGCTGCAAATCACTTGGGACCAAAAGAGCAAACTATAATCAAATCAAAGCTAACTTGCAGTTAAAACTGTCAGAAATGCACACGGCAGTAAAACAAAACATGAAGCATTGAAATCAAATGAAAATAACACAGTCTATTTAAATGAGAAGGTCTCACCGAATGTCTCCTCACTTCAAAATCTCACCTTTCATGAGAAAATCCCACAATTCCCAAAGGTTTTAGGGATCAAATAAAGTTAAAGCAGGGAATCTACAGGATAAACTCTAACTTTGTGTTCTATTCTGAATAATTCCTCTTTGGATCACACTACCAGCATGACATTTAAGGAAACCTCCTTGCTCCCAGCGATGCACCAACTCGATTTAAATTCCCCAGAGATGCGTAGATCTCCGGAGATTCCATGCACAGTCAAACACGCCGTCATCCTTCATTTTTTTATGTGTGCTTTTTACGTGTGTGCCGTCTGCTCTCTGACATCCTGACAACCCGTGATGATGCTGGCAAAGCCCCTTTATCCTTTCAAAGACCTTCAGGTCCAGCGCTGCAGCATAAGTGGGCTCTCTGGATGCATTTTGTGCAGTTCTAATGAGTGAAGCACCGCAGGCAGCTGTTCATTCTCACCCCTCCGGAATGCACAACAAATGGTTTCTGTCGCACAAATTACTGCCAACAAAGTCTTATTAAGACAAAAACAACAAAAAAAGCAAAAAAATGTACACAGAAATTGACCAAAACTAAGAAAAAATACATTTTTGTTATTATTTTAAACGTATTAAAAGTATGTAAATATCTCCCAAAAACATGCAAATTTCTGTAAATAGGTTAATAATATGCTGTGGAATGTTTTTGCTTCTCGTCCCTCATTTCCTTCTTTACAACAGATGCACATGTCAGCCTCTCCTCCATCCAAATTCTGGCATTAGCAGAACACAGCGTGGGCAAAACTGTCCTAAAGCATTTGCCTCTTTGCCCCCACACACCGAGTCGCCGCGGTTCGTCCTTGAATCGCGCGCCACGCGTGTAAAATCCTTTCCTAGAAGAAGAAACGTGATGGGGAAAAACGCATCAGCTCCAATGATTTTAAATATCATTTGGCTTCCAGGATGGATGAAATAAGATTTATTGTTGCTGCTGTCTAATATTTGATCATGGACTGGCTGTTGTGTGGATGGGAGGGTAATACCTAAACTGTTACCAGCTTCTGGTGACAAAGACTGTCATTCACGGACTCTGTTTTTCATTAAGAATCGAAGCCAAAAGGAGGAGGCAGCGTTAATGTTTAGCATGTCGTACGAGGAAGTGCAGCAGCGAATGCAAAAGGAAGCTGAAACAGAGTGCAAATTGTGTTTGCTGAAGTGAATGTCAACTTGTGTGACAGCCAGACTGCTGTGGGGTGTCTGCCAGCATATTCAACGAGTGAGCGCGTCCACACACAAAAGGAAGAGGGGGCTTTCTCTTGATGACATTTGAATGTGTCTGGCCATGTGTGTGTGTGTGTGTGTGTGTGGAGTGAGTTTTTTTAGCAGGTGAAAAGGACAGTCTTTATGAGAGTAGAGAAACTGCATAATAAGAAGTAGCAAATGTGATCCTCTGTTTACACTCATTTCAGATCAAAAAATTTGCCCCTTAAACACCAAAGATGTCACCAGTGACTCCTAAATAACCCGTTTTTGTCCTACTGTGACTCTTCGACCGTTTATGTGATTACATATGTAAAGTGTTGCACTTCAGCCTCAGGATCTGCTAGAATTATGTTAATTGTATAAAAGAGGAATAACTACAGTAGTCGGAAGAATGTAAAAACACGAAGGATGTCCCAAAATTGAACTATAGGTAACGCCATGAACCGAACCGTCATTCCATCCCTACTGCATTCCTGTATGTTTATGTTGAAACGGTCAAACAATAAGAGTTTATTATTTATTGCTTTAATACATTACACCAGGATTAGTGTGGGCCAATTGTAAGGTTTTTCTTCATTACTTGCGTATTATCAAACATTAAAAAGAGAAATTTTCCAATTTGTTTTTTTGTTGTATTGCAATACACAAACCATATATCAAACCAGAGCAAAGTATGACCCTAAAACAAGGTTTGAACTGAATCGTTGTGACAAATAATGATTAATGTAAACATTTAAGATAGCCGCAGTTCGCCATCTTCTGTTATATGCATATTGCACATGCTGATGTCGGGATGTTGATCATATTTTATTTATTGTGCACATTACCACATTAACTTAAGAGCATATTTACCCCCGTTTTTCATTAACAAGCATAAATAGATTGACTTCTCAACCAATCTATCTCTTATTAACTAATGAGACAATCTGGTCACACTCATTAACTAAGTGGCATCTACGACCCAACAACACTACAGTATTGTAGTGGACCTTTGCCTCTAACTAGAACACTTTTTGCTTTCTGTGAGCCCCAAAACAGGCACAACTAATTCATTTATTAGCTGGGATGGCTTTAAAGAAAATTCAATAAAATGTATCTTCACTTTGAGAAGTCAAAATCTGTCATAAAAACGTCTTTATTGTCAGCTTTGAACTTGAGAATAATCACTTTAGTTACAAGTTATCCCTTTGTTCAGTACAAAAAAGTAGTTACATGTATGAAAAAAAACGGTTTCAGAATGGATAAGTCAGAATATAAACCACCTTTTTATAGACTTTGAATGAATCATGGTATTTTAGGAAGGATCTTGAGCCCTGGTAACTATTGTGTTTTGTACCACATTACGTGCCACTATAAAATAGTCATTAGTTTACAAATAAAATATCAACTTGTTGGTATTTAGCATGTAACCAAACCCTTCCGCTCTTTGGGGTTCAGATGACTCCAACCACATTTTGATGTGCGATTCCTTCCATGACAAATGTGGACAAAGGTGGACAGGATTTTATGTCTGCCATGGACATTAGTGAAACTCAAAAATCAAAGATATAAAAAAGTTCAGCTCTGTTCTGTGGGGTCCAGATGACCCCACTTTTTATGTAAACGAACCAAAGAGAGCGGAAGGGGTTTACTGCAAAATACTTGTGGACACATCTAACTAATGAGATCTAAAATAGACAATTGACCACATGCTGTTTAACTAATGGCTATAGCTGAGTGTAACTAATTAAAGAGTAACCCAAAAGAGATTTAATTTACTAGCGGATGGTTAGGATATACTGTAGTCCTTTTTTTTTTTTTTTTACTGTTCCTGGTTAAACACAGAAACTTTAATAGTTAAGTATGGCAAATTCGAAGTTATTTCTTGCAATGATGGCTTGGAATATTTTAGCAAAAGTCCAAAGCTGAGAGAAAAAATAGAAAAAAGGAAGTAGATTTGAATATAAACTTTCTAGAGACGTGTCTTTAGATTAAAGAAAAAAAAATCTAAAACTTTTCCTCATATTTGCGTAAAAAAGATTATATTAAAAAGTAAGTACAGTACAGTAAGCAATAATAAATGTACAGAATTGACAGATATTGTCTGCAAATAAAAAACAATAATGTGACTGGACGGTTTTGAACTTAAATGCATATTTATCGGTAATATGCTTAAAAAGAGGATGCAAAAATGCTGATTATTAAAGCAGCAATGATTCGATCTCACCAAGTACTCCAAATGAGGCAACAAGTCTCTGTCACCGTTTCTACAATTCACGGCCACAACCGAGGCAGCTGCAGGGACGCACGCGCGCGCTGACTCTGCCAGTGAAGTTTCCCCGCACTGCCCCAAAATCCGACACTTCTATCCCCGCGCGCGCAGCGATATGAGAGGTACGCTTACCAGAAATCTGCGGTGGTCCCGAACAACCCAGCATTCGCCCGCTAGTTTCTGGTGGGTTCCGCCGGCTTCAGGAGCGTTTGACGTTTTTTTTTTTTCCTCCGCTACATTAAAAGAGCGAAGGAGAAGTGATGTGGTTTGGCTGTGATGCGGTTCGCCCGGGACACGACAGCCGCGGAGGACTCCAGCTCCCGCTGCTCTGCTCCGTGGCTGAGCCGCCAGCAGAGACTGCAGCCCGGGCGGGCGGACGCCGGTGCGAGGAGGCGTGTCCAGACAACTGGGGCGCACTGCATCATGGGAAATGTAGTGTAGTATCGAATATTAACTTCATTACAATTATTTAACCTTTATTATTTAAAAATACAGCATAGGTATGAAAAATTTAACCATTTGGGAAAAAAATAAATACATATTTTATTTTTAATTATTTTAAATATAGGAAACATGCTGGGAACCATATATTTAAACAATTATTTAAACAGATAAAAATATTGTGAGCATAGACTCATGTACAGCTAGTTTAAAAATATGTGGTTGCCAAATAAAGAGTGACAGAAAAAATGGACAATAAGGTCAGTGATAGTTGTATAAAAAGGTCAACCATTAACTCATTCTTTTACATTATTAGAAATAATAAAAACAGACAATCATCCACATATATTTTTCATCAGAGCACCTTATATTCAAAGTTTGCATGTTTAACTCGAAAACTTACAAAAGTGAATTTTCGAAATAAATCTTTACATTTTATGCAAAAACATTTTTTTTTTGGCTTAATTTTAGCTTATTTATTAGTATTACTTTTAGTTATGGCAATGTGACTACTGATGGTGCATCTTGCAGATATTTTTATACAGACTATAGTTAATTATACGTCATATATTTAAGATGACAGGCAATACCAGAAGTTTAATCATTTGAATTTGTGCCCTTTGTGTTTAGGTTTGTCACCTTCTAACCGCTGGGTCCAGAAAAATGACATTAAAGAAAATGAAATCCTGAGCATGGGCCATTTAAAGAAAGTTTTCCATAAAGTTTTCACTTGTTTTGAGTTGACAAAGTTTCCTTTAGCTGTTGTAGAAAGGAAACATTGAAAAAAGACCATGGGTTTGATATTCCTGGGCCAGTTGCCACTTTCTGTTTTCTAATTCTGGAGATAAAAAATTGTTTAAAAAAAAAAAACAAAGCTTTTTTGTTTGGATGTTTTTTAATCATCTCTGAAATCAGTCTTCATCTACAACATCACATTACTAACTGAGTTTTGTGTGTTTCTCTTTGGTAAGGCAGCATGGAAACTTTCATATAAACTGAACAACAATCTTTCCTCAATTTGAACAAGTAGGAACACAGTTATATCAACTCAAGCAGCACAACAAAAACTCAATTTACGTTTTTTGTGTCCTATGAACTCTTTGATATGTGCTTTCATAATTGGTAAATTGGAGAAAAACAATAACTTCTTAGCTGTTTTTTTTTTGGTTTGAGATTCATTTCTCTCAATTTTCCAGGCGATACTGTTATTTTGAGACGTTAATTCCTCCGGTGATTCATGTGAATTCCCCAGGCTCAACCTTGATAATAAATAACGTAATAAAGGCAGCACCAACACAGTACAATTGCCTGGCAATCAATGTGATGGTTTCCAGAAGAAACACATCTTCTCAAAAGTGAATTTACTGCTTTTAAAGTGAATTTACTGCTTTTTCTACATGAAACCCTCTGGGTGTTCAGTCACACCATATTTCCCACTTCATTCTCTCAAGTAACTCTCCATAATTAACACTGAATAGCTGACAGCCCCTACAGCTGAATTTGCCAGAGGAGTGAGGAGCTGTGAATGTGCTCATTTTACAATTAAAAAAAACACTCAACCTTTTGCAGCCTACCACATTAAATTAACTCATTTTGACTAATAGTTTTAAAAAGTAGAACATTTCTAGCCTTACTGCTTCCAATAGAATCCATCCTTTAAGTGGCTCAAACACAAACCCGGACAGAACGAAATTCAACACCAAGATAACAACCTTGTTTTTCTTTCAGGTCAAACATCCCCTTGAGCATTTATTGTTTCTGAGCTCCCCCTCAATGCTGAGTACACTTCCTACAAGAACTGTGGGTGTTTGTGTGTGTGTGTGTTGCACACTGTATTTGTAAAGGAAATGCTTCTCCCTTTCAGTCTAAATTTAGAGCCCCCGTCGTCCAACTGTTGCAGGCTGGGTCGCACTGTCAGACGATCAGGAGGGAGACTTGAGGCGTGTTGAAGTGAGGAGAAATTGTGTAAGCCGGGGTGTGTTGATGTGAGAACACGAAATTAGCTCACCAACACGCCTTGAAACCAAATCTAAAAACACCCAGCTGTGGTGAGCAGAGGTGACGTGAAGTACAAATGCTGGGTTAAGGTTCATCACAGGCTTAGATGATGTGATCACAACACAGCAGGGTTGGTTTATGGTCATTATTATGCTTGAATTTTAATCTAAAAAATGTGTGAAGCGCACACATCCTCACTCTGGTGCAAACTCCCTCCATGCACTTGACATTCCCATTTACACAGAGTAAACTTGAATCAGGTGCCAACATATTTCTAACCTGAAAATGATCAAATCTCTTTTTTTAAAATACCTTTTGACAGTTTTGTTGAGTAAAGCAAGCTGGGAACGCTCGTCTGTCCCTATTTTTAGTCTATTTGATTATGATATATGTCTGTCTGACTGTCCATTTGGAGATCCGCTGCTCCTTTATTGACAGATCGCCTCCCCTTCACTCGTCCTCTAACTTGATTCTGGGCCGCAGCACAGCCTTGATTACAAAAAGTGCCACCGTCAGTTCTCCTCTGTGTGCCCCTATGATGTAGTTTGTAATGTCGTTGTAGAAGAGATGCTCATAAAAGCATGCAACACCTATGATGGGATTTTTTATTGTAGCAAAAGAAAATAATGAATGGAACTAATAATATTTAAAAATACTACTTAATTCCACTCATCAGGATGATTTACTGAAGGCGCATGCAAGAAAATGTCTAAATAACATGCTTTCAACAGGTATAAGGGCGCGTATTTCTTCACCAAAAATGCATTTTTTAAAACTATAATAAATAGTTTTATAGCATATTTTAGAGCTTTTTAATTCAAATACATTTTATTTATAAAAAACTTTTCCTATAAAAAATACATCTCAAAGTGCTGCACATATAGAAACAAACAACACAACAAAAACACACTCTTGATGTACCAACACAAAAAACACTTTTTTTTTTAAAACAAGCCCCTTATATTTTCATATAAATATACACATATACACACATGTGTACATACTTAGTTAAATAATATAAATAAATTTAAAAAAGGAATAAAAGAGAGGGAACCATGAAGACGCTGGCAGCCCTAACCTCCCGTCTGCTGAGTGTCCACATCCTGACCTAAGAACCCAGTTTGAATAATTATTCTTTTGATAAACAAAACTATAGTTTACAATCACACTTTTCCCCCCAAAACAATATACATATCACGAAAATTTTTGACCTAGAAACAAAATTTGTATCATTTTTTTTTTTTTTTTTTTACAAAAAAAGACTAAAATAGGCACTACTGAGTTTGACTAGTTCAATATTTGATGAAGCAAACACCCAAATTATCTGAATTATTTCAAAAATGTCTTTCAACATATAATCACTGGAGTCTTACACAATGGAGAAAGTAATACTGAGAATTCAAACTTCCGTGAGCAAGCCTTAGCTGAGTGTCAGTGTATTTATTTATTTTGTATTGCTGTAGGAATTTTCCTCCTCACAGTAACTGCCCCAATGAAACGCCCTCAACAATGGCTGCCATTATTGTGACACCCCCAGTGGCACAGTAGAGGACAAAATTAGCTTTCAGTGTTGATAGCAATCTCAGAATGCCTGTCTTCATGTTGTTAGAAAGAAATACAATTTAGAAATCAGTTAGTAATTATGAAATTAGTTACTTAAAAAGTGTTGGAGACTAAAATTTAGTGTAGTGTAGGTTCAACCGGGTTCAACTCAGTGGTTTATTTCTAGTCCTCTGGCGCCATCTGGTGGCAGAAACAAAGAAGGCTCCTCCCTCCTGAAGAGGTCAGAGTTCACGCAATTCAGGAAAAAAATATGGCGGCGCCCCGGAAAGCTTCTGTGATTCTAAAGACTGTGAAGAAAATATCGGTTCAGTTTTGCCCATTTGAGTCCAATGTGCGGTCCACACGGTAGGTGTGAAGTTTGCTGGGCTACAGGAGGATTGTTGTGTTGTCGGAAATGTTAAAAAATGTGTTATTATACAGAAGAAACTACAACATCATTAGCAACACAACGGAATAGCCTTCACCTCTAAAAAAAATTCCAAATTACACGTTTTATTAGCTTTAGCAGACATGTAGTGCGACATTTCTCTTAAATGTAGTATAAAGTTCTGGAAATAAAACATAAAATAGATATTGAGTTAAAAAGTATTGAGGAGAAGATACTCTATTTAAATTCTTAGCTAAATAGACTTTTAAAAAGGAAAAAGCTGCCGCTTGATAATGTCCTCTACCATCTTAATAAAACGTTGATAGATTTATAAAAATATTACTGTTTATTTATTTAAAAAATACTGTAACTAATACTGTTATCATGCTGCATTGCTGTTATTGTCAGTTGATTGAATCTCAAAAATGAAGTAGTTTTATCCACCAATTTGTATTGAAAAAAAGGAAACAATTAATAATAGGAAGAATATATGTTGTTGACAAGGCAATGCAACCCATCAAACCTGATAAAACCAACAACAATAATAATAAAAACACATCAGAATTCAGATCTTTAAATGCAGCAAAGTCAAGGAAAGCATGATATTTTATGGACTAGCTGATAACTTAAAAGGAAATTAATAAGTAAAGATTGAATAAAATTTGGAGGGGCGTAAACAAGAGATTATTTAACAATTGTTAAACTGATTTCTAGTTTTTTTTTCTTTTTTTTCTTTACTTCACAGAGAGTTTCTGGCCATGGTGGGCTCAGAGAAGGCACGTGCGACCAACATGAACTGTGAGGTGACGTCCATTGTGAAACATGACAAATCTGAACCTGTAGTGGACGTCACATACGGTGAGAGCGCTCTGTGAGGAAAACTGTGAGACTGAGTATTGTAGACACATTCTGGACTAATATAAACTTAATGCTATTGTATGAACATTTATATCCCAAAAACATGAATTGAATTTTATCAATATTGAAACTGGCAAAAGAAACTAAATTTCAGTGGATTTTTCTCAGCCCAGCCTTAGTTTACAGACAATGTGTTTTCAGGCTTTGCTGTTATTTCACAATAGCTATTGTAGTTTTACAGGTGAATAAAGAATTTTACAAAGGTAACATAACTCATGGACAGTAACAGTAAAAACACAGCTTTAAGCACAGGAAGCTTCACTTATCTGTATTATTTCTATTTAGTTTGACTATTTTGAGTTGACAGGAGAGACTACTCTGCCTGATCAGCTTTAAAATGGAATATTCTAAACAAATCAAGTGAGGGGAAAATATTTTGACTTATTTTAGAGGCATTTAAAAAAAAATACAGTTTAATATTTAGAAAGGGAACAAAGAGGTCTTGATACTGAAGTAAGAATTGTGAAAAGAGAACTTAAATTCTGACTTTAACAAAATAAATAAATAAAAATTGCAACTATTAATGGTAATCTTAAAGTTAAAAAAAAAAAAAAAAACTGTCAACATCCCAAATTATTTTTGAAATACTGTTGGAATTAAACCGCCATGATCTAACAAAGAAGTCAGAATATTGGGATTTGTTTTAAACCCTGATTTTAGTCTTTTTAACATCCTTACATTTTTAGAAGAAAAAAAAAGCAAACCTCAACAAGCGATTTTGACTTGAGGCTTGGAATTTTCTCAAATGCCAGGAGTTTTTGATGTCCTTTATTATGTCGGTCAAAAATTCTGCTAGTTGTCCCAGCTAAAAAGATTAATTTGGTTTGTAACGTTCATCATAGATGCACTTCAGTTGTGAGAAACAAAATGTAACAAAAAAAAAAAAAAAAACAGGAAATCCCATTTTTAAAGAATTTATGTGTATAACGTTGCAGGAAATAACTATTTATCTTCTACAAACAAGTAAGAATTCTGTTCCGTACAAACATTTTACATCTTCTTTAAGACACTCTTCTATCCTCCACTCATTACTTGTAATAATGTCACCTATTTGAGCTGGTTATCTGTACAAAAGACTCTTGTTCACATCCTTAAACAGCCACACTCTGCAGACCTCTCAAACATGACCAACGAACACTAGGGACAAGATTGAATACCCTAACAAGACTGGAATGAACCCATTTAAAATGAGCAAGCAGCTTGATGAGAAGAGTTGGAGCAAATAGAACTAGAAGCCAAAAAGATCACTGACTTAACTGAAAAGGGTTTGGTCAGATGAGACCGAAATGAAACTCTGCTATAAACAGGACTCACTGTGTTTGGAGGGGGGTGTAGATTACTGAAGATATTGAGCATATTTTTCAGGATTTGTTTAGCAGCTGCAATTTTGAAAAGTGGTGGGACAGTACCAGATGATAATGAGGAAGGAATAATGGCAGGAGAGAGGGTAGACGAGGGTAGAGCTATAACTATGTTGGGAGTGGATCGAGATAACTAGTCTAAAGTTTGAATTTTAGAATGAGGGAAGACGTTTCATTGGGATCAGGAAGCTGGAGGAGAGAGGAGTGGAAAAAACTGATGAGTGACTTGAATCTTCTGTTTAAAAAATGACAGGAATGAGTTACAAGTATCATTGGAAAGGAAATGAGGAGGAAGACTGTCAGGGGGGTGGAAATGCTATCCATTTGGAGGGACAAAAGAGTTTTTAAGTTGCCTTTGTTTGCTAAAATAAGTATAGAGAAGTAGTTTGTTTTTGCACAAAAAACCTTAAGATGCACTCATTTAGACTGACTCGGTTAGAAATATCTGATTTCTAAATGAGTCAGTTCTTCTACAGAGGCGCTCTAGTTAGTGACCTTTGGCTTTCATTTGACGGAGCTCGGGGGTGAACCAGGGAGCAGATTTTTTAACATTACGAAAAGACTTGAGGCGAGGGGGTTTAGTGACACAAGAAAATGATCAGTTGCATGAATTTCATCAGTGGAGCAGTTAACATGCTACTGAACTGATTAGTTAGTCACACAATGAGTGCCAACATTTAGCGGAAGCATAAATGTTTGTCAAAGTTTAGCAGGAAAATGAAGCTGATGAGTCTGGCTGTGTGCTGCTTGACTTTTGTTCAACGTTACCTTTCCACCCCAGAACTCCTCACACATTGTTTCAATGTGACTCATCTTATTATGTCTTTTTTTCTTTTTAAATCAGTGGATGGAGAGAGACTGCTGATGAAGGGAGCAAAGTTGACCAGCACTGAAATGCTGAGTGCGTTCCAGACCCGCTGTCGAGCCAAGGACACACAGACAATAGCTGGAGGAAAGAAATGACCACGTCCCTGTTGTCCCTGTCCACACTGGAATTTGTTTGTATTTATACAATTAAATGACGTCACTACACAAATGTGTCGATTTATGCTCTGTTTTTTTTTCTTTTTCATTTTCCTACCAAATTTCCTCACTGGAAGAGACTTTTAGGAGATTATAATCCAAATCTTTGAAACAAACAAATCAGTGCTGCAGTTCCTCCAGGATGCCTGAGGTCTGAGTGGGAGAAATGTCATGAAGAGTAAAGGTTTTCATGCAACCACACAACTTTCACCCACAGAAATCCTGCTCTGAAGTCTGCTTTCATCAGCAAGTTACATTTTTAGTATTTTTTTTGTGTGTGTTTATTTTAATCTTTAGTAAAAAAAAAAAAAAAAAAAGCCAATGTTATTTGCACATATTTACTTGCTATCAAGCACACAAAAATTACTGGACACCAAAATGCACCTTGCTGAATTAACCATGGCCCCACCCTAATTACATGTAAATTGAATTTTTTATAGATTAAAGGAAAAAAAAGAATTAATCTAGATTTTAAAAGTCTTGTTTACATGTGCTTTCATGAATACAAATCATGTTTGATATTAATCTGTATGACTTTCAGAAATATTTCTTTCCTTCTGCTATGAAATCTCTGCACTGGCTTCCAGTCGGTCTTTTATTGGTTTTGAAATGTCATAATGGAATTGGATCAGAAATATTGTTGATTTATAAACCCTTCCTGACCTCCCAGGTCCTCAGGAGCTGGTGGTCCCCAAGTTCAGAACAAAAATCCACAGCACTGAGGGTCTCATCTATAGAAAAAGGATGCAAGTGAAGGTCTTAAAAATGTATAAAACTCATCTTTTTAGCTTAGTTCTAAGTAGTTTTTAAATTCCCTCATGTTTTAATTGGATTTTATGGACATTTTTTCTGTCATTTTTTATGTGCATGTGTTTTTGGGGCTTTTATTAAGATTACTATTATTTTATTTCATTGTTTTATATTAAGAAAGCACTTTGAGGCGTTCTGTAGCAGTAAAAGTGAATCCTCGAGGAGCTCTGTAGAGGAGCAGGTCACAAACACACATAAGGCACAAATACCTGCCGTAAGAGGTCACTTCATTATATGCTTATGTATTTAAACTTATTACAGACAATAAAAAATACTCAATTCTAGTTTCAATTTTGTGCTAGCTTGGGAATTTTGAGGCAAACTTGCCACTTCACGTGTAATTAAACTTGTCCAGATCAAATTAAGCTCACCTGTTTCTGCTCGCCAGGTGAGAAGTGGCAACAGGTGTGCTGGAACGGTCTTGAAAAGTACAATACAACAGAAATAAAACATGATTTTTAAATCAATACTTTTTTTTGTTCTTTTTTGTACTGAAAGTAACTCCTTAATATTCTTAAAAAGTAGGTTTTACTCCAAAACTATTATTTTGAAACATTTGCTTGTATTTTTGAAACCCTTAACTAATAAAAAAAAAATAAGAAAGAAAGCCAAAATATATAAAAGAAGTTGTTGCCTGAGAAGCTTTTGACCAATCACAACCTTCTGATAACTGAGGTAATTGAAGGAGGGAGTTCAATATTAATTGTGTGACGTAAGCGTCCGTGATTGGCTAAAACGTTGGCTTCTCCCTCAGAAAAAAAACTGGACTAGCCCTTTAAAAACACCCCGCTACTAGTGTTCTGCACTCAAACTGACCCAAAAAAGTTTGTTGGTCTCTTTAATTTTGGTTCTATCAAAGAACGAGGACAATGGCTGATAAGTTTGTTGGAACTTGGAAAATGATTTCCAGCGAGAACTTCGACGACTACATGAAAGCAATTGGTAAGAGCAATTAACGGTTTAAGATAGCGCTTAAGTGTAAATAAAAAAAAAAAAACGGAAATTTAATTGCTCTTTATTGAAACAAGTAAATTTTACAACCGTAACATAATTTTGAATTTTTAAATGGTTATTGAAGTTTTTTTATTTTACCTTAATTTTTCTCCCCTCCTCT
The DNA here is from genome assembly GCA_003999625.1 of Oryzias javanicus. Lineage (NCBI taxonomy): Eukaryota > Metazoa > Chordata > Actinopteri > Beloniformes > Adrianichthyidae > Oryzias > Oryzias javanicus. The sequence goes on along the minus strand of CM012447.1, from coordinate 26,231,810 downwards.
CCAAAGGTGTGGGATTTGCCACTCGGCAGGTGGGTAATCGCACCAAACCTAATCTCATCGTGAGCCTTGAGGACCAGGGGACCATCTGCATGAAGTCCCAGAGCACCTTCAAAACCACTGAGGTCAAGTTCAAGCTCAACGAGCCCTTCGAGGAGACCACCGCGGACGACAGGAAGACCACGGTCGGTGGCGCGCGCGAGGCGGACGCCAGGAGCGGAGCGAAAGCGCTGGAACTGACCGTGTCTCCGTTTGTTCTGCCCCGCAGACCGTGATCACGCTGGATAACGGCAAGCTTGTCCAGAAACAGAGCTGGGATGGGAAGGAGACTAGCATCGAGAGGGAGATCTCTGATGGAAAATTGATAGCAGTAAGCTATTTTTCTCAGTTGCATGTTTAAAATTGATGAAAATAATCACTTGGTTATTTCTCCACAGAAATGCATTATGGGAGATGTGGTTGCAGTGAGGACATATGTCAAGGAGGCATGAAGATACTCACTCTTGACTGACTGGAGGATGACGGGCTCAGTTCAATGAGCGAGATGCCAAACTGAGGAATGTTTTACTTTAAAAGTATTCCTCTCTGTTGCCAAAGTCCTGTCTTTTTGTGCCTCTGTTCAACATGTCATGTGTAGATGCACTTGCAATTATTGTGAATAAAACAAAGCATGGTTATTTTTCTTTTCTGGAAAGAGTTTCTTCTTTATGGAAGCTGGGAAGGGTTTTCTTGAATTTCTAAATGTTAACTTTTCTAAAAAATCCAGATGAGTGTGGATGCGACTCTTCCCTTTTAGTAAAAAAGCAAATTCTTAATTCTACAAGAATGTGACCTCAAAGGGAACTTCTCCCCCCTCCCCCTGAGAGGTCATGAGGGTCTGCTTTCCATTTTCCTCTTTTGGGAAACTGGAGCATTTCCCACTGCACATTTATGGGCAGCTGTACACTACATGCAGCTTTGGCTCATGGAAGCCAAAAGCTGCATAAGTTTCCCCACCCATTGGCCCCCGATCAAGTTTTTGTGCAGGATTCTTGACCACTTTCCCATGACAGGAAAGGGAGACGTGTTTCTGATTGGGTCTAATGACCAAAACAGCTGAACCAGGTGGAATTTAAGTTGCTCCACTCTGGCTGGACAATGGAACCAGAAAAGGGGAAGTTTTCAATATGAACTTAAGTGGAAGAGGTCAAATGTATGAGAACATGAACCTTGAGCAGGGGTTACTATTGATAAAGTTCAGCAACTACACTTTTTTTTTTTTTTTTTTTTTTTTAATTGGTTCTCTGCAATCAAATTTTCCTTTACAAATCCAAAACTAATCTACTTTGGTTAAAAATGTGAGAAGTACTGTATAAAATTGCCCCAGAGGAAAGCATCACGCTTTTTATTTTTCTATAGAAAAATCCATCTTTTTAAAATTTAATCTTTATTTTTCATTTGTATTTCCATTTTAAAATTCATTTCAAGCACTATATAAATGTTAAGTCCATGCACCTCCAAAAGTTTCTTATTCAAAGCCAAATTAAACGATAAACTTCTTTGCATCCGAGCAAAAACTAAACCCTGACCTAATTCCCACATCTTTACGATCCATGCTCATGCGTTCACAAGGTTCAGCGCCCCAAAAGGCCATCTGCTGAGGATCGACTTACAGGTGCAGTGTTTAACAATCCACAGGAATCCACATCACTTTGTTTGCGTAACTGCGGGGAACGAGGCACATCACTTCTGTCTTCGACATCTTGCATCAATTAGCGTTACCGATTAAGTGCTGCACACTGCAGGAACATCTTGAAGCAGTTGGAGCATCATGTTTGGTTGTACGTCTAATTTGATGTTAATCTGTGCAGATCACAAACAGTAAAGGAAGCAGGAACTTCAAACAATGAAGAGAGACGCTGCCTGGGGAAACTTTGAATTTTAGTGATCAGAATGTGGTTGATGAGCAAAAAAGACGAGTTACATAAATCTAAATAAGTCTGCCTAAAAAGTAGGCAGCGCATCACTTCCAGCACATGTTCTCATGACTGCTAAACAAACAAACACGGATGACACTCGGGATGTTTTGTGTCACAAGAGGTGGTTTCGGACTTTTGAAGAATGAACTCACATCCTTTGCAAAACATCTGGAAAGCTCCACTTCAGATGGAGCGTTGACACCCTTCCTCTGCATGTTCTTGGCCCGCTCTTAACTTAAACCTTCAAACACAATCACGATTCATGTTCAAGTGCCTCAATGGAGCTGAAGATGCATAGCATGCTATATGAGCTTTAGGTCCTACACTATATGTATGACCTTTGACTCTTACTGAATGACAGATTTTCAGTAAAAAGATGAATTTTGTTCTTGTTAAGACAGTTTATCCCTGAAAATTGGTTATAGCCAAGGAATGTTGAAGTTCATCTTTGATAGCATAAAGTAAACAGCACTCTGTGATGAATCAGAATCATTCTCACTGAAGTCTTTTACAAAACAAAGAGCAGAGTCCCGGTCTGATTTGTTGTTTTTCAGATGTGAGGAAAGTGTTGATAGCAGTGTTGGATACACATAATTACACAGATAGCCTAATGGGGCTATTTGTTTATATTGTGACTTTGATGTTAGATTAAATGCAACTTCAAAAGATGATCTTTCAGAGACAAAAATTAAGCCAAAGTACCACAGCAGTTCATGCTGTAGCAGTAAATTGCTATTTATGTTTTCAAAGACAATTGATTTTATCATAAATCATTTCAATTGTCGGTTAAGCTATGACTTTGGTGTTTAAGTGACCACTTCCAATGAAAGGTCAATGTAAACACGTGTATTTTGGGCTTCAAAACACTATTTTGGGGCTCTATTTAGTAAATGAACAGCAACGGAACAGGAGCTAAGTCTCAAGGTACACACTGGTTGCGTTGACTCACGTTTAACCATCCACTTTAAAGTCTATGTGAACACACATCAACTCAAATTTTTCTTGTCCCATGCTTAGAGAAACATCCCCATAGCATGATGCTACCACCTCCATGCTTCACAGTAGGGATGGTGTTCTTGGTACTTGTCATTCTTCTCTCCCAAACAAGGTGATTGGAATTATCTGACCACATGACTTTCTCCCATGACTTCTCTGGATCATCTAAGTGGTCATTGGCAAACTTAAGACGGGTCAGGATATGTGCTGGTTCAAGCAGGAGAACCTTCCGTGGCATTCATGATTTCAAACCATGACATCTTCGTTTGTCACCAGTGGTAACTATGGAAACAGTGTTCCCATCTCTTCTTATGTCGATGACCAGCTCCTGTCATATAGTTCTGAGCTGAGTCCTCACCTTTCTGTGGATCACTGAGACCAGTACGAGAGAGACTGATAGTTGTGTTTTGCTTCCTCCATTTTCTAATAATTTGCTCCAACAGAGGATATTTTTTTCATCAACCTGCTTGGAAATTGCCCTGTAGCCCCCTCCAGCCTTGTGGAGGACTACAATTTTGTCTCTGGTTTCTTTGGACAGCTCTTTGGTGTTATCCCTGTTAGTACTAATGGTATGGACAGGAGTCTTTATGCAGCTAACAACCTCAAACTGGTGCTTCTAATTTAGGCTCATAGGTGGAGCGGAAGTGGACCATTTACTCTTATGCTGCACAATTCTTTGTATATATTCTTACATATTTTTATATTTAATACTATACTTTGCACTGTAACGGTTGCTACAATTTCATTGTCCTTGTGATATTGACAATAAAGGCTTATCCAATCCTATCCTATCCTATCCTATCCTATCCTATCCTATCCTATCCTATCCTATCCTATCCTATCCTATCCTATCCTATCCTATCCTATCCTATCCTAAAGGTGGATCAACAGGTCTTTGAGGGCCATAGTCCTAGCTGATAGAAAGGTGTCCAAAGGCTTATTTGCAGCAGTGGCACAAGCATTAATTATATATAAAAAAAATCATAGTTTGATTTCCAGACTTTCCTTTTAGATTATGTCTCTCCCAGTGGACATGCATCTAAGATGAAAATCTCAGCCCCTCCAGGATTTCTAAGGGAGAAAACTTGAAAAATCGCAGGGGGTTCAAAAACGTATTTACCTCCCGGTATATTACATCAAGATGTACATCTGTGACAGAAAAAGCCTGGAGCAAGACTTTCAAGATATGCACCTCTTTGCACTCTTCCAACTGTAGGTAGTGGACATGCACTGGTGAACAATAGAAAAACAAAAAGAAGAAGAAGGCCCTCCTGTCAAGTGGGTTCTTGAACAGGCATCACATGCACGGTTTGAATGTTGCTTAAGGGTTTCATCAAAACAGCTGCCTCATGTTTCTACATTGAATCAGTCAATGAGGGGAGAAATGTGCCTGTAAAACATCTCCAAATTATGACCCCTCCACTTCCGTGCTTAGCAACTGACATGTGATTTTTTTTCGATTTGACTTTTTACGTTTTTATCAGAAGAGGTAGTGTACTTTTCTTTGTTGTTTATTGTCCTTTTAGAGGAACATCAGATGCAATTTTTTGGAGATAAATTTATTTGTCTTTGGTTGAATATTATTTCGTGGTTGTTTCATTAAACAAAGATCAAGATTCTAAGTGATGGTGACGACAACAAACTCAAAATTTTACAAGTAACATCTGATGGTAAATCATGTCTCAGTAATGATTTTGGAGGATTTATTTTGAGTAGATAAAAATCTTATATGGAAGTTATCATTACAGGTGTGATGATATTAGGCATTTGCACCTAGTCCATTCTGTTTCAGTGTTTTTCTCTCAGCGGTATTTCTGTTGAAGGGTGGTTCTGACCTTGAGGTCAGCCTCAACCTGCGTTCATGGATCTTTTCTGAAGAGTCCCCCCACATTCCCCGCAGACACATTAGTTTCATCTCAGCTACTTTGGCAGGCTCAGTATGGCATGCAGGTTGATGCAAGAGCGTCCCCGAAGCAACTGAGCAGCAGAACAGAACTATGTCTGATGAGGCCCAGCAGAGCGGCAGGGGAGGCTGGTTGCTATGCAACGACATTTTTTCCTCACTGATCCTTGTAAGTCAGACACACTGAAGTCCAATTTTGATTTCTTCAGCAAGAGCTTGTATGTTGGGCAAGCTGTGGTCTGGGGTAGCACAGAACTCCAACTCGTGTATCTATTCTTTCTTGTAAGTGAAGCCTCGCCCTTTAATTTGACTCTGCTTCATCTCAAACTTTACTAGACTGTGTAAATGCACTTTACAGAAACTTTGCTTCTTTATAACTTCTGTGCATCTTCTTGCTGTTAGAGTTTTCCCATAACTAACATGTTTCCCTTAGTACAAAGACCAAGTTTTTCCTTTTAAAGTCCCACTCTGATCATATTATAATCCGTTTTAAGTGTTCTTAGTGGTCTTTTAATTATGATTTTGAGGTTTTTAGCAAAAAAAAAAGTAATTTCATTTAAAAACAATAAATAAAATAAAATAAAATAAAATAAAATAAAATAAAATAAAATAAAATAAAATAAAATAAAACAATTCCTTATATGTTGTGGGTGGGGCCATTAGTGCTGAGCATTCTTGGCCCCTCCCTGTTGCTGAGAGCTCTCTGTTTACTCTTTCCCCCTCTAGCTTACAGCCCCTCACAACCCCAAGCTAACATTACCAGTACAACAACAATGGCCAGCAATATTGGAACTATCCAGTTGTACAGTTTAGAGCCAGATTACAGCTCAGATGAGGAAAACAAAGACATACTTGGATCTAGTCGTCTACACGTGGATGCATCACAAATATGCTTTTTTTTGTCTGCTCCTGATTCACAGTTATTTAAAATACAATTTTTTTTTTTCAAAAATTAGAGCTGGGCAGATCTATTCAAAATATCGATGGTATTGATCTCAAGTTGGTATTGGTATCGGATCGATACTGACCAGCAGATATCGATATTTCCACTGTGGTTTGAAACTTTTCAGTATCTGCAAAAAGGACCCATCCGAGTCGCTACCCTCATCAGTCCCGTGAGATCTCAGCAGCACATCTCAGTGCATGCATGCAGGCGGCATGCATCTTTCACTTGTTTTTGACAAGTTGCTTTTCAACTGTTTTTATTGTCACAAATCTAAGTTACAAATTATTTATGTTTCCACTAGTAATTTTTTTTTTGGTTAAACATTTCGATTTATTTTTGCATCATAGTTATGTGTTTGTTTTGGTTTGATTACTGTTTACTGTTCACTTCTTCACCTTTTATTTAAATCCAAGTTTTTGATTTTAATAAACTATTTTCCACTCAACTGAAAATTTTGTTCTAATTATATTTATCGAGTAATTTAAAAAGGGAAATTTACAAAAAAAACTTACCACGGGGATTAAAAACTTTTGTGATTTTTAGGTTCATGTAACATCTACCAAAAAATATCAATATTGATATTGGCGAAATTGACCGATGTCAGATCGATATCGGATCGAAACTCAAATACTCAGTATTGCCCAGCCCTATCAGAAATGCAATTTGAATCTTTTTTTTTAACAATTCAACCATATGTGCTGAACTATTCTCCAGGCAATAAAACTAAATTTACAAGTTTTCTGTGAACGTACATGGCCTTATGAGACGTTAATTGCAGAAAAAATATCTGTAAAAATGTATATTTGTTTTGTTTTAATAAGCACTATTTAGCAACATAAATTAATACAAATATAAAATGTTACTTTGATGAAATACTATGAATATTTTTGTTTTGAATTGAATTTTTTTCCCTTTTCTACCACATATTGTTGAATAATTTAGGCAAGGAAAATTTAAAGTGCATAAAACATTATGAGACACATTCAAAAGAAATATTAGAGGTGATCATTAAAACAAAAATGCAGAGAAGAAAAATAAATAGATTTAAAGTAAGCTTAAAGTAACAGATGCAGCTGAAACAAGTTGGTTTTTAACCTGGATTTAAATCAACTTTCTGGAAGTCTGATATGTGGAGCATAGACATTAGATCTCTTTGCATTAGTGTTGTTTCATGTGCAGCACTAGTAACTGCAGCAGCTTTATTAACCAGCAATAACAAAACGGGTGTTTCAGTATTGTTCTTGCAAAGCGGAGCTCGCACCTGGAGCTCAGAATCTAACTTCAGAAGGGCTCTGTAGGTTGTAAGGGGGAGGGGGAAAAAGCCCCTTTTTTTTGTTTTTGAGAGTACCACAAAGAATCTCTGTTTTCCCAGTTTTCCCAGCAGGAGTTCCTGTCAGAGTTTAGCAGCAGAGGGGCCCCTGCGAAAGACTCAGAAGCCCATGTGGAGGAAGGATGCTGGAGATCTTTAAAGTGAGACTCCCCTACACAATGGTCCCCCCCACCCCGAGAGCCCTTTTATGTGCATACACACTCAGCTACATGGCTGTTTTTTGTCTTTAGTGTGTTTTCTGTTTAGAAAACCAATACAAAAATGTCCGACAGACGGTCTCAAGGCGCAGATACGGTGGTTAACCCCCCCTCACCGACCGCTGTTTGACAGAACATGTGATCTGTAATCTAGTCGAGCTGATATTAAGGGGGGAAGCAGAGATTGAGGTGATCTTTGAACTAGACGTGTTTGTGTGTCTGCTCATCACAATTAGACGTGTCTCACAGTGGATGGGAAGTAACGAGGCCCCTCTTTGTTCACATGAAGGAGTTGCTGGAAGTGAGAACTGAGTCTGGCTCCAGAGTGGGGTTTTGACCCCTCTGTGACCATCTCCTGCCTGGGGAACACAAACTTTAAAGACCTACTCTGATGGAAATTGTGTTTTTAACATGTTCTTGAAGAATTTTTTTTACCATGATGTATGACATAAATAAAGACATTAAGCTTTAAATTGTATTTTGAAGTATTTCTGCGATAAGGCTCACCGTTTTTGTTGCATTGGTAATGTTAGCTTAGGGGTGTAAACTTCATATGTCCTAAAAAATGACAAATGTTTGTTGATTTTGTCTAAAAATAGCATAATCATAATAAAAAAAAAACCCCACTGGGAACGCTTTTACAATAGATTAAAAGATGATCAGATAGATACTCTAAACAACACAGTTAAATCTTGAGAATTTATTCAATTAAATTGTATTTTTATATAGCCCAATGTCATAGACCACAGGATAAAAAGATTAAAAAATTAAAATGGGGTCAAAATAACAAAATGTAACTTAGAAAATCAGAACAAAAGCTCAAACCAACTGAATCAAAACTGACCCACGGATAGGAAACATTAGGGAGGTTTTATACTGGCTGATCAAACCAATGATACAATAAGGAGGGAACTACAAATTAAAAACCTAAATATTAACTAACAAAGTAAATTACCAGTAAATAATAGCTTTAAACGAACAAACCTAAGCTTCAAAACAAGTTTAACATATTTCAACAAAAGAAAACAATAGTCCAATTAAAGAATAAACTTTGTCTTTCCCCTCCTTCTTCAAATGGGAGTGTCCAGGACGTTGTCCAGCTCTGCCTGTGCCACATCATCAGGAAATGTGCAGCTCCTCCCTCTGCCACATCAGAAAATTTCACATTTTGTTATGTGATGTGTAAAGTAAAATAGATTTATGTAAAATATTAGACCAAAAAAGGGAGGAAATATAAAAAATGAACTTAACTTAAATGTAGGGCAGTGGGTTCTGCCCTCACACCCAATATCACGAAAGAACTTCCTCATTGGGCTTCATTCCGATTATTTTACAGAAGCAGAAGGTCAGTCATAAACTATAAAAAAAATCTGAAAACTAAACAGACTAAATAAAACTGGGTTTCAAACTTCAAATTTAACTTTTTTTTGTCTTTTTTTAGTGACCTTGTGCATTCCAATGTTTATTTATTTATTTGTTACATTTTTTTGGATCATGGATAATCCAATTTAACAAATGGTGCTGACCAATGACGCAAAGGTAGCTGAAAAACTATTTGAACATCCTGCACCTTGTGAATTCAAAATGACTAATTTTTTTTTCTTGTTTTATTCTTTTTAATTTTTTTTAATGAAAATGTTAAATTTCATGGTGGCACATTCGTAAGCGCTCTTGCCAGCTAGACGGCCCCTGGTTCAAGACCCCACTGGAGAAAACAGAACTGCCAATGGGGGAGCTTTCTGTGTGGAGTTTGCATGTTCTCCCTGTGCATGTGTGGTTTTTCTCCGGGGACTCTGGCTTCCTCCCTCTATCCAAAAACATGCTTCATAGGTTAATTGGTTACTTTAAATTATTCCTAGGTGTGAGACTGTGGCCCTGCAACACAAAGGCCACCTGTTCAGGGTGTTCCCTGCCTTTGCCCAGGAACCCTGCGACCACAAAAGGTACAAAGCAGGTTTAGAAAATGAATGGATGATAAATTAGGTGAAGTTTAACCTAAATTGAGCTTCTGATTGTTCAAGGAAAATGAAACAGCGAAAAAATTGACCTCACTCTAGCACAATAAGAGCAAAGCTAAGCTGTTTTGAGTTGCAGAGCAATAGACTGATTAATTTAGCTGCTCTCAAAAGTTGTTTTTGCTGTCAGTTTCATGATTAGTAATGGTCTTATTGAGTGGTTAGGTCAATGGTAAAGGCTGAGTTTAGAAGAAGTCAATAAATTGATTGATTTCCTTCTGGGTTAAAGGACATTATTGAGCCTAATCCTATAGTTCATGGAAAAAAAGTCTCTGAACTTTTGATGTAGGTTTTTTTTTAAATGAAAGCAGCAATAAAAGCAGCTGAAAGCACAAAAAATAAAAATACAACCTTGGGTCAAATCAATAAAGTTATTTGTTATTGAATTATATTTGACTTTTTTTGTATTCACAAGCCTGAATATGTCAGCATTGGTGTGAGCATGTCAGAATAAACCAGATCATGTTACGCGACCCTGTAAGAAGCTGAGTCGAGGCATGGCTGCAGACACCACAGTCCTGGACAGGAAGGCAGATTTGCCTTGTTGTGGCAGACAGAGCAGAAATACGCGGGAATCCAAAGAATTTATTTGGATACAATGTTAAGGAAAACCAAAGCTTTGTTGTTGTTCCTTTGCCGTAAGTACACCGTCGCAGACAAACCCACCCACAGCGACCTTCCCCTGCAGGTGGATGGCTGAACATTGTTGATTTCTTAAAGGTCAGACTATAGGGTTTGTCTGTCCCACCTTCAGTTTTCAGCCTTTACTTTCAACGAAATTGGCACAAATAGGATATGGACGAAATCTTTACTCAGAATCAAAACTATGAATGTTTAGACAAGTTTTATGCAGATAAAATGTAATTAAAAAGTAAAAAAGTATTTGTTTTATGAGTAAAGGTGAAAAAAAGAATAAATGTTGCAGCAATAAAACACTAAAATCACTAAGAGTTAGAATATAAAATGGGAAAAAAAGACAGTTTTTATGAATAAAAGTGGGGAAAATCCTCAAAAACAAAACAGAAAAAAAACGAAAAGTCTGCATTGTTCATTTAAAACTGTTAGGGGTTAATAAATAGAAGCATTTTTATTTATAATAGTTAAAACTTTTGTTATTGTTTTACAGAATACACTGAGATTTTTATTTTTATTTTAATGTGACTCTATTTTCAAGAATATGCTCCCAAACTTTTATTTCAGGCACCATAAAACTTATTTCCGCAACAAGACTCTGTCATTTCTGGAAAACAGTTTGTTCTGTGTGTTTACTGTACTGCTGCCCATCTATGCACAATGCACTGCTCTGATGAAGCCCCAACAGCTTGGTCTTTATATAAAAAAAACAAAAAAAAAAACAATAGGCCATCAGTAGAGCCAGCTTGACGGACACTTTGCGACGTGCTGGAGGCAACAGGCACTTCCCGACAATGCACTGCAGAGATAACCACGGCCTCTGGAAGGAGGGAGGGAAGCGGAAGGCATTAGTCACAGGCTGACCTTTACTCAAGCTCCCCGATGGACCACAGTGGACACAAACAGCAAACTTTTATTAACCCTTCTGGTGAGATTCTGCTCCAGAAGAACAACTTTTATAGGGTGGAAACACTATTTTGACAACTCTGAAATGTTGTCATTTTTAACATAAATCTGAGACCTGTTTGTATTCATCTGTAATAAGAAGATCCCAATAAATGAATAGAAAATTCTAACAATTTGAAAATATTTTTAAATAAGTAAAACAAAAATAATTAAAGGTTTAGCTCCATTAGTTGTCACACTCCAAGTTGTGAGAAATTTGTTTTCCACATTTGCCCTATCCCCTAGGGGAGTGGTGAGCTGCAGACACAGCTCCCCCCAACAATTCAATCTCTAACTGCTGAGTGTCAATCAGGGAGGCACTGGATACCATTTTTAGACACTTTGGTATGACTCAGCTGGGATTTGAACTCTCAACCTTCCAGTCTTACAGGCCACTGAGCTGGTAATGGGGTATAAAGAAAATTTTAAGAAAATAAATGTTATGATCAAGGGTATATATAGTCAGACTGGATGATATGCAATCGGTTCACTTAAAATGAAGAGAATTTGTTTCCCCTCATAATCCAGAACAAATTTTCTGACTAAATACAGCCAACGGACCCTGGGATCTCTCTGTTTCCTATCAGACAGAGCTTCAGTTTGCTCTGAGTTTCTTCCGTCTGAATAGACTCTGTGCTTGGAGTGGAACAACTGACCCCAAATGGCCACTGTAGCTGAGAATTATGGGATGTAAACAGAGAAAGAGTTTGATTAGCTCAATTAGTTGGGTGCAGGGCTAGCACATGGGATGTCTGGATTCAACTCCCAGGGAGCAGGATTAGCTTAATTCAGTGTGGAACCTTTTGCAAGACCTTTATGCTACTGCCCATGTAGCCACAAGGGAACTTCAATCTGGGTTTCCCTGTGCCAGTCCCCTACACCCAGATGAAGTACAGGGTATTATCAGGAAGAGTATCTGTCATAAAATGCCAAACTATTTCTACGGATCAGTGACAGTTGATTCTTTGTGGTGACCTTTGATAGGACATGTCAAAAGGCTAACAAACTAACAGAGGAAGATGTTTCCTATGACATGGAGCAACGATGAGACACAGCAACTCGTCAAAATGTGATTATTAGCATCATACAAATTTCTTCTCACGTTAATTTTCTGACAGTCTGTATGTCAGAAACATTTATCAGTTATCAGTAACAGTCTTGCAGCATGTCTTAAAGCAGGGGTGGGAAAACTACAGCCAGGGGGCCAAATGTGGCCCATCATACTGTTTAATCTGACCAGCCAAACTGGAATAAATTCTGCAGATAATCCTTCATAATGTCTTGTTTTCTCTGTAAAGTTGATGTCCCTACATAGATGGTGCACTATAACTACAACAATATTTGTTCTTTTCTTTAAGAGCAGACACTTTTTCTTGCATTCATCTCCTGATGGGAGATTTGTTGTTTTTCTGATACTCATGTATGTTTTTTGAGTTGGACTGCCATCATTCAAACACCACATGAACGCAGTATTTAAATAAGTTCACGTTTTTCCGTGAAGGACATCAAGTAATTGGTGCAATTGGCTCTAAAATAAAAACAAAAGTGAAATAAAAACTCCAAAATGTTCTGTTTGGAAATTTATTAGCTTTCAATCAAGATTAAATCACATTTTTGGAAAGATTTCTTGTTATTTCTTTTTTTTTAGGTGGATTACCAAAACACTCCACGCATCTGTTCCTGATCTGGGCCCTCTGTCAAATTTTGAAACCCTATGTGGCCCATGAGTCAAAAAAGGTTTCCCACCCCTGTCTTAAAGTGTTTATGCAGATGTTCAAAATTGGACAGCAAAATACAAAGTTTAAATAAGTGAACTATTCCAACATGGACTGCAAAAGTGGACGACTTCCATTATTCTTTCACTCCATGCTTTGGCCAACTCTTGTAATTCCTGGCCAATTACTGAAGAGATCTTTAGTCACATGATTTTGTTTACAAGCTTTGCTTTGAAACAGAAATGTCTGATTGACTAGAGTCTAAATACAGATCAAATGCAAGGTTCATGACTCAATCTGTGCCAAATTAATTGCACTCGAGCTGAATAAACTGACTTTTCCAGTCTGAATCCACCCCTGGACATACCTTCTTAAACTGAGAGTATTTTGTTATGAAAAAACTTTCTTAATAAAATTATTTTTCTTGCAAAATAGAAAATAAGATACATATTCTAAATTCAAAGTTTATTTTACTTTACAATTCAGTTTCTGCAGTGTATCTGTGTGAAAATCCCCAGGACAGAGCTTTGCTGTATTCTCTGCAATGCATAGCTGCACATTCAAACAAACAAGTAAACAAGCAGCGTTTCAACTCTTTGCCTTGTTTTGAAGGTGGAACCAAAAAGAGCAGCCACAAAACTTGGCTGCACATAATATAGCGCATTGTTGCAGTTACCCGAATGAACCAACGGCAGGGAAAAGGGGCAGGATGTTGAAGGTGCAGGAAAGAGAATTAGGTGAGGGATGAAGCGACAGAAAAGGGAGTAGATACAGGAAATATCTCGAGGCAGAAGCTTGTGGGAGAGAGCTTGTTCTCATTCTCCTCCTGGGTGTTCCTGCCAGAGATCCAGGGAAGCAGATGTAATTTACTTAATTGGTTCTGTGTTGCATTTGAGACAAAGCAGGGATTTTCTCATCTTAAGACATCAAGAGCTTTGCTTTTCTTTAACTCAGTCCTTTATTTAAAGATTGTGTGCAGTTTTACAAACGGCCGCAAGTTTATAAAAAACTTTGAATTTAAAAAGGTTATGGAAGTGAATTCAAGCATTAAAGATGTCACCTTTTTGATCTATATGAAACCATGCATGAAAGACTTTAATCCTGAGTGAAACCGTAAGCAAAGCATGCAAAAAATATGAAATTACAGAAAAAACTGTGTCCAATTAGACGCTCTGAACATGAATCATCAGGTCATGGCTTTGTTTGAAAGCAGAATGTGAGAAATGTTCTCAGGATGATCATTTCTTTTTATCAAAGACTCACCAGACACATTTGGTGTTGTAGCCTCTCAGCTCATTAAAGAGGCAACATTTATGCATAAAAAGTTGCCAAACTATCAGTTTTGTTTGCATAAGAGTTAGACAAATTTGTCTGACTGATAAGTCTGATTTATTTTCTCTATTATCATCCACGAGAATATATTTTACAATATGACTGATAAGTTTTGTTTTTGCAATTTTACTATTTTTTTTTTCTTCTTTTTACATTTGGGTCTGAAATGCATTTAGCAAACTATCACTCTCAGTGATTTTTCCAAATATTTTTAATTCAATTTTAAGTCATTTTTTAGCAAAAACTCAAATGGGACACCCTTTTTAGCTTTTATTTTGTCTAACTCAATACTTCATTGGATAATAAGGACAAAAATCCCAGAAATTGAATATCAGCAGAGGCTGTTGACCATTTTTGGTGTTTCCGCATTGGAGTGGTATCAGTGTGATCCTGTTAGACTCAGCAGAAATTATATTTTGGGTGTTATTTTCCTCTCACTGTTAGCCAGCTGCAGTCGTTTAAACGCACGATTAAATCAAATAGGAGCATAACAAGAGGCCATAACAAGAGGGATGACAAAGCTCTTGATCAGTCAGTTTTCACTTATTTTTTTCTTGTTTTTCAGACTACAAAAAATGACTATGGTTTTAAACGGTGGGAAGTTATGAGAAATTGATTCTCAGAACAAAAAACTGAACATAAGCATTTTTGGGTTGAAATCTTCTGCCTGTACATGACAATTGTTGCATCCTGCAATTAAGAATTAAACTAGAAGTTATTTGTGAACTTTTGCACGACGGTGTAATGGTTAAGGCTTTTGCATCACAAAAAGAAGATCCTGGTTCAAATCCCATCTGGAACCTTTCTATATGATCACCCTGGACATTCCAGCTTCTGCAGTCCAAAACGGGGATTGTTGGTAAGTTTGTCACTTTAAATTGTGTGGATTTGAGTGTGTATGCCTCTACAGTAGACTGGAAAAAAAACCTTCCATGGTGTAACCTTCACCCAGCAGTCACTGGGATAGGCTCCAGCAACTCCATGACCCCTCAAGAGATGAAGGCAACACTTTCCATTACAGTACAGTAATTACTGGGTATCTATATGGTACCTGTGAGGTATCTATAGCCTCGTTTCCACTGATCGGTCAGATATAATGCAGTTTGGTATTTTAAGAAATTCCATTGTGAAATGGACCCAATAAACAGTACTGACCGTTACCTCTTGGGGGCCCCCTTCAGTTGGAAATCCATTGAAAAGTGGAAAGAAACTGTTGGGGCGGAGCTGCTGTCGCTACTTGTTTTTTTGCAGAAAGTGATGCGAGATTAGAAAGCGACAATATAACTGATGTTTCCAACGTTTGTAAGCATGCGGGTTTTTGCGGCTTTTTCTTTATCATTTTTGGCAATGGTGTGATACAGGATGAGCTAGCGGCACACTAGCGGTCTACACCACGCATTCACCGTGAAAACAAACAGCTGAGTGGACGCATGGCTTAACTGAGTGGAAAGGCTCGCCAGAATTATCTGGACCGTACCGTACTGGACCGCTCAGTGGAAACGAGACTTAAGTGAACATACTCCGTATTTAATACTGTATGTACTGTGTGTTAGAGTGGAAATGGGGAAGACTTTTTTGTAGTCCAGTTTCGATTTACCTAAATGGCACTTTCTTTGTGCTATTGTCTTCTTACGCATGGTACGTACCATGAAATATGTCATTTGGAACCACAAAAGAAGCACGTAAATACCAGCCACCAAGAGAGAGATGAGGTTACCATCTCATAAAATCTTAATGCATGTAAGTAGCACGTAGGAACAACATGAGTGGCATGTAAATACAAAATAAGTACCTACTATGTAGGTACCATATAAATACTCCATAAGTACCATGTAGTAAAAGGAAGTGTTAGAGATTTTGATGGTTCTGAAAAAATTGATAAATGAATGGACCGCTTCATGAGTGATTAAAACATTTTATTTCTTTTTACAGCCTGATCTTTTTTACTGTTTAAAAGGAACTTTTCATATCCACTCTTTCACACCAATATTGTAGATAAACCAAAGCTTGGTTTTTCTTAAAACCCTCAATCTTTTTTTTCCTCTTTATATCTTGTCTAGAGTTATACTTTTCCCCATAACACAGTTTTGCAATCCATTTCCTTCCTTTTCAGCCCCCAAACCAGAGCAAAAACAGCTGTGTGTGTGTATAGACTACTGAATGAATCAGCCTTAAGATGTGTCTGAAACATAATAAAAGCTGAGAAAGTTCTGATATGAAAATGTTCGTCTGCGCTGGAGACGAGTTATTCGATGACCTTGTTCCATCAGTGTTTGTCTGGAGGCTTCCTGTTAAGACACAGCAACCTCCTTCACGGGAACCTTGTGAACTGTGTGCTTTTCACATTTGATGAATACATTCTTCATCCTTTAGTCTGTCTCTTTCTCTACAGTTTCTGCAAATTCTTACTAGCACTGACAGTAAGATTTGTAAATATTCTTTATTAATTAATTTGATTTTTCTTATTTAACACATGCATATGATTTCATAATAAACATTTTGTGCTTTCCTCACATTTATCTTAAAGTTAAGCAAAACAATATATTTAATTTTTATTGTGTTTTCAATTATAATGAGAAAAAGTGTAGAAATCCTCATGAGATATTTATCAATCAATCAAGCTCAGCAGAATCCCCCCATTCATTAAAATCCCTAACTCGTGGACCTCCACTCCAGTAATCCTGCCAGGTTGTCGGGTTTCCATGGGGGTCAGCAGTTGCAGGACTTGGCTTTTATTTGGACCCGATTACTTTTGGGCAAAGTCATCGCATGGCCTCTGTCGGCTGGGATAATGCTCATTCGGATCCGCGTCACTGGCTCCATTCTTTCGGCCCGGCACAGTAGTGGGGAACTGGCAGGCGTGACACCAGTCCAGTCAGCAAGTACAGTGCCCCCTTACCCTTTAGCCATGGCAGGGAGGTGTGTGTGTCTGTGTGTGTGTAGAGGGAGACGTGAAAGATAAAGAAAAGAGCTAAAAAAATCGAGATTGGGTAGTCCTGCAGAGGAAAGGGGTAGGAAAATAAAGACACACCAAATGAATGTTGGTGAATAAAAGAACTGTGTATAAAATAATGCCAGATTACTGAACCCATTGACCCTAAACGTACCCAAATGTTATTGTGCATTTATTTTATATATTCAGCATCTTTTACCCATAGAGGAAGTCTGGGACTCTCATGGTTAGTTTGCACAGTCTGCACGTAATAATTGTTGTATTTTTAGTTTGTTTTCTTAAGAAAATACTGCTTTCTGATAACTGACTTCTAGTTGCTTGATATTAGTTGAAAATAAGAAGCTGATATGTCTTCTGCAGAAACAGTTCAAGAAGGTATATTATACCAGTAAATAAAACACATACACAAACATTTGAACGCTACAGCCTTTGATGTAGAACAGATATCTGCTGCCCTCTAGTGGAATAGAATGAAAACATAAAGTAAAAAATAAAAAATAAAAAATTGTATTTATTTTTACAATGCAGACAATTTACTTTTTTTTTTTTATTGTTGTTGAGCTTTGACAGCAGAGTGACAAACTTAAATAAAAAATTGGTGGAGGAAAAAAAACTATTTTGCCTTTTTTGGTGTATTTGTTAGAAACAAAACCATAAGCAGCTACCTCAGTAAATGCTCCACGACTTATTAAACATTTATGTGGTGATGTAGTATTTGTGCCTGGCCTTCAAATCTATTTTTCATAGACTCAGATTGAATAAATCCAAATAAACAAACAAACAAACAAACAAACAAACAAAATGTTCTGATTAAATTATTTTATAAATGTAGATCTCTTCCACTCTTTTAGACCATCTTTTCAACAACATAACAAAGACATCTTCCCGTTCCATATAGGAAATAGTATTTCAAGTGTTAAAGCAGTTTTTCCGTTGTAGTCTCTCCTGCTCAACTTTTCTGTTCAAGTTTGTTATCGGTTGCTTTAAATACGTATATACACTCTTACATTCTGCTTCACAGGTAGGGACTGCTAACGGTGGATGTCTCTTCCATGAAACTACAAAGTGCTGTTCTCACTGAGGCTCAACACCCAGTACTCCTGTATTCGTCAAACCTACAGTGTTGCCTGAAACATGTTATCACAGTTTCTCCTAAAGTACAGCTTATTATTCGCAATTCCTCTGAAATATTTTGACATATGCTTGGCTGTAGTTCTGTCATTGGCTTGTACACGAAACGCAATAGTTTTCTTCCTGGAAAACTTAGATCCTGTCGAATCATGATATAAAAGGTTTTCCACTTCCTTTACTCCCTTTTTTTGTGTCTTTCGTTTTAATGGCATCGTCCATGCAACTGATTTTCTGATCACAGTAAGCCTCTCTGGGTTGACAGTTCTGGATATTGACCTTTTTCAGCACTTTGGTGACGTTTTTACTCATCTGTCAGATTGAGTGAAATCTAGACAAGAAAACACTTTATTCTATTCAACTACTTCATCTTAAATCCTGGCTGAAAGCATCTTCTTAATGTCTTTCATTACTTCTCCATTGCTTGATCCAATAATGAACCCTCAACGTAGATGACTGATAACTTTCTTAACTTTCAGAGGTCTACTGAATTCTGAGGGACATTATTTTATCTTTCATTACATTGACAAGCACATTTTTACTGACCACATAAAATAAAACCTCTCAACAGTAACTTTCAATAAACGCAGAAAATTAACATGTCATTTCATCTGTTTGGACTACAAAACATGGTAAAAGTTTACAGCAGACAAATATAAATGTCACACGAAGTGTCTTTTGTTTACACCATAAAATGTAATTTCATTTGTGTGACAACATTCCTAAAACAAAATAATCCCCTCTTTTTGGGATAAAACTGAAAATGTTTAAATGTTTTTATTGCCTTGCCCCAAAATATATTCCAATGTTTGTTTGTGTTTTAGCTGTGAACTTGCCCATGTAATTTTATGTTTCTCTCCAAACATTACAAATGAATAAGTAGTATATTAAACAACTTAATTTATTAAAATTTAGAAAATTTAGTTACATTTTGTCAAAAAAATTCTTAATTGTACAGGATGAAATAGAAAAACCTCAAAGTAATTGTAATTTCAATTCATAGTTTCCCAGCTGTGCCCAAATAATACCCATTTATAACTATTTTTAAAAAATATTTTAAAAAAAATACGCTAGTACAAATGAATACAAAATTGTTTTACTTATTTTTCTACATTTAGTTAATTGTCATCCCCGTGGTAGGTGCCTGCTGGGAAATTGAATGCGTTTGAGCACGCTCCTTTAAATGGTCGATACCAATAAAGACAGTAGGGGGAGTTTAAAATTAGTCCACTTCGTAGAATATCATTTTAGCAATTGGAGCAACATGTTAGCTAAATATATAGTATTATAGTCTTATATTTAAGTATTTTAATTATTCTATGTTAGCTCCACCAGTATATAAGTGTTAAAAGAAAGGACGGGGACTTTTCTTCATTCCCCTAAGTACAACCCGGCGTAGATGGCGTCGACAAACGGCTAAGGAGCCGTCAGTGAGGAGAAACCACCTGGAAGTCGAACTTACGGCACTTCTTCTGTGAAGTTATTTGGGTTTGTAATGTCGTCTGGTTGTTATTTGTGACTATGTTGGGCAACAATAGTCCTGTTTTTTCCGAAACGGCCACAAAGCAGCCTCAAACGTCCTCTGCCACCACGGAATACTGCGAGAAACTGCAGCGGTGGATGTGGCAGTATTACTGGGGCTGCAGCCCGTCGAGCTGGGGCTTTCTGCCAGCCTTCCCTCTTCCTCACACGCCGGAAGAAGCTCTCTCGACTTCCGCCGGTGGCCAGGAGTCTTTTGACGTCCGGAATTGGTACAGCTACCCTTCCCCTCTCAGTCCGCCCACGTTGCCTCAGCCTCCTCCGTATTTCGGCGGTGACCAGACTGAGCGAAGCGCCGCTTCGGCGGATGCCCGAGCGGCGCAGCAGCTGAACGGCAACACTCTTCAGGCAGGTACGACTCTGCCCGGGCTGCTGTGTTCATCCACGATGCATTCAGATACGAGGGAAAACTGTCTTATTCTGCCCATTTAAACTAAGTCACTCGTTTAAGCGTAAATGGGCTTAAGAGAATGTGCTTGTATAGTTAACGAGCTTAAGTTCTTGGACTAATCCTGTACAGCTGTTCTATTCTTCTGAGCTTTGATGAATAGCAGAAGATCAGTTGTAAATCAGTGATTATACCTCAATGATTTGATCATATAATCATCATCTTAAACCTCAATGATTTGATTCTAGAATCAGCTGATCATTTGTAAATCTGTGATTTTCCCTCAGTGATTTGATTGTGAAATCGCTTTACAACTCTGTGATTTTACTTCAACAATTTGATCCTAGAATTAGCAGATCTATAGCTCATTTGATTGTGGGATCAGTCAATTTTTTGTAAATAGAGATGATACCTCAATATTTTAAATGTTGAATCAGCAGATCATTTTTAAGTCATTGATTATACACTACTTTAAACTTGTGATTCTGGAATCACACACCTGTTTTTACATCTGCCTGGCAGGGCGGGAGTACAAAATTCCTTCTCCTCTCCAAAGATTCCTGGCAGAAACAGTGGACTTCATCATCTTGTTTTGTGTGAAGGCCACCATCGTGTTATGGATCATGCATCTGAGCGGCATGAAGTGAGTAAAGCCACCGAGAACCCTTCAAAGTAGCTCTGAAGTCCCATGAAATCAGAAACAGACATAAAAACTGTTGATCAAACCACTTGTCTCTAAAGGGACATTGCAAAGTTCATCACCCACTTCATCGTGGAGGAAATTGACGAGAACACGTCTTTAGAAGATCTACAGAAGATGATGGCGGTTGCTCTGGTCTACAGGGTTCTAGTGTGCGTTTATGAGGTGAGTCACATTGGATCAATGCGCGATTATAATACAATTTCAGTTTAAAGTCATGAAATAAAATCCTTTTTTTTTTTTTTTTAAAATACTACATTTAATATGTTTTTGTTTACAAGATACTTTAAAATAACTTTTAAAATAAAAAAAACAAGCGTACTCTGGAGTAAAAAGTAAAGCAGAAAACACGATTTACATTATTAAAGGCTCCTATTAAGATGTAGGTTACACCAAATAATGTTGGGTAATTTAGTAAAAATAAATACATGCTAAGTAAAGTTTGGCTTTTAAATTCAGGTGAATTTTATTCGACAAATAACATAAAATTCTATAAATTAAAGTTTCGTATGGATCCATTTGTAGATATTCTGGGCAGGATTTTGGTGAAACTGTAATTTTTTTTTTTTTTTTTTTTTTTTTTTTTTTTTACTTTTGTGGAAGGAACCTGTGGTATCTTAAACCAAAATCGGTTTTAGCTCTATAAAGCACCTTTGACCTCTACTGATTTAGACTTGATCAAACATTTTGGTAAAAATGCAAACTAAACAGCTTCTAACCACTTTAATTTTCTTTGAAATATTTAATTCAGACAATAGTTCCATCAATTGTTTTGTTCCATCAATTGTGGCACAAAAAGCAGAACAATCCACTGAAATTGAGATTTGAACGAGAAGCTGTCTTGATTTTGGGCGTCTCACCACCTGCTGCAGCATCTCCAGGAAGCTTACACTCAGGCGGAGCTGCTTCACCATCAGGCATCGAGTGTTATGTTTCCCACAGAGGACACTGATGCAATGTTGCACTGGTGGTTGCCTGAGGTGAAATCATGCATGTTGTTGGAGCAGTGGGACAGATTCTGTTGGAGCGCTGGGAAATTAAGGCTGTTCCTCTCTTGTTAAGATTTTTTTTTTTTTATTTTAACCACCAAACTTTGTTATTTGTTTCTGTTTTTTGAGTTGTTTGTAACCTGAAATTGTTAAATAGTGTTTAATTGTTCGCTCAGACGCTCTGCATTTGGGGTGCTGGCGGTGCGACTCCAGGAAAGTTCCTTCTGGGTCTGCGAGTTGTGACATGCGACACGTCCACGCTGGTACGACCCAACCGCGTTCTTGTGGTCCCGGCATCCAACGTCTCCCTCTCTGCGTAAGACGGCCCATATCTCAAGTTTTAAAAGTTTTGTCTTTTTGTATCTGAATGCAGATTTTGAAAGTATTTGTGACAAAAAGTAATTTTCTTCTATGTTGCTGATGATTCTGCTCCCACAGCTCAATGGTGCGTGCACTGAACAAGAACTTCTCGATAGCGTTCCTCTTCCCCGTCTTCATCACGCTGCTCTTCTTCCAGCACAACAGGACTGTGTACGACATCGTCGCAGGAACCATAGTTGTGCAGCGCAGAGGCGCTAGATAGTTTCTCCTCCAGACAGACTGAGTGGAGCCTGCCATTGTCATGGCAAAATGAGACTTTTTCACTGAGTGTTGAAAGACTGATGAACTGAGCTTTGATTTGTTTCATGGACGGACTGCACTGCTTAGACTAAGAAGCCTCTTAGAGAAGCTTTTATCATGACTGAACCCGTAGATAAAAACCCTCCAAAGTATTCTGAGTTTTGATTGATCGTTTATGCAAACCTGTAAATGATGCTGAACTTTCCAGGTAATTGACACATGATGTAAAGTTCTAAAAATGTGTTATATTAAAATAAATTATTATATTTCATAAACAAGATAAAGGTTGTTGATCTGCTGAACTTTTAATATTTGGAAATTGTTTCAAAAATACATTTCATTAAGTTTAATTTTTTAAAAAGAACAAATGTTTTGTATGTTTTTTTTTTTTTTTTTTACATTAAGTTTTATATGTTTCCTACTTCTTATTGTGTTTTTTGAAGTAAAACTATTTTTAAAGTGAGGGAAGAAGAGTAGCAAACTACATTTACTCTCTTTATTGTAACTGATTAATTTTACTTGTAACTTTTGAGGAACAACATACAGAGAATCGGAAGAAAGGATTAGAAGCGTGGAGGGGAAAGAGAGGATAATGAGGAATTTTAACTTTTTTGTCTTTCTAAGAGAAAGGTTGGAATTCAAAGACTAAAGTTAAAGGAACATTATAAGAAAAAAATTCTGAGAAAGTTAATATTCTGAATAAAAGATAAATTCTTCTGTCTTTAGAGAAAGGACGAAATAATTCTCAGGATAAAAAAAACGTATAATTGTATAAAAGATTTCTGAGAATAAAGTTAAAATTCTAAGAAAATAAAAAATTGCAAAAAAAAAATTAAATTTTAATAAAGGAAAAAAGAATTCTAAGAATAAAGTTAAAATCTAAGAAAAGAAAGTTGTGAGAAAAAAATTTAATTCTAAGTAAAGAAGAATTCAAAAACATTTTTAAAATTCTTGAAAAAAAAATTTGAGAATGAAGTTAAAATTTTGAGAAAAGAAGAGAAAATGTGAGAAAAAGTGAAATTTTAATAACATACTAAAAATAAAGTTAAACTTCAGAGAAAAGAGACTTTTGAGAACAAAGTAAGAATTATAAGAAAAGAATGAATAATTCTGAGACAAAGTAAAATGATAACAAATGAGAACTAGACTGAAATTAAAAAAATAAACATTTCTGAGAATAAAAATAAAATTCAGAGACAAGAAGAAGGAATTCTGACAAAAAAAGGTTAAATTCTAGAGAAGAAAACACTCAGATGAAATTAAAATTTTAAGTGAAAAAAGAAGAAAGAATTATATAATTCTGAGAAAGGAATAAAGAATTTTAATATTAAGGTTAGAATTCCAGAAAAAGATGAAAGAAAAGATTCCCAAAAAAGAACCCAGAATTTTTGTAGGAAAATAGGTAAAAATTCTAAAATTAAAGGTAAATTCTGAGAAGATCAGAATTCTAAGAAAAATTCAGACTTATGAGAATAAAGTTAGAATCCTGAGATGAAAGTACTTGGTTTTAAGATAGAAAAAGCTAAAATTTTACGCGCCCAATTCTCCTTTATGTCTCAATTTCTTTCCTTTGACTTTTACTCTATAAGATTTTCTTGGCTACACTCAAGTCAGCTTGTTGACCGTGACAGAGGTCCAGAAGTTTTTTTTTTTATATCTGTGCTTTTACAACATCAGGCTTTTCACTTGACTAGGTTAAAAACGAAATCAAAGTCTGAATGTCTTTTTGTGTATGAAGACTAAACAACTAACAAATCTTGGATTTACTGTACTCTCTGAATTCTTCAACCCTTTATCTTTTTTTCTATACCAAATCATTTTTTGACCTTGTTGCAGCTTATTGCATAAACATGTACAGGAGCTCCTTTCATTAACTCACTGAAGTGAGGCATAGATATGTACACAAAACCATAAATTCTTTGATTTTATACAATTATTACAGTCTTTCTGATTAAACGTTACAGTTTTGACAATAAAGCACCACATTATCAGATTATAAATTGGTTCAAAAAATGTTTTCTTAAAAAAATAAATAGAGGAAAAAGCTTAGACACAGATCTAAATGATTAATAATGACCTAAATCCCATCCATGTGACACATAATTGTTTTTTTTAACAAATTCAGATCATTTTGAATGTTTGTAATTTAAAGGGTTACTAACTACAAATAATACATTTTGTGTTTTTGAAAAGGTGCAGGTTAGAATAAGATTCTTCATATAAAAGTTTTTTAAAGTTATTTTATACATTAAACGACTGAAAACTTTGGCAGGTTTGTCACTCAATAGTCTTTTCAGGAAACCCAAATACCTTTTTTCCAGTGTTTCTGTTTAAGTTGAAACATAAAAAACACTAAAATGTCACAAAAATTACTTTAAAAAGTGCTCTAAACTGAGCTTTTCAAGAATTCTTGTACATTCCTCTGTTTTTTTAAGTGACAATACAGTATTGCACTCCTCGAGCTTCACCACAAGGGGGCAGCACCAATAGATGTATGAATCCTACCCATTGACTGTATAAGGGAGATCATTGACTGTGTTTTTACAGTCAATGATCCTACCTACATTTACAGTTCAATGAGTGGATTATTTTGAACATATCTTTATTAAACCACAGTTTTCACGCAAAAAAGGAAATTTATTCAACTTAAAGTAATGTTTTCCCTTTAATTTTTTTTTTTTTTTTTTTTTTTTTTTTTTTTTATTAAGTTTATTCAAACATGTAGTTAATACAATGTAGTTATAAGTTACAGTCACATGTATATGAGCTTATTACACAAATAGGTATGCAAGTCCTGAATTTATGTTTGAAAGGAGGCAGGCAGAAGCATTGCTTATAAACGCCTGCCCCTGACTTACACTTCTTGCGCTCTCCTTTTTCTGTAGTCGTTGACAGCTGTTGGTCTCTCAGTTTTAATCTAAAATCAGCTTTGTGTTGTTCATTTAACTATGGTGTCAGTTTATATGATGTTAAATGAACTGAAGCAAACAGAAGTGCTTCTCATTTGTTTGATATGCATTTTTCACTAAATTATATAACCCGTTTTTACATTACACAAAGTGTTGACTTTATGCATAGAACAGAAACTAAGAAATGAAATCTAAACATTTACAACAATGAAACCAAATACTGACCACTTCTTAGTCTTTATGATTACTGCAGAACCATGACTTTGAGCAAGACATGACTTGACAAAAAAGTACTTAGACATTACCAAAAGTCTGAGGACAGCAAACTTTCTGTGACAGTAAAAGTCATGAGTTAAGTGAACGTTCTCAGTCTGAAAATTGTTACTGTTTTGACACACAGGCATCTTCATTGCACTTCAAAACATTAACTGGGACATTCAAAAAAAATCAAATCTAACTTTTTTATTGATCAGATTATTGACCAAATGTGCTGCACGTGATTGCTAATAAACAAGGCACTGAAAAGTCCGTCTGTGAGAAGACCTGGAAGTATTCCCACTTTGTTTCTTTCACACACTGATAAAAATAAAACATTTTATTTATGATGTGCTTTTATTTTGAAAGAAATCTCAAGATTCAATTCTATTCTGTTATATTCTATTTTATTCTACTATACTATACTACAATATACTGTACAATACTGTACTAAGCTATGCTATCCTATGTTACGTTACGTTACGTTACGTTACCTTACATTACATTACATTACATTACATTGCATTGCATTGCATTGCATTGTATTGTAATATATTATATAATATTATATAATACTATATTATATAATATTATATAATATTATATTATATTATATTATAATATATTAAATTATATTATTATATTATATTATATTATATTATATTATATTATATTATATTATATTATATTATATTATATTATATTATATTATATTATATTGTTCTGTACCGTACTGTTATATCGCTGTCTTTTTTTCTCCATTCGTTATTACCCACCATGCATGTAGACATTCTCACAATGCCTTTTACCACTTCTTCATTATAATAATTATTACTATTACAATAGAAATTTTGTCTGACAAACATTAAGTTTTACAAATTAATTCATTAGTTTGCTGAAAAACATGCACAAATTACAAATATGGTTGAGATAAAATAAGAATTTATTTGGTATTTAATGCAAAAATCTCACAACTCACTTTGTAACCCGTCTGTCTGGCAGATCACAGCAGACGCTCCTGCTGTATAAAGACTCCCAATTGTTCATGTCATAGATGAAGCCCTAGGCTCCCCTCTTGTTTTGCTATTTTTAGGGCACCGCAGTCTCCATGGGTTTTGAGGAAAAGCTGTGTCCCTGTGCTACATGAAGAAGAAGTCAAAATTGAATAATATGTGCAAGATTAGCTGCAACCAGATTTTTTAAAACCCCTGCAGCAGGAGCAGAGTCTCATCAGAATTTCAGCTTCTGAAAAATATTTTTGTTTCAAAATAAAGCTCAAAAAGCATTATAGATGTGGCTTTAGTCTATGTATCTGACTTTTTCCTATAAGTGGAGAACACGGAAATTCAAAATGTACTCTTGTAGAGATAAAGTTTCTAGTAAAAGCTGAACTTGCAGATTTCCATAAGTGAAATTTTTGGTATAGAAAAAAAAAAAGAAAGAAAGGTTTCACTGCATAACATCTCTCAGTCATATTGCATGCTTTCAAAACTTCCTTTCAACATTTTGCTCTTTATTTGCAAGTTTCTCTCCATCCCAGGGAACAGATTGAGTTTTTTCCCAGACAGAAAAAGTGGAGAAAAACTGTTGAGAGAGACAAAAGCCCAAGAGGAAGAAAATACATTTAAAAAAAGAAGCAGGAATTGAAATTGAGACAGCAAAATAGAAAGAAGAGTGGAGAAACAGAAGGAAGAAGAGAAGGAAGGAGTGAATGGGAGAGGCTGAAGGACACCATGCTTGAAAATTCTCTCTGATCTTTGAGCCAAGGAACCGGAGGCGATGGAGCACTCAGCCGAACTCTATTAAAATTCAACCGGCTTCACTTATATCTTCAGTTATTAAACAAGAGATGCCCTGCTCGGTTAGTATTTCTGCAGCATGCGCACTAGAGCTAAAAAAGTCTTCAGCAGGACAGAGTTTGGTGTTTCTATAAACGATTCATGCTGCTTCAGTTGGTAGATGTGAAGTCACATTCACCTGCATCTAAGATTGAAAAACAATTATTTACCCTCATTTCTCATCTCTCTCTTGAGGTAAGCGTTTCACCTGTTCATGAAGACTTCCTTAAATATTTCATGGCTGCTCAAAAATGCTGTTATAGCCCTTTTGAGTAAAAAAAAAAAAAAAAAAAAAAGCATAATTCCAACTGAAAATCAAACTTTACTTTTTTATTGTGAAAAGACAAATAAAAATACTAACACAAGGGGGAAGCTACTTCTTATCTGACTACACAGCAACCACATAAATGTCTCTTTTTCCTGTAGTGCTATTAAAGTGTGTAAAACTTTGTGTTGATCTACTTTATTTAAGTCTACTCTTTGAATAAGAGACACTGTAAAGTGAAGCTGGGTCACTGAAAAGAAAATAAGTATCTGGATTGTTGGGATAAAACAGGGATTGAGCCATGTTTCCACATTGGTTTCTATTTCTGTTTACACTCTAAGTTGTTGTTACACATCATTTATGTCTCTTTTTGTTGTGAGGGGGGAATTTAGTGTCTTTTATAATTTAATTTTCAATTGTTTTAAACCTGTTAAGCACTTAGTGTTTCTGTTGCATGAAAAGTGCTTTATAAATAAAGTTTGAATTGAATTGAATAGAAAAAGCAGTGTCAATTGCATGGATAAATGTTTGCGTCCGTTTCTTCAGATAAAGACTACATTTTTCCTTAATTCTTATCAAAATTTCAACCAAACGAACCCTGCATTCCCTGTGTTTACCACCAGAGGTGACTAGCCACCTCCACACTGAAACCCAGCTCCTGATTGGCTGTCGGCTGTCTCGCGTCCTTCGAGGCTCCGCCAATCAGTCCCATTCAGCACCACAAACATCTGAAGTAGTAATAATGTGGAATGTGCTGGCTCTGCATGAGCTGTCAACTGGAGCATGTAGTACTACACAGCACACTGATTGAAGGAAGGGGAGGAGGAAGAAGAGGTAATGACAGAGTATCGGGCTCTTTGTGCTGCCTGGAAATGAATCTGTTTGAGAAGAAGGTAGAGCTGTCAGCTCTTTGAGCCGCACCCTCTCTGCCTCTCCCTTGCATGGATTCCTGCACGCAGCACATTGTGTTCTTGTGAGCACACTGTTGCACAACTTCAGCTAACATGGAAAGACTCTAATTAAACACAACAGACTGAAACAATTCCTCAGTACAACTTGAGGAGAAAGCGGCACAGTGATAAAATCATTGAAAAAGAGACTGCAACATTTTGAAGGCAACAAATAAAAGTGTAGAACAGAGTGATAAAGATAAAAGCAAGAAGAAATATTCATAAATATGTCACTTTAAAAGCTGGAGAGGCTTCTAAACATGCAGGAAATCCCTCCTGCTTGCAGCAGATGGCTGAGTAACTGTCTGATGAGCTACAATCTGGACCGCTGACTGACAACAGCGAACACGGGGTCATCTACCAGAGCTAATAATAGAATTAAGCAAAGACAAGCACATGTCGAGGGAGAGGCACTACTCACTGCTGATGTGTTTGCATGAAAAATATGACAAAATAAGAGACATTTTTGGGTGGATTTTCATGCATTTTGGTGATGGGTATATCCGTAGTTCCAGGTTTCCTTACCTGACATCATCCAGTTGTTTTTCTTTTCTGATCATTTTTAGCAGGGTTTGAAATGTAAATGATGGGATCTGATTGCAAATCATGACAGAAGCTGTTCTGCAAACGAAAAGCTTGGATTTTGTGATCAGGCTGTAAGAAAACTTTGTTCCTCAGCTTGAAAATACTGTTAATAAGTGAACAACTTGGTTAACTGGTAATTTAAACTAATAAAAAAAAAGTATTCCAATCATCTTTTGATGTATCTTCAAAACGTTCCCAGTGGCCTTTTATTTATGATTATGCTGTTTTCTTGGACATAGTTTCTGCAGAGCGGCGGGCGGGGGTGTTGGCGTGGAGAGATCTCCCTCCCCCGTCGTTGCTGAGAGCTCTCTTTTTAAGCTACTTTCACTGCAGCCTGGAAAGTAGCCACTTCTAATGAAAACTCAATGTAAACACACAAAAGTGCGGATTTTGAGCCTCCCTGTTTAAAATGCATTGATCTGTTGCTACGCTAGTTTCTAAGAATGTTTTTGGACTTTACGTACAACTTGAATCAGGTTCAGTTTGGACCCAGTCGGATTTGGTAGTGATGTATGAAAATTGATCATGGATGATAAATTAAAAATTAACATTAATAATTGTGGTTTTGTGCCTGGACAGATGTACTGTATATGAAAATAAGTCTTTCAATTGTTGGAATGGAGCCGAGAGATTTTGCACCAAGCCTCTTCAGACTGTAGGAGTTAAAGATGCGCTAGTAAACAGTTGAAACAGAAGAAGTCCCGCTCTGCTTGTTTAGAGTGAACACTATTTAATGAATGCGCTTTCCAGAACTTATATTCTGGAAAGCTTGTCACATACCCAGTGTGAACGTAGCATTAAGCGGAGTGGGAAGCTTGTGGCCCCCAGTGTATTTTCTGCGTCATAAATACGCTCTTTCTCCAACAAAATTTTTTCATCTGCTCCTGATTCACAATGATTTAAATAAAACAAATACTCAGAAATGCAATTTGGAGCTAAATTGTCTCAATATATTTCATCCATCATCAGAAAAATGCAACAAGAACATATTAAAACACCAAAAACACAATTTTTATATATGTGAAAGTTTCTTTAACCAGTACTGCAAGTTAAGTTTTTAAAATCCTCTTGGCTACATTTTAAACATATTTTTAATGAGCTATTTTCCTCTGTTTTTTATTTTTTTCTGCATTTTGTCCACCAGCTGTGGAGATGTAGCAAAGAGCTGACAAAGGCGTTTCTGTGTGGGAAAGCCCCACGCTTTCCACAGAAGCTGAGTCATGTTCCGTGCATCAGAGAAGTCAACGTTCGCACACATTTTTCTAAAAGGAAACTATCAGCTGCAGCTCATGACTCAAACACAGATGCAGATGCTTTTCTTTTCAGTGTAATTTTAGGTGAGATCCCTCTGTTTCACAGACCAGAGATGGGATAAATAGAGGAGTTAATGGAGTACAGAAAATATACTGTATGTACAAGAAATAACTAGTGATGTACATTTTTCATGCATATAAGAGCTAGGTGGTCCTGATCACCAGAAAATGTTATTTTTCCATGCAATGACTTCAGATATTTTTCTTTTACTAATTTATTTTGCTAAAACTTAGTAAATGTGCAGAAACTAAGCAGCATATCTTTACAAAAAAAGCCAACTGACAAACAGAAAATGCCTAAATGCACACAAAAAAATCGTTTATTCACTCTAACACACCTGGGCACCACATACCTGCAAGTTCTTGTGATATTTTTTTTCCTGAATAGCTGAATGCAGATGACAGTAAAGACGGACAGAAAATGTATGATCTACAGAAATAGATGTGTTGGTTTGATTGGAGAATAGCAGGACTGATTTCAGCTGTTAAGAAGCATTTCAAATGAAGCAGCTTGGTTTGCATGTATTCAGGTGAAGTTAAACAAAAAAGAAACACATTTGTACTATAAGGCTTTGATGAATATATATTGGAGTCAGATTTCTATTTTCATATCAATATTTGTCTGATTGTGGTGGTGTAGCGGATAGCACTCTAGTCTAAGTCTGATAAGGCCCTGGTTCAAATTAGTGAACTGGATTCTGCTCTAAATTGTCCCTCGGTTTGCATGCAATTTGCGACCTGTTCAGGGTATAACCCACCATTGCTCAACAGTATCTGGATAGGCTCCAGTAACTCAGTGAGCCTGAAAGTGATTAAACGGGATCTTAAAATGGATAAATGGACTAATTTTCTAATCATTACTCATTGTCTTTCCGCTAGTACATTCCGTCTTATTGCAGATACTGGAATGAAACTCCAGCAGGCATGAAGAGGAAGTTTGGAGTTGAGGGTGAACCAGAGAGTCGGCTTAGAATTTGCATTGCCGAGTATGAACCTACTGTCCTCCATGGTAAAAATAGATTTCCTTTTTCTGGATCAGAAAATGACTAGCTGTTTTTGCTGTTTTGCATAAACAGGCTGAGGCATCTTTGCCTCTGTTGATGGTTAGTTTGATAGGGTGTGGTTTGCAGCAGAAAGAATGAGACTGCTCATTCCTGATGAGGGTTAACCAAAAGAAGGCCTGAGGGTAAACCAGAACTGCCCTGCTTCTGTCATACTACCTCTTTCATGAACACTCATTCAGAGCTTACTTTAGTGCTTTTGCACTTTTCCTCTACAATTACGGAGCACAACAAGAACATTTCAGAGTTTTGTGTCTTCCTTAAACATGCAAAAGTATTAAAACACTGAGCTTCAGGTTACAAGATGATGCCTCTAAACTGGCAACTCTAAAATATAAAGATATCTTTATTCTATGTTTGTTGGTGCTAATGGTGAAAGTCACTACAGCTGACCACTGACAAACTACTGAATTTAATTTTGCTTTATACATTGTTTGAATCATTAAATGGAAAATTAAAATAATTATTGATTTGTTTTATAAATTTAAAATCCAAAGCCTTCTTTGTGCTTTAGAAAACACATTTAACATCATAATCAAAGTGGTTTAAAACAGACCAAAGATGGAACTTTAATTTATTAAATTAGGAATGCTCGCAATAAAAAATTACTTGAAGTAGTAAAAAAAGTTAAAGAAAATTGAATATTTACAGTGCCCCTAAAAGGCCATCAAAGTCAGTTTTTAAAAAAATCTCATGCACACCAGTTATTATCCCCAGAATCCCTAAAGGGACATTGAAAAAAAATACTCTACTTAAAAAAAACAGTTACTAGTTAGTATCTGGTACAGAACACTTAGTATCTTGTGCACATCAGTTAATATTTGGTGTGGAACTGCTGGCATCTAGTTTGGACCAGTTAGTATCTGGTGGGGAACATTTAGTACCTGGTAAGCTCCAGTTAGTATGTCTTGTAGAACAGTCAGTATCTGGTGTAGAACAGTTAGTTTCTGGTGGGGAACAGCTATGCCGCATTTCCACTGAGAGGTACGGACTATCCCCTTCTTGGCTGGTTTAGAACGGTCCTGGC
The DNA here is from genome assembly GCA_003999625.1 of Oryzias javanicus. Classification (NCBI taxonomy): domain Eukaryota; kingdom Metazoa; phylum Chordata; class Actinopteri; order Beloniformes; family Adrianichthyidae; genus Oryzias; species Oryzias javanicus. The sequence goes on along the minus strand of CM012447.1, from coordinate 26,199,322 downwards.
AATTCAAGTGAGCATTTCCATTGAGCATAAGACCATCAAACACATACAGGAGGTAGACCGATGACGTAGCTGTGTGAAACAGTAAGACCACAGTGAAAGAGAAGCGGCATCAGCTGACTCAGAAATGGATGGAAAATTAAAAAGATAACCTTGGAGGATAATTATAATCTAGAGCATGTGTTTATTATGAATGAAGCTGGCCTCTACACTTCAGAGAGATCTATTGTTCTGAATAAAAAAAAAGGAAAAAAACTCTTTATTTTGAGCAATGCTCCAATATTCCAATATTCTTCAAAAAATGTTTTACAAAGCATGATCGAAAGTGTTTTTGATGAGTATGGATATATAACTGACATTCTTCGGCTGCAGGGATCGGGTGAAACGCAGACAGAAACAGTGTGTGCGTGTGTCTCCGGTCCCCCACCCTCTCGTATAAGGGGGAATACTGTATGTATTGGGTGAGAAGACAAATACACCCGAAAAGTGGAAAAAACTGTTGGTTTGGATCTTGAGTCTGCAAATACGCTGGTCAGACAGTTCCTGCTGTCGTACAAACTTTCCACCGATCCATGGATTACATCGTGTGACGACAGAAGTTCCGGCCTTGTGGGTCCATTCCATTTTTCTATGGACATACGACCAACGGGGGACTAGAAATGGGACCACTCTCTCCTGCTTAACGGGTCCACTTTGTAATGGAAACGTTCAAAGGTCCAGTCGAACCCGGTCCAGTTAGGTGTGGACAACTCAGTGGAAACAAGGCATAAGTATCTGGTGGGGAACAGTTAGTATCTGGTGTGGAACAGTTAGTATCTGGTGTGGAACAGTTAGTATCTGGTGTGGAACAGTTAGTATCTGGTGTGAAACAGTCCATTTTTCTGCTGCAAAACACTTATGATCTGGTGCGGACCAGTTAACATCTGGTAAGGAACAATAAGTATTTGGTGCAGAAAATGTAGTGTCTGGTGGGGAACAGTTAGAATCTGGTGCAGACCAGTTATTAACCAGAATTCTTTTTTTTACTTTCATTTTTTCTTTTTCTATAATGTCCTTGTAGGGGCTCAGCAATTATCTGGTGAACATGATGTTTTTTTACTTCAATATCTCCATTATTATTTTTTTATTGTGTTGTGTTTTGTAAATAAAGATTTATTTAACCTAAGAAAAAACAGTTACACTCATCAAGGAGTTACATAAACATTATTGATAACCTGAAATCATTTCATTTTTTGTGAATACACTCATAAATGTTCTTCAAAAGCTCTAAAGGCATTTAGCTCACGACATTAGGGAAAAAAATTACTTTTTTGTTGTTGTTTGGCTTTTCTGTCCTGCAGCGAAAACCTGAAACTGTATCATCTTTGCTGTCTTTAATTTGCTGTATACGTTTCATTTATCCAGTGATGCCTTATGGGTCTGCAAAAGCAGTTGTGTTTTCCATTTTTTCTTTGCAATAATCGTACACAAAAAGTATTGTTTCAAAACAGTATTTGTTGTATCTGGGGCTATATTGAGGTCTCTCCTTGCTTTTATTCTATAATTTTTTAAAGCTTCTGCAAAACTTTAGTTGATCCAAGTAATTTGTGTGGATTTCTGTCACCTGGATTAATGTTTTTGTTTTTTTTTCTTTGTCAAATTATTTAATATATAACTTTGGTTTATTGGGCGTTGTGTTAACTTTGGAGCAAAAAGTTGTCAAGGAAAAATTATCATGTGGCTAGGCAATGTAAATGTTAATGTCTTTGAAGAGAGGAAAATTCAGTTGCTGCAAAAAGTTGTTTTGTTTTATTAAAAAAACAAACAAACATGTCATTCTCCGGGACTTTTTTTTTTTAAATGTTCTTTTAATTACAATACTCCTTTTTTTCAGCACTTCCCTGAAAATCTAGTCAGTTTTCTTCATAATCTGATATCTTTCCAGCTATACCGTGTGGTAAAAACAGGTTGGTTTGAGTGTCACTTTCTCTTTCTGAGTCCCTCTTTTGACAGACACGTGCAGAAGAGAATGAGGCATCCAGGATGGACAGCCTGTAAGACGAGTGCAACAGATTAGCGAGCAGCCTCTTTAAAGCTCATCTATTATCCAGCTGACTTCCCTCTGACCCACAGGTTGCTGACTGTTCACTGTAGAGTTCTGTCTGGATATCACTCACCACTTTCTGAATGTGTGTTTGTGTAGATGATAAGTGTGCAGCAGAGCCTCTCAGAGTGGTCAATAACTGCCCTGAAAATGTTTATTATGTTGATGCGTGAAGCATATTTTTGAAATTCTAACAAATCAGAAAATATATGGTGAGTTATACTTGTTAATCCTAATTTTATATTGGGTTTAAAGGTCTTTAAATACATTCCAAGTTAGACCTCCCAAAAATATAAAGTTAAGGAGGCTGAATTTGGTACAAGTGGGATATGCTTTATAGAAGAAAAGAAGCATTTTGTCTAAATATGAAAGCAAATATTTAAACATTTTTGTTTAACTTTTCCAGCATGTTTGAGCACTTTTAAAAATCATTCTGCCAAGGACAGCTAAATTCAATATGTTGCTGTTAATACACAGATTAGGGAACTCTATTTGCATTCTAATCCTCTCTGCCTTATTCAAGTCATGTTGGGGAATAGGAAAGGTGAGTGAGAACAGGTCAGCTGTCACTCACGGCAAGAAAATACTTGAAAAAGCAATTTAAAGCTCACGCAGTTAAGAAAAAATATGCTTTCTATAAAGATTATGGGTTTATTTTTTTGGCGGGAATTCATGGAAGATGGTTTGGTTTTATCTACAAGCAGTAGAAGCTCAGATGAGTGAACACTTCTGCATTTGACCAGCAGGTGGCTCTGTGAGCAGCCCTCTTGCCTCTGGTCACAGGCGGTCTGAAGTGATGGCAGCCAATCTTATGTCTTATTTGCACTTAATGAAAAAGAGTGTAAATATTGTCTGATTTTCCTGTAGTTTTATTGCTGAATTTGGTTGTATAAATCGAATATTTTGTTGCATTTTTTTTTTGGGCATATTTTTATTGTGATTTTCTAAGCTTTAGCCATACAACAAAACATTATCCCAGTCTGGCCTTGAATAAATGAAAAAAAAAACACAGTGGCTGAGAATTAGATTTAACAAATAAATAAATTAAATACAATAAATAAATAGATAAATAAGGCAATATGAATAAATAAATACATTAATACATTAATCAAAACATAAGCAGTGTAATGTTCTCAGAAAAGTGCTTGGGACAACAATAAACTTGGAAAAATCGTATATAAGGATTTCACAGACGTAAAAAAAAAATCTGTTTCTTTAATAATATTTTTTTATAATTTCAGGAGATTTGACAAATTGAACTGTGAAAATAGCTTATTTTCATAATCACCCAATAATCACTAAATCCAAACAGGATGTTTTTCCATGTCAAAAAGAATTAAAACTTGAGTCATTTTAGACTTGACAGTGAATCACACTAAAAAAGGTTGAACTGTTTCTAAACATCTTTTTAGTTACAGACTCTCATGACTTAGATCACTTTTGAGTAGCATTTTCAGAATAATGCTTCAGGCGGAGCAGAATACGAGCTTAGGTGTGTGCTTAAAGAGCTGCATTGCATTTGTATTACACCATGAGTCGTTTACCATGTCGGTATGCACTTCTGCACAGGCTGTGTCCATTTCTTGGACTCTTCCAATAGTGGGCACACCCAGCAGCACTTCATTGTCCCTGAGTGTGTTCTGTTTACACCTCCTGCTGAAAGCACAGGTACATCTCTGGGGAGTAACCCAACACTGTAAAAATCTGCTCCTCCTCTGCCAGCTCTTGATTCTTTAAGCACTGCACGGCTCAGTTATGCAGTCTTGCTGTAAAAGTCAATTGGATCAAGGGTTTCGCTGCTGGAATGTTTAACCTTTAGCTCTCTATATGCTGTGGAGAGCCTTACCTTTATCCCTGGAAAGTATGAGTGAGTTTGTACCTGTGGGAACATGCAGAATGGAACAGGAAAGGGAAAACTGTTGCTAGTGCAGCACAAGTAAATACTTAATGCGATCAAATACATATAAGGCAAGTCGTGGACGAAAGCTGACACTGCAGATAGCAAGAGCTATTATCAACGGCTGGAGGCCTGCAACTTTTGATGTCTCCACAGAGGACTTTTTCCAAGTAATTCAAGTCTCTGCATCATTGTAATCAAATGAGCGTTTATATGCAAAAGAATTCCTCCCCGGTCCACCCGTAACAGCAGGCAACAAAGACAAAAGCGTGCATGCTGCTCCGTCTGCATGATAACATCTGAGATGAAGCTCATTAAAAACATCACAGCCCATTCGCCACCTATGGCAGCTCACGCATTTCAATTTACGTCCAGAACATGAATGTAATGCGAGACCCCGCGGCACACAGGGCAGCCTACATCTCTGCCTCATTGTTTGCTGCACATGTGACAAGGACACAATGGAGTGCGGGACAAAAGGCCACTTATTGAGTGACTGGCAACGAGTGGGATACACCCCTGACCGTCCTTCAGTCTGCAGCCTTGTGCACCCTGTGGCTCATGGACAGAGTCAGGTTGCATTCTCTTCTGGTGGGGAAGAGACTGAGGTCTTTGAAATCAGAGGTCAAGATGGAGATTGTGGAAACTTCAAGAAATTTGAATGAAACTTATATGAAATAGATTCTGAGTTTTCAAGACATACACTGTGTGATGCTTGAGAGTTTCCAAACTTTTCTCAAAATTATCAGTTGATAATTTCTGCGTCATAAAGAGCTAGAAATAGGGAAATTATTACTAAAATTAGTCAAAATCATTTTGCTCCATACTCTTGACAATAGAAAAATTTGATTTGAGACACAAAAAAATTAAATTGCTTGATTTAAGCAATGTTCAAAAGTCAAATGTCACATTAAATCTCTTGCTTGCTTTTGACTTCTAAGTTTTGATCAGTATGGTGCTGGAAGGTGTCAACATGCCACTCAACTATTTATACATTTGTCTATGAGAATTTTTTTGTTTTTGTTGACGGGTGCAAGAAAAAAAAATTCAGAAAAGCTATGCTATTTTGTTTACATTTTTTTATTTATTTTCCGATGATAAAAAAAAAAAAAATCACTGTAATTTTTGGTTCAAATTTTAGGATTATATCTTAAAGTTAAACCTTTGTTGAACAGGAGCCTCACAGCTAGAAGGACCTGGTTCAAATCCCAGCTGAGACTTTTTTGTTCTTTCTCCAGTTTCCTTCTACAGTCCAAAAACATGCTTCATTGATTAATTAGTGTCTCTAAATTGCCCCTAGGTACTTATGAGAGAGTGGGCCCAGCAACAAACTGGTGATTTGTTGTAAGATCCTCATGTTGTTCACATTTTATTCTAAAATTAGTTATTTTCATTTATTACACATGTTTTTGTCACTGCAATCAAAATGAACTACAATAAGGTACATAAAAACTAAAAAAAAAAAAAAAAAAATACAAAGGATTTGCTAAATACTAGAGTGAAAAACATATATTATAACATTTATTTTAAACCGGTAAAGCCCACTACGTCAAGGAATTGACAGAGCATTAATTTTTTGAGGAATTAAGATGTTTTTTAAGTCAGAAGAAATAGTAAAATATTTTTATGTAATATGGATTGTTATCAATTTAATACATTGGGTGATTTGGTGAGTTTTTGTTCACAGTAATAAGTGTTCGCCCAAAAAAAAATACATATATTTTTGCCCACTGTCTCAAATTTGAAACGCACATTTTTAACGTGGTGTTACTGTGAAGAATGAATTAACAACTAATGTTGCATTCTTTCAATACATAAACAAACAATTAATGGATGAGTTATTTTCACCATAAAGTTTAGAAAATTTACCAATCTTTGGTGTTTTTGAGATTTTGTGAGAGCTGCCATTTTGAAATAAGTAGGAAAAGCTCTTCTACTGCCTCCAGTGGAATGATGATGAACCACAGGGCAAAAACATGAATTGAGTTGTATAAAAGGTTAATTTTTTAAATAATTTTAGTGTAGTTTTTCATTTTCAATGCTTGTGTAACTCCTTCTTTCTAGATTCCAATGCCCTCTAAGATTTTCACAAGTAAAAATTGCTTGATGCATGGAGGAATCATTTTACTACTTCTTTGTGATTTTCTTTTGAAGATTGCGGCTCTATTCCTACTGTTTACCTCAGTCTGGTGAATTCATGACACCATACCGATTGTTGATGCTGCTTTAGTGAAAAAGATGCCACTATTAGCAATACAAAGACATTACTTTTAAATGTATTTGACAGTCTGAAGCAGAAAGGCAAAAAAAACAGCCCCGTCAGTGTTTGAGGAACACGCACGAACCACTAAGGGCCTGTGTGTCTGAGTATTCCCACGCTTCTTGGCTGTCAGTGAACTCCTCTTGTAATTCAGTCTGCTTCTCCTCGAGCTCTGTCATATTTTTGCATGAGTAGCTCGCAAACTGCTCCGTTTTTTTTAAACCTCTCCCTCCGTGTCTCTGTGAAGGAGGGGGCAGAGAGGTGTTAGCTGCGCGCTGCAGACATCAATAAGAGGAGAGCCGCTTTCCACCGTCACCGCGCCGGAGCAGAGCAGGGGAGCCCTGGCAACAAGGACACACAAACGCAGCAGCCCCCGACAGCCCACGGTAAGTCCTAAAACTATTTACTAACAGCTTTTTAAATCTGCTTTCGTCGTGTCACTTTTCTTTTTTTGGGAGCTAGGCGGATAAAATGGCAGGGAAGGGTGGCGCTGACGCTCTGGTTTTTACTTCAAAGCCTTAGAAAAAGGTTGACTTCGCACTCTTACTTACTGACAACTGGCTGGATAGTTGCGGGGTATTCTGGGTAGTCGTGTAACCGCTTGTCATTTCCCATGGTTCATGCAAAGTTTAGTTAAAGTAGCGAAAAGGGGAGCGGAGATCGGGCGGAGAGCAGACCGAGCGAGGAGCTCGTCCGCCGGGCGAGTTGACGTCGGGCTGCCGCTTCTACTTCCACTAACTGCGCCACTCGACCGCGGCTCTTTATAGACTCTTCCTCAGCGCTGAATGTCCTCACCCGCAGCTGGGCCCCACTCATCTACAACACATTTGTCTTTTAGTGAGTTAAATACGAACTGACAGTGAGTGGAAAGCATTTTAAAATGCCTATTCCACCATCGCGGAAGTGTTCTCACCTCCCGAAAAGACGCAAATAACCCCCTCAGTTTGAGCACTTTTTAAATACATTTGCACCAAAAGAGGTTGGTCAAGTAGTCCCTACATGATTTCATACACGTATTTCCATATATGTACCATGTTACTACAGTGTTTTAGTTCAGCGGCTGGTTGTAGAGGACATACGGTTTGTGATTGCAGGACTACCCGTGATGTCATTCATCTGAGCCCGGGCCATTATATAACGGGACTGTAGGGAAGCCTGTGATAGCAGGCTATTTTTACTCTGTTTACACCTCCAAGCTGGCCAGGCTATACGTCCCAAGTGGTAGCCTGCGTTCTCACTGACATTACACACCTCACATTCCATCCTAGCAAAACTAAGTGGGATTAAAAAATAAAAAATAAATAAATATATATATTCTTCCTCCTGCATGTTTTAATTCTCATTGCAATTATAGATAATATGATTTTTAGGAATATACCGTTACTAAACCTTTAACTTTCTTATATTACTGTATACATGTCTTGCTATGTTTATCAGCAGGGGCGCGTCTTCGTTTTCTGGGGGAAAATTCACAAAGATATTAATGCAAACCTTTTTTTATTATAGCATATTTTGTTATTTGGGAAAAACATAGAGATAAATAAAGTTTATACAACCAATAAAAGATTAGAAAAACTTTTAAAAAGTGCGTTTTTTAAAAACTGTGCAAATATTGTGAAATTATATTAAATGAATGAATAAAAATACTGTAAGTAAAATTTTAACAAGTGCTTTAAAAACCTGTGCAGTGTTTTTTTAATTATGAATATAATTAGGCAACATAAAAAATAGTGATGTTTACTAGAAATTTTTCATTAGAAATTTGTTTCTGAGTTGTAGTCTGGAGCCCCCCTTGCTCATCACCCATAATTGAGAGCTCTCTGTTTACATGCTTTCCTTCTAGCTTATAGCCTTTCACACCCCAACCTAACATTACAGGTGTAGAAAAATTGGTAAGCAGTATTGGAGCTTTACAGCTGTACAGTTTCTAGCCAGATTCCCGCTCAGACGTTCATGGATCTATTTGTCTGCAAGTAGATCCATCGGAATGGAGCGGAACAGGGTGCTTGTTTTCCTCACCCAGTGAATTTTCAATGTAACAAATACATTATTTTTCAAACTCTACTCCTGATTTACAAAGATTTCAATCAATAAATACACAGAAATTCAATTTTAAGCTACAACTTCTTTATATATATCATTTGTTATAATAAAAATGTCACAAAAACATGTTAAAAACACAAGTTTTATCTGAGTGATATTTTTTGTTCTACATTCCATTTACACAATTTATTCAAATGTAAATATTCGACAAAACACAAACGAATCTGTAGTCAGAGAGAGCTTAGTTTGATGATTCATCTAACTAAATGCCTATCCTGAGACTAACTAACCAAACCCAAGACTAAAACTGGGGTTTCTGTAGTAAAAATGCTGATGGTTCAACTTTAGCCACTTCTGTTTGCTGTTACTTCTTTTTGGAGAAACACACAGAAACTTTGTGCTGTAGACTAGAGGTCAATTTAATTAACAACAAAAAAAGTTATTCATTTGTAATATTGATCATTAGAAACTACAAGCCCAACAGTTGTTTTTCATTATGGAAATACTTGATAAAAGCAGCGTCTTTAATAATAATAATAATAATAATAATAACAGGTCATGTCTGACTGGGCTTTGTTACTGACGGAAGACCAGAATTATAAAATTTTTTCTTTCTATGGTTACATCTAACGAAAAATGTATTTTTGGTTTTCTGAAAAAGAGTGAACGGGGAAAAAAGCTGCTTATGAGATTCAAAGTTTCTTCCCTCTTGTCAAAGAACAGCTGTACTCAAAATAAATTCCACCTTCCTCTTTCAGACGCACACATCACTCTGGACTGCTTTCTTCTGCTTCTGCTGTGCAAAACACTTTTGCAATACTTGTAGAGACGCAACAACCTTTCCTTTTACACAGTTTTAAAAATTTATTTGGATCATAAAATGCTTCTGTGCTATTTACTGCTAATAGTTTAAACTTATTTAATTTGGGAATGCAACAAGTGAAATATTTTTTTCTCTATTGTGTTGCCATGTCAGTGTGATCCATGGGTTCCTTCCACCCACCCACCACAAACGCACTCACACACTTCCACTCTCGCCTTTGATTCCCGCCGCCACTCACTTTCACATGGTAATGAGAGGCAATTAGAGTCCAATGTGTTCTAATCACAAGTCGTTTAAGCGAGCTCAGCCCCATTTGTCAAGGCCATATGTGCACACGGACTCGCGCTGAAAACTGTACGACAACATGCAACGGTCAGATTTTGCCAAAGATTCGTCTGCTTTTTAGAAATTTTCAGTCTGTGTGAGGCTGGAGATGGAAACTGTGTGATTTCAGGAAAATGATTAACTGTTGATTTTTATTGCTGGATGAGAAAGTGGCAGAAATTGCTTTATGAATGAGCACAGACAGAAAAAAATGAATGTAGAGAGAGTTATAAGACAGAACGTGAAACTGCTTTACTTTATTTTATTTAACAAGGAAAAACATCAAAGAAGTGTTTTCACATTGTGCTGTTGGGTCCACACTGCTATGTGTTTTTTCTGATGGTTTCCTTTGTTTGACAAGTTTTATAAGTTCAAGACTTAAAAAAAGAGCTAACACCACCTTTCTCTCATTGTCACGTCTTAATACATATTTTTACGAGTTTTTTATGATTTATACACTATCAAGTACTTGCTAAGAGCTGTTTTTTTTCTTTGATACTTTGCCTCTGATGTCATTTCCTTCCTTTGGCTTGCCTTCCCGTTTTGGTCCGCCTGGATTCACACAGAAGACAAACGCACCATGGTTCATTTACAAGTGAATGGTGACCATCATTTGTTCTAAAGCGTGCTGGATTTTACTTTTCTGAACCAAATCAGAGTTCAAATTAGAGTTCAATTTTGCCATTGTAAACGGACTACATGTGAAATCAAACTCACACCTGGCAGTGTAAATCTGCTTTATTTGTCACCATTTATTGTATTGTTCCTAAATACTTAGCAAAATGTTTCTGGAGTTCACCAATATTTGATAGGCAGAGTTGGTCTTCATATTTCCATGTTTTCTGCAGTATAGGAAACGGTTTAAAAATAATCTACTTTTGAACTTATGTCATGTATAAGGCGTACTAAACTGTAACGTACATTAAGTGAGACAAGAGTCAAAGATAAGTCCATCAGACAGTCAGACTTTATCCAGTAACTCTAAAACTTGCTTACAACACGCTACACGTTATCCGCATTAGTCTATTCAAGATAACTTTGACAGACTCACAATCTTTTTTGTGAAAAAGATTTATTCCGCTTAAACAAATATTACTGTGACTAAGCCAACTTCCATCCTAATAGTAACATAAAAAACACAGTCTGACACCTCTACATAATAAACTTGTTTAAAACTTGTAAAAAAAGAACAAAAAACAAAAAAGAACAGACTGACAGTTTGACAGAGCCCCGTGTGCCTCTCAAATCAGCTTTAATATCAGGAAAGACAACCAAAAAGAATCCATATATAAGGCACATATGAGGTTTGATAAAAAAAAAAAAAAAACAAACAAACATTTTTTTATTGCAGGGGAAATGCAGTGATGTCGTTTTTCCTTATCTTGTCAAAGCTTGTTTCGGATAATATCGCCCCCAAATGATCATCTATAGCAGGGGTCAGCTTTCACAACATGAAGTGCAATTCAAAATTTTCTTCTTAACAACTGTGCCATCACCATCCATAATGTGAACTCTCATACAAAAATATTTTTAATATATCTGACATTTTTTAAGCATATTTTGACATTAACTCAAAATAGTGTGTTCATAACAAAACTGCACAAGGAAAATAAGCCAAAGTGGAAATAGTATTGCAGCTATAATTGTTTGCAACAAAAAGTATTGCCTTTGTGCTATGTCTTACCTCCAGCAATAGGACTGGATTTGAAAAAAGTGTATTTTGGCTTATTCATCTTTACTTTATGAGAAAAGGCCTGAATAACTTTGTGTAAGTTCATTCTGTGAAAGTGGTTTTATTGCATGTAAAATTAAATGTTTTTGCCATTTGTAGTTTGCCAATTATAGTAATATACATTTTCTCCACTTGGACAGCGTCGTTCTTTATTTACTCTCCCAGTACATAACTGGTGATCAGTTGTAGTTTCAATTTTAAAGCTTGCTCACATTTCATATTGACATTTGGCAGAACAGAAATGAAGTCTGGATATAATTTAACATTGTGAGGTTATTAACAAACTGAACATATCAATCCATCAAGTTGTATTTATAAAAAGTACTTTACAATTAAAAACAAACATAGACACACAATACATACAGGCGTGAATAAATGACTACAATTATTGCAGAGACATAAGGTTCAACGTCCACCCACATGCGACAGCAACAGGATCCACTTCACAGATGTGAGGCTGCAATGTTGCACCCCAGCAAAAACCCCTGACTAAACCGGGAAGCTTTGGTACAAAATATCCCCATATGGAAACATAATTTCATAAATGTCAGCCGTTGTGATGCCAAAAACATGACCAAAAAACTCCCAGCTGTGCAGTCATGAACATGTGCAACAGCTTGTCGATCAGCTTTGCACTTTTCCCACCCATACACGCGCTCATGATCCGTCCACAGACGCTCGCTCCTGTCATCTCACCGGCACCAGTTTCAAGATTATACGTTTTCATTTCACTGAGCAAACAGATTTTCATTAATTTAAATCGCCCGTTCATGAAGACTGATGCTGAAAAAGCTCATTGTAAAAAGAGATCGTCTCTCAAACCCAATTTTTTTTAATTTTTTAATTTTTTTATCCAGATAATATCAACAGACGACACTCTCTGCTGCCGACCCCTGATCTATAATAACTGTGTAACATAGTTGGCAAATTAAAAGCTAATCAAACTAAGCAAAAGTGTAAACAAAAGTGTGAAAAGTTGTGTAGCAAATTCACTGGGCTGTTCATAAAAGTGTGTCAACAGTGCAATCAAAGTTCTGGGAGATTTTTGTCTTAAAGCGAGAAAAACCGTTAACTCTCAAATTTTTTCTCATGTAATTTTTCTCTTGTTTTGTTTTGATTTTCAAAGGAAAGAGCAGAGCTTAAAAAAAGAAGCTTGTTAAAAGTACCAAGTCTTCTACGTATCTTTTCACACTTGCCCATATCTCAAGCACACAAGCGCCACATCCTATGTTTTCTACTCAAATACTCGTTTCTGTGTCTTGTAAGGCTTCTCTTTTGTCAACCAATTCCTTTGCAAGGACAACAAAAGAAGCAGGAAGAAATGCTGTCGATGTGACAAGCTTATACAAAGCGTCAAAAGAGGCACTTTAAAACTGCATCTCTGCTAAATCTGTCGGTTTGCATGTTTATCAGTGTTAAGTGGCTTAATGCACATATGAGAAATATTTGTGAGGAGGGCGAGAATTGAAATGGAAGAAACGAGATGTTTCTTTGACTACACAATAATAGATTTGTTGCTCCCTGTTTTTATTCCTCAGCCTATTGGGTTGGTTTTTGGCCATTGACTGTATATGAGAACTGAACTGAGTGACCCCCTCCTCTCTCGCCTCAAAATAAGCTGAAATTCCATAGGCTTCTATTGAGAAATAAACAGATGTTTTTTAGTCATTATATTTGTCAGAATAACCCTTCTTGCTCTGACAACTTTTTTTTTTTAAACATGTTCTTGCTAATCCTAATTATTTCTAACAAGCTCAACCCTGATTGACCGAAGTGGTTGCCATAAAAACTTTAACTCAGACCAATTAGGACCATGACGATGTCTCATTCCAACATGGCGTCGTCCAGATAGCGAAAAAAAGGGCAACTAAATTGACTTCATTTCAGCACATTTGGAATAAGTCATTTTCTATGGATGACATCACAGTCTCTCGTTCCAGTTTTCATATACACTGAATGGTTTCAGCTGTATCAAAAAAAATATTGATCGTTTTGATCATAAACAAACTGGCACCAGTCAATCATCAAACTTCTTATCTGACGTTCTTAATGTAAGTTTATAAGAGTCTACACATAAATATTTCCCATTTGCTGTCACAACCCAACAGTATGGAGTTTGATTACAAACTAAGAAACAGAAGTTGAAAAAGAATTAAAAAAGAATGAACAAAATATACTCAGAGAGACAGCGATGAAGAAACAAAAAAACAACATTGTGAGAAAAATGCTTGTGATTGTGTGTGGAGCAGTGGGTGGGGTAAAGGGGCAGATCAAGAGATTGAGCTGTCTCGTTGAACCATGCAGTGTACTCCAACCTTTTCAGCCTTTTTCCTTTCATCCTCCTCTATTCACGAGTGTGCCGCGTACACATGCTGGCACACCAGAGAAAGGACACACTCACGCAGTGCGCCGCCTTTAAAGGGGGATCAATGAGACCCTTTTGTGCTGAGGCACATTCCATCATGTGTTAGGATCATGTTTAGGTTTTTTCCTTTCTTTTAGTCTGCTACATTTACAAAACTATCGTTTGAAATCATGAGCTTTACTAAAGAGCACTCACTAGTTTCTTTGATCGTCTGGCGAGCATTGAATTCTCTGTAGACCGCATGGGAGCACTTCCACATTATAAGAAAGATTTCTGGTCTTTGTTAGAGAAATTTGAGTTGATCTTTTCAATTCAATTTATCTATAAAACGTCAGTTCACTACCAAGGTTATATCTCAAGGATGGGGTCGAGTGTGGCTGCCGTTTTATGGAACTTACATTAAGTGATGTTGATTCACAAAATAATTCAGTTCTTAATTCTATTATGTATAGATATATTTTTCAGATAAACCCATCTTTTTTTAAAACATTTTTTGCACTCCAGTAATATAAACTGAACAAGGATGGCACTTTCATTATACATTTTTACAATAAACACAAACCAAAAACATTTTCTTACCTGAAAAAACCCAATAATTACAACAATTTGGTCGTTGTAATCCATTATTTAATTTTTTTTTTTGTAAGGATGAATTTGAAATCAATATTTTATTTAAAACTCATTTAGGGACTTCTCAAGTTATAGATGTGATTATTCAATTCCATCTAGATCTTACTAATAGAGCCAAAGATAGCCTTAAAGATTCATTCAAATAAAAATCAAGTTTTGGGTGTTTACCACATTCTTGAGGTACATTTTTTGATGATGGAGGACATGAAGAAAATTAGCATAAAGTTTCATTTCTGAGGATCTGATGGGAACAGGAGTTGGGCTTGCTTTGCACTAATGGTCCCGCCCTCAATAGAGGCAAATTTTTAATGCTCTAAAGAAACTATTGTCCTAGAAAATGATACAAATTTTTTTGTGGCTAAAAATTGCAAAAATATAGTAAAAAAAATACTAGAAAAACTTTGAAAATAGAAAATCAAAGTGGGAATTTAACTGTATTTTTCATTTATTTTTGTTCTGTATTTAATTTATAGTCAATAAATGTGACTAACGAATCAAATCAAAGGATTTTAGTTGTAATCCCAATTCTCATCTAGGGGTGGGTAACAGTGGAGAGGAAAGCTACGCTATTTTTATGAACATTTTTTAATGTTTTAAAGTTCTTAGCAGCAAAACAACATGATAACCCCCAGAAAAGCAAAGGTGTCATAGGAGTTGTCTGGTATAGCTGCCATACAGTTACTGTATGTCTACATATCAGGTCAAGAAAAAACACTGAACCATCAGTCATCATAATACCTCAACAGTTCCACCATCACAGTGCTGGGAACGTGTTTGAACAACACATTTGAAGCACTTCACAAGTTTCTTTTTAAGCAACTCATAAAATGGGTAAGATCCTTTTCAAGGGCGTGCCATAAATCTTCCTAAAAGACCATTACAGCACTCCAGCTATACATCCTTCTTGTATAACACGATGTAAGAGCGGATCTAGCTCACTTTCCTTGTGATCTCTGTGCCTTGATTCATATTTGATAATATTTCAAGCAGAAACCCGGGAGGAGGGGGAATTTTTTATCTCCTTCACAGTTTTTCTGATGAGTAAAACGAATGTAAAAGAACCTTCCTGTTAATACTTTGTGCTTCACGAGGAATACAAATGTGTACTTTCAATATTAAGTGCATCTACAATTAATTGAATGCCCTGCTGAATTGTCAGTGGAAGTTAATGCTATAAAAAACATAATAATGACTACCGTCTTGGATTTAGTTTCACAATATTGCCTGTTCTATTTAGGACTTAATAAAACATTCACATTATTTTCTTTTCAACTTCTTTAGCAGGAAACAAGTTTTTCCCGAAGTCTTTTCTCCAAAGTTTTTACAGCCCTCTTGCTAACAGAAAGGAAATTAAACAAACATTGTTGTTTGAAAATTGTTTAATTTTTTATTTTTATAGTCTTGTCTTCAAATATTCTTGTCATGTCTGAGTTTGGTCTCACAAGGTACAATATTAAACAATACAATATGTGGGACATTACATCATTTGTGGGAACAAGGCTGACATGTATTTTACAATTGCATCTAAATTATTTCAATATCATTTAAAAATGGTAAAAGATTTCTAAAGACTTGCGACTTTCCACAGGCCCAGACAACAGAAAAATCTTGCAGCAGCTGTATGAGTTAACCCCCATACAGGTGGCTAAAGCTTCATAAAAGGGGGTTTTCTTTAAAGAGATAGAAACTCTCTAACTAGCAACATGATCAAATTCTTAAAGCGCTCATTTGAGATAAAAAAAGCGGTTTTCATCCCTCAGAATTAGAAAAAATAGATTGAAGGGTTGAAGCAAAGTAACTTATAAGATTTGTAGAAATTGGAAAAATTACAGAAGTCCCAAATGAACCCAGGATATTTTACAGTAGTCGATAAATTAACAAATAATCTTTGTTATAGACACTATTGGTTTGTGCAGAAGTCAAGAGTGTCACCGTCATTATTTTGGTAAAACAAACACTTTATTAGTGCAATATTCGTCTCAGTACAAAAGAAAGTCAGGCTGCGCTGCACATAAGTATGAGATCAGTATTTTTCCTCACTGTTATTAATCTTAGTTTTATTTTTATCATTTTCTTCTGCCTCTCACTGGTTCTTGTCTCATAATTTTCTCCTCTCTCAGTGTCTCTTCTCTTTACCATCTTCAGGAGTTGATTACAGAAGAGACTTGACTCTGACTGGCACTTGGGTAACACCTACAGACTTTTCTTCTCCCCATAGGGCTGCAGGGTTTAGACAGGGATCAGTTAACTACCTGGGACACAGCCAGAAAGTAATAAGGGGGAAAGCTTGATAAGAAGTAAGAGAAATTTCGATCATACATGAGAAGAGAAATACTTGAAAATTCACCCAAACTTTACCTGTTTTTTAAGACATACTATTTTAATTAGTTCAGGAAAAAAATAAATGCAATGAAGTAAAGATTTGGATTTTATTTTTCTCTGTCTTATCAAAGTCTGTGGGCAAAGTTAATCAATGCAACTTCAAATGAAATAATCTCAATTAAAAATCAGATTTTCTTCTCTTTTACCACACTCTCCTCTGTTTTGAAGCAAAAAGCTGGTTGTATGGGCACCCAATAATGAATGAATTCTGAGCTAGGAGGATGTGCATTCAGCAAGAGGAATGCAATAACAGGAAAATGGCCTGTGATAGAAACAATCCCTGGAATACCAAAACCCACCCTTCGCTAATGTTGTTCTTGGCGAAACCTCACTTTCCATAACTACTGTTTACTCCTTAGGATGCTGAAGTCAATACATGGTACAAGGTGATGTAAACACCGCTATCGTCTGACTATAGGACCCGCCTGGTGGTTTTTTTTTCAGTGTGTGTTTTTAAAAAACAAAGCTTGAGGACTTGGTTAAAGGTGGTCTCACAAGTGAGCCAAAAGTTGAACTGGGCCAAATAGCTTGGAATAATTGCCCAGATTTTGTAAGAATTGTTCAGCCAGGACAGGGAAAATGCAAGACAACCGGCTAGTCCTGCTAATTCTCTGATTCTAATTTAGTTTCTAGAGTCATATATTGATTGTGAGTTTTTTGTCCCTAAGCGTTGCCGTAGAATGCCACATATTTATATTGACTGCGTAATCACTTTATTTGTCAAAAGTGTTTCATATTGGTGTAAGGCTTTTCTCCGCTGGAATTGCGTTAAAGATTAAAGAGTTACAATAGTGGAAAAATGTCACCACTGGCAGTGATAAATGGTTTACACATTTCAAACAAAATGGCTTATAGTTTTTGAAAATGCACATTATTTTTAGATTTTTTTTTCTATCCATTCATCTTCCAAACTCACTCAATTCTTTTCTGGGTGACAGGGTTGCTGGAGCCTATCTCAACTTGTTTAGAGGGAAGATGGGGTTCAGGTCACCAGCCCATCGCAGAGTCTTGAAAGTGGTTTGATCTGCTCAAGTGTAAAAGTATCCAAACCATATGATGGGATAACATCTTAGGGATTCACTGACTATTCTAACCATGTCCAAAGTACCATTCCGGTCTGTAAAATTCCTATAATTAAAGTAATAAATAAATAAATAAAGTAGATTGATGACTGGATACATATCTAGGTACTGAATGTCTGTCTGTATGGCTTGTTTGTAGGTGTAGCTTGACGAGTTCACTTGTGTCGTTGAGTGACTGACTGGCTGGCTTAAGATTAGCCTCATACGTCAGGAAACTTGGCTGCAGGGAGGCTAGCTGTCATGCCAGTAAGACACATGTCTTTCTGTCTGAGCGGTGCTTACTTCAAACTCCTGTTGTGATGTGTAATGAGCTCATAACACTGAAATGGGGTCATTTGGCTGCAGAAGTCAGGGAGGTGTGCTAAAACAGTCACAGAGATAAAACCCAGGAATCCAACAACTGTATCACTCGGAATTCTTTGGCTGCACCTTTAATGTAAAATGATAGCTCCTCAGAAAATACATTTTGATAACAGGTCTGTATACTTTTATTCTAATGGCACGCTGCTCTCCAGCTCTCGGCTTTTTATTCATATGTTGAGTGAGAAAAATATCCTAATTGTAAACATGTTCTTAGATGTTATTCCTAGACTGCAAGTAGAAAATTCAAACAGCACATCAAACACGTTCAAATGAAAACATATTTTGACATCTTATTTTTGCAAAAGAGGCACACAGATAAAAGAAAACACATCTTATTATTGAATACCTTCGTAGCAATCTGTTGTCAGATTTTCTGTTTTCTCTGTCATTGATCTTATCGTGTTAGATCTCAGGGGGCGGCCAAGGTGGAGAGGTAGAGTGGTCGACTTCTGATCTGAGAATCGCAGTTTGTTCATTGCCCGTCCAAGGTATCCTTAGGCATGACACTGAACCCCACATTGCTTCAGCTGGTTAAAGGTTGCACCGTTGACTGTATATATAGAACTGGCCAGAGAGTGTGTGACGTCCACCATAGAAAATGCTTTACCTTTTGGCTCCAGCGAAATTAAGCCAATTCAGTCTACATTTTTACACAATATGGACGTCGCCATCTTGGAGCAAGATGACAGTGATTGATCTTGGTCGGTCTGAACCAACGTTTCTATGTCAACCACTGTCACCAATCACGAGTAAGTCCACATCCCTCCCACTGAAAGTGGCTCAGTAGAATATGTCAAACGTTCTGGGTGGGGCCAATGGCCCCCACATGCTTCTTCTGAGGCATCTGATTGGTCAATGTATAACTTGAATAGCATGTGATAAATAAATATCATGAATAAAAATTTTGATTAGCAAGAACATGTTAAAAAAATTGATCAGAACAAGAATTGTTATTCTCCCAGATAAAATGACTGATTAATAGATGTTTATTTCTCAATGGAAATCTATGGGATTTTGGGCTTCTTGGAGCCAGCGGGTACTTCCTATTTGGAACGCAAAAGGGGGGAGGGGTCACCCAGTTCAGTCAATGGTTGGCACCAGTGTTCAGCAGTGGAGCCACCATCAGGGGTGAATGTTTGTGCAAAGGTGAATAGGATTCTTACTGCATGGTGGAAAAACACAAAATAAGTATTTGCTATTTGCCATATCTTAGAATATTCATGAACTCAATTTTAAAGCAATTTTTAGTTTAATTGTCCTTCTTTGTGTACAAAGATGGACAGGTATTATTATATTTTTATTAGTATTATATCCATTATATTCTTGGGACTTCCAACCCTTATTTGGAAAGGCAGGTTGACAGTCTATTGCAAGGCAACAGAAAGACAGACAACCACACTCAAATTCACACTTAAATAAAAAATTAGTCATTAATTAACCTATTAATCAAGTTTTTTCACTTTGCTAGGAAGAAAACCAACTGAAAAAAACCAAGGCCTTCTCACTGTGAGACAAGAGTGATAACCACCGCACTTTTATTTATGTGTAGTGGCTCTTGATGCAACCTCCCCTAAGTTCTTGAATAGATTTTCCCTACTGCTCATTTTTCTGTTAAAATGTTTGGATACAGGACTGTGAAGAACCAGCTTGTTTAGCAATGATCTTTTGTGGCCTGCCCTTGTTTCTAGAGCATTGACTGTCTTATGAATATCTTGCCAAGTCAGCCGTCTTTGTCATGGTTATGTAACCCACTGTCCCAGACAATTAAGGCTCAAGAAGCTGTTGCAGGTGTTTTGAGTTTACCGGCTAATTAGAGTGTGATGCCACGAGTTTCCAAAATTGAATTTGAAGTTTTTATACCCTCTAAGCAATAATTATTATAATTATCTGTCTGTAATGACAACATTTTTTATAAAATAAAAATTTTCCTTTTTTAAATGACAAAAATATTTTTGCAAGAATCTCATTTGACACAGTTGTAAAAGTAAAATATAGTTTTAATACTCAAAAATAATAAATATATAACCTTTTTAAAAATGGTTTTAAAAATTTGTCATGCATACTGTTATATTATTAATGCATTTTTATTCTTAGAAGAGAAAAAAACAACAAAATATTAAACTTGTTTTTTCATTCTTTTGTGTAATTTCTGCTTTGTTGAAAGGTACAGTTTTAATTGAAACCAAAGTGGTTAGTTAGTTATAGGGCTGCCATAAACTATTATTTTAATGGTCAACTAATCATTGATAATATACTTTTTTGATTAGTCGACTAATCGGGTCATGCGCAAAGTGTCATGCACAAAACTATTTTTCACAAAGGATAAAGTTTTGCTCTCACTTACTCAAATATAAATTTTTGGTGCTGAACGCTCACCACTTTGTTCAGCTTTGCTACACCGACTCCATACAATTTAAAGTTACAACTAATCGACTATTAAATTAGTCGTTGACTATTTTAATAGTCGTTTAGTGGTTGATTAGTCGTTTAATCAAGTGTGATGAAATTTTCCATCACACCATGTTATACCGTGCCTTGCTTTTTTTAATCGCACTTTTACACTAAATATGATGCAGGTCTTAGCGAATTGTGACAAAACAACCGGTGTAAGACGGACTGAAGGCTGTTTAACTGTGTGAAATTCATCTCGTGCCCTAGATTCACTTGGATGACTCTCACCTGACAGTGCTCAGCACTTGTATCACTAAATATCCTTATGCAAAAGAATAAAACAACTCAGACAAAGCAGGCTGAATGAAGAGTTTTTTTTTAATTCTACCAGAAGATAAAAATTTCCACCACATCGTGGAAGCCCGGGTCAGTTAAAGGCTGATGGTTGAGTCTAACTATGATTTTTGGTTGAATCATGCATTACCTTCTTGAAGGAGATTTTGAAAATATCTTGCAACAAATTGATGGTGTAAAACAGGTGCCATGTGCACAACAAGTATTAAGGGATGGCTGATTGATTTTCATTGGAGCAACTTGGGTTCAGGTTGGTTTAACATTACACGAAGAGCCTTAAACTCATTTGCCCACACACTACCTGCAAAAGAAGATGAATAGCTGAGTGCACTCAGACTCTGACAGGACACACCGCCCAAATAAAGACTACCTCTGCGTTTCATGGACGCCCCTCACTCTTAACTGGAGCTGAGAGGAGTGGAGTGTGGTGAAGGGAAGTTGTGTGAGCATTTAGGTCAAGGCTGACTTTATTATGAGTCAAAGTATGTATAAAACATGTTGCCCTGGGACATGCAGCTTAAACAAAATGTCACAACAGCTATTACTACAGTGGCTTATACCATGCGTTGTGGAAGTTGTAAGGTAGGAAAGCAAACAAATCAGTGAGATACAGGATGTCTTTTTTTTACTGCATTATTTCATTTCCACATCCCCCTGGACAGCTAAATGGTCTACGCAGAAAAGCCTATAATTTGCATTTGTCTCACTTGGCTTGCTCTTACGAAATGTCAAGAGTTCCCTAACATAGAGACAGAGGTCATACATTGAGGATGCTCAACATGGTCTATTATTCATTTCTAAATGAAGTAATTTTTAGGGTTAGTGACCTGTCAGCCCTTCTTGTTGCTTCACATAAAGGCAGTAATTGTTGGTACCAGAGTACTGCAGATCAAAGCTGCATCTTTATTAGTGATACAACAGTAAATGCAAGAGCAAGTGAATGGACAAAATACTTTATAAGTGCTCTGGATTGATTGATTTATGTAAGTTAAGATGTTTTAGCAAAATCCACTTTTTGAGTGTTGTCTTTGCTGCTTTAGTTTTATTGAAGTCACTTAAAAAAAAAGAAGTTAAAATGAGCTGTTTAAAAAATAATTTAGATGTCAGGTTTCATGCAAAGCGGAGTTGGTCATTTATTACCAAGAACCAGCTGGAGCTTTAGGGCTAAATGTTTTGGCTCATTAGTTTTTATTTTGTTATGGCCTCATTTCCTCAATGAGCACTTGAAGAATTTAGGAGAAATATATAGTTTTAAATGCTGGGTGGAGCCAAATGAGGGCAATTCATTTAGTTTTCCCAAATAACTCCATTGATAACGTGGAAATCCACATGTTGGTGTCTGTGAGGTTTGCTAAGATTTATGGCTTCCTATCAAGTGACCCTTATCAGCTGTTCTGAATTAATTATAATTTGAAAACATGATGGGATGGTTTTGTATCAGTGGTTTTATCCCTTATCGTGGTTCAGCTTCACTTTTTGATTTCATTGGTTGCGTGAGAGCAAAATACGACAAATTTGTTGTGCGTGAAACACAGCTAGAATCACAAGAGCACAAAGCCGTTTGTGTCAGAGGTGGAATCTACACTTGAGGTTTGAATCGGTTGCAAAAAGTTAATGCCGTCCTGCAGCTTGGTCATGAGTGCTGACTGCTTGTGTTGATGTTTGGTTGTCTTGGGGATGTCAATGTATTGACAGCGGTGCTCGGGAACACTGAAGATAAAGGCTCAGGTGCTTGAGAAATACTGCTCAGTGTTGAGAAAAGTCTGAGCGACTTTTCCATTTTAATTGGATCTAAATATGCTTGAAGAAGCGAGACAGAACACAGAGTTCCTGTTTTTATGAAGTGTGTTGAATTTGCGCCCCAACGTGCAGATTTCGCTCCTCTATCTGACCTGTTGGAAAAAAACGGAGCCTTTATCAGAATGACCCCCCCAACTTGTGTGAATTTCACAAAGTGGTTTCTGTGGTGTTGCATCGACTTTTTTTTCTGTTTATTCTCCAGTGATGATGTGGAAACTGATTTTTTTTTTTTCTCCACAGAACAATCAATGTATAACTGTTTGCAAGTTCAAAGTTTCTTGTTGCAAAATTACTTTTTTTAATGCCTAAATTACAATAAAGCATCTCAAGTCGAATTTGTGCAGAACTTGCACAAGACTGTGAAGTAACTGCTTGATGTTTTTTAGGTTTTGTTTGAACTTTTTCCCTCGTCCTGAGAGCGTTTGCTGAGATTAGAGTTCACCAATAGCAGCTCCACTCTCTGCTGCAGCTTTGGACGGGAGATTTGTGGGGTTTATTCTGTTGTTGTTTACCTCTGTGCTTTAAACGCCAAAGCACAGTTTGACAATACATCGTAAAAATAGTAGGGTTGCATCTTGCACTAGCTTGCATTACTTTCTGTTGTGAAGCCTAGCAAGATGGAACTGAAAAGATAGTTTTCAGACAAAGTGGCCTCAATTTTAGGGGGTTGTTTATCTTTAAACCTTTTAAAGAAAGAGTTTAAATCAATAACAAAGTACATACATTTAATGTTCCTCATTAAAATAACCCATGTTTGCTTTAAACATGTTCCTGTGTTTAGGTTCTCTCCTGCTTCATAAAACAGCAAATTGATATTCCTGTGGTCAGCTTCAGACTTTTCCGTTTTCCTGTTCACCCACTAAAACCTTTTTTTTTATTTGAACAGATTGTATGCCTGCCGTTACTATAGTTACTATAAAAGTCGACTGGCATCTGAAACCACTCGGATCTATTTTTGGTTTTATGCAAAGCCTCATGTTTTTCTGTTAAAAGGTGAAGAGATCAAAATAAAAAAGGGCGGAACATTTCTCAAAAGTACAGATAAAAGGTTTAGGTCTGGCCTGCCACGAAATTATGTTTTATATGTACGAGTGAGGCTTTTAATGAATGCAAAACATTTTTTAGCAAGTAAAATCTCATTCAGGAATCTCACTTCTGATTTCTCTTAAATGATGCTTGTCATTTCTCTTCTTAATCCTTTTTTGCCTCCTAAAAGGCTTCACATAAACCATTCTTAAACACTGTAAAGTGGAAGTCGATTAAGTTTGCTGCCAACCACTTTAAGCTGAAACAATTCATACAGTCTTATAGAAGCAATATTTTGTGAATTTGATGCACAGCAACAGAGATGAGGAGGTAGGTCATGGAAATGATGGGCTCAAAAAAAAAACAAAAAAAAAAACACAAATAAATCTAATGAACGGTGCATGCTGAGTTTTTTGCCTGCCTTGTGCAAATAAATCAGTTATTGAACGGATGCATTGTTGTGGGGAATTTTAACAGTGCCACACTGCCCCACTTCGGTTATCTATGTGTGGCTCTCTGTATGGGTTATTTGGGCAGAACACATAACTGAAGATTATTGAGCATTACCACACTGGTCTTTGACTTAGTGTTCCACACATTGGACTGTAATAATGGCCTAATCACCTCTAAATGGTACTAATAATATTTATATGAAATTACTTTATTGTGGTATAGGTCATTTTGATTAGCAGTTTGCCTGAGACAGATCGATGTGGTTGGATTTTAAAAATAGAAATTGTCTCACCCATTAAGTCGATTTATCGCTTGGATTATTGCACCCCTGTCAATAATGCAAGCTTCTTCTTAAAGCAGAAGAAAATAATCTTAAGCATGTGAGACAACAACAAAACCTTTGAAATTGCTGTTTAATCAAACGATAAGAAACCGCAAGATGCTTTCATTGTTCAATATAGGGCTGCCACAAATTATTATTTTTAACAGTTGACTAATCACCGATTTTTTTTTTTTCGATAAGTCTCAAACCTTCCTCGGATATGAAAAATTTCCGGTGTAATCTTAAGAAATTACTTTTGGAAAAGCAACGATGGTCTGTCATTATGACATTGTAATTCAATAGTGTGAATTTTTTGTGAAATCAATTTTTATTGTGTAACCAGTAGTCATCTGTAATATTTCATGAGTGAGGGTGGATTTAAATGACTACTTACCTTTGTCTGTAAACAGTAGGGATGCAACAATATTCAATATAAAACCGAACCGTTCAATACGCGTTTGACAATTCAATACGACGTTTTTATCAATAGGCACTTTACTTATCCAGTACCAGTCTGAGATTCCTTAAGGGTGTCTGCTGCAAAACGCCCCACCCACTCTCCCCCTCCCAGCCAGAAACTACCTTGCCCCTCCTACGATAGACGGTTAAAGTTTTAGCTAAATGCGAAAACAGCCGAGATACCTTTTTTTCTATTTTTGCAAAAAAATGTAAAGATACATGAATAAAGGACAGACACCTAAGGAATACTGTACCTTTTTTGTGTTGCTGTTGTTTATTTGGACGAGTAAGGCAATTCTAAATATTTTAAATTAAGTTATTGTATAAATTTATTATGTATTCGGTAGTTAGTGGAAATGTGCGAGTGGGTATTTGCATGACTGTTTACATTTGTATTGTATTTTTACCTGTTCAGGGACTACAGACTGAAACTAGCTATGATCTGGTGTAAAGCGTCTTCAATGTTTTTTCGTATTGGTTATGTCAATTAAACTAATAAAAAAACAAAGCAAGAGGTAGAATTTGATTTCCTTTTTGCATTTTGAAGTTTTTCTTTCATTATTGCAGTGATAACAAGATGTCACAGCAAGTGTGTTGGCATGTATTCTTGGTGTGTACTTTGCTGTGTATTGACAGTAACTCACTATGGAATGCTATCAAGACGGGGTGTGGCCTTGGCAGCAGTGGCACCTGTGACCTTAGTTACACAAGTTGTTGTCAAGCTGTGAAGGAGTGACTGTTTCTAGCATGACCCATCATAAAATGCCGCTAACTAACTTTGACAGTTGCATAACCGTAAGGCCTCAAGAGTCAGCCGGTATGGGCATGCTCTTAAGGGCCTTGTAGTAAAAGAAACAATCTGGACTCAATTTTGTGTGCACATCTTTGCAAAGGTCACTTTGTGTAACCTATATATGCACTTTTTAACACACACACACAAAAATATATGAGTGAGTTTAGTGGCAGATCTAACCATACATGAAGCATAACCGTAGAATAATAGACATGGTTTAATAAAAATAACAGGATCTTTTTTGGGTTAAGGGCAGTGCAGAGTGTTGGGAGTGAGCCAATGACCTGAAATACAGACAAACACACAAAAACATTTTTCATCGCGTCCAGTCGTCCTTGTGGTCTCTCCTCTCCTTTGTCCTCGATATCTTGGTTACTTGAGGCGACAGCTGGTGTCGCAGCGTGAGCACCTGTGCCGTCTGTGCACCTTTGTGCGTGCAGTTATGTGTTTCAGGTTGGTGCGTTCTGGTGTTCTGGCCAAGTTTCTCCTTCTGTGTGTCGGTGTTGGGCATGTGAACACCTGTGCTGTCGGGAGGATCCAACCTCAGTCACAGAGCTTCTGGCATTTTCGGGTGGTGAACTCCACCATAAGCTAAGTGGGTACATTTGATTTGATGCAAATATTGGAGCTTTTTGCTTCAGCTTTATCCTTACAATATTGTTTGCTTAAGATATGCAAGTATGTGTTTTTAGTGTTCTTTTCTTTTTTGAGTGTTTATTGATGTCAAATGACTTCAAACACGGCTTGTGAGGAGTGTTCTACAAGCTGATGACAGTCACTTTCCATTGATGTTAACTGAAAGTCCACCTCTGTTCTGTGGTCAAACCAAGCCAGGAGATGAGCTCATTATTTGCTAAATATTCCACAAATATCAAAACATTTCTCTTTTGTCCTGCTATATTTTTGTCAGCTTGCTTTATTTATTTGTTTAGTTTGTTTTATTGTATCCACAAAAATGATATAATACCCCTTTGCATGACTTATTTATGTTTTAATTCTGTTTCTAACAGAATCAAAAAGGTTATTCGATAAAAAAAAAATACTGTGTGCAGCCACAAGGTCTCAAGCTGGTTCATTGTATATGAGACTGTGAGAAACCTCTAGTGTGTACTTTGGATTGTTTGCTTAGCTATTATAGCAATTATAGCCTGTTTATCTGCTCGTCTGTCACCTATTTTTTATCAATTTCTTTTTGCTATCTACAATTCCATAAATGTTTAATTTGCATACAGAGGTTTTGAAAGACTTTGTTTAAAATATGGAGTTTAGTCCTTTAAAAACTGGGGATTTGAATTTAAAGACACACAATTGTCACCTAAACAGAGAACCATTCATTGAGTGTTTTGGTGTGTTATGTAATTTCTAAGAAGTCAGTCCTTTTTGCATTTACACTCTCAACAGCGTGCTGAAAATCTCCTTTAAGGGCAATTAGGTTATCAGAAACTGCTTTTTATGCTTCTAAGAGGACTGACCAAGAAGAATAAAATGAAAAGAACAACCTGTGTATGAAAGAATAATCTCGTCTTTTTTGCAGCAAATCAATACCAAGGAGTTGAATAGGGTCTTGTGCAATCTGAATGTCTTAATAGTTGCTCTTCTCCAAACTTCAATAAAAAATCAGATAGTAGAAATACACTTCACAAGTTGACCTGCTTACTTAAGAATTTTTTATTTCTCTTTTTTATTTCAATTTTATGCATTTAATTTTGAAGATTTTATGCTATTGTTATAGTTTTTTGGGGGTTATGCAGAGACTGTTTAAAAGGTATACAAATATATTAAGTAATTTCAGTGAATTATGCGCATGACATATGCACGCTGGAGATGTATTCAACGATATAGTTTGTCTACCCTTGATTAAATACAATTTGAATAAAAAAAATACTCACAGATGCTTAATTTTATTAGTATATGCACCCCATCATAAGAAAAATGTTACAAAAACATGTTGTAAAACGCATTTTCCATTGGAGTGAGCCTTTAAATGTTTTTGCTTCAGAGTTGTAGTTCCTTTTATGGTTTTGGGATTTTTGGTGAGGCACTTAAAGCTTGGTTTCCTGTTGTTTTATGTTTCCAGGCACCTCTAAAGTGAGCAGATATAACTGTGGAGAAAGAAGGGATTCTCTGGCAGCTTGAGGAGTACATTTTTCTGTTTGTGTCTATGCCATATGTTTTAATATACATATATGAGATGGTGTGTTTAATTTGTTTTATAAATTAGTCATACTTTGAACATTTTTCTTTGTCTCATTTGTTATCATTCTGTCATGGTTTGCACCACATCAAAGCTGCAAAGTTAAAGCAAAACCTTTTTTTAACTTTTAACTTCAGCTGTTGGGTGTATAAAACTCAGGACGGATTGGCGCTATTTGATTTTTTTTTTTGTTTTTTATTCCCTCCCAGCTGTTCTTTGATTTGGACTTAAAGTTAATCGCTCGATGACCTTTAACCTTTACTGCATTGCTAACCTGACCGAAGTCCAGACCGAAGCTTAAAATCTGCTTTACAGTGATGACTGACTTTATAGGCTCACTATCAACAAGAGTCCTCATCTGCAGTGCCTGAGGCTCCAATCATAAACATGACTGTACAGTCGTGCACACCCGTTATCACAGGACACACCCCCCCCCACCCCCCACCCCACACACACACTGCAGCCATGATTCTGTGTTTCTATTTGTCAGCTGACTGGTGTGTCTCCTGATGTTTGTGCGTGGCTGCATTCAAGTGTGTCTTTCCCTGTGTGTGACATCCACACAGCAGGCAGGAGACCAACTGACAAACAGGCTGAAAGGGTCACCACACACACACACACACACACACACACAGGCTGTCAGTGCCATTGAGTTTCCCCTGCAACAGATGGAGGTAGATCCAGGCTGCTGAGAGTGAGTAAGAGCCTGCACTTTTATTTTACACGTAGACCATGAAGTCGATTTAAAAGGGGGACTCTAGGTGAAAGTTCTGTTCAACACTGATGCGACCCCTCAGAACCTATTGATTTATGACAACAGGGACATCACAAGAGCTCTACAGCAAGCCTAAAATAAATGATGAAAACATGTAAAGACAAAATGCGATGTGACATATTTAGTATAGTACTCAAAAATAGTTTAATATTAAAAATAGAAAATATACATTCCACATCTGTTTCTGACTTGAAAAATTACAATAACACTTAAAAAAATTCTTATAAAAACACTGAATGGTTTATTTGGCACACTTGTACAACTGCTCGTTAGTGCACATTTCTAATCAGCCAATGGCAGGAAATCAATCCATTTAGGCATGTAGACACTGATAAGACGATTGACTGCAGTTCAAACTGAGGATCAGAACGGGGAAGAAAGGAGGTGATGGAAGTGACTTTGAACATCGCATAGTTGCTGGTACCAATCGGGCTGGAGTATTTATATAGTTGTGGGTGAGTACAGGGATTCTCACCCACAACTATGATTCATAGAGAATGGTCAGAAAAAGAGAAAATATCCAGTCAGCAGCGTTTCTGTAGACGGAAATGTTTTGTTGATGCCTGAGGTCAGAGGAGAATGGTCAGACTGGTTCCAGCAGTCGAGGTCTGCAGAAGAGCATCTCTGGACGCACAATACGTCCAACCTTGAGGCAAATGGATTGCAACAACACAAGAACACACCGGGTGCCACTCCTGTCAGCCATGAACAGGAAATATTTACCAAATTTGGACAATATAACATTGGAAAACGTTGTCCGGTTTGATGAGTCTCAATACCTACTGCGAGATTCAGATGGTGGGGTCAGAATTTAGGCGTCAACAGCATGAAAGCATGGATCCATCCTGCCTTTGTATAAACAGTACATGCTGGTGGTGGTAGTGTAATAGTGTGGGGGATATTTTCTTGGCACACTTTGGACTTCTGAGTTTCAATTGAGCATTGTTGCAACACCACAGCCTATTATGTCAATATGGACCAAACTCTTACAGTACTTTTTTGAATTTATGCTACGGAGGATTAACCCTCATGCTCTCTTAAGGGGCTCCAGATGACCCCACCCTTACAGTGATGTGTCATCCTTCCCATGATGAAGGTGGAAGGGATTTCATGGTTGACACGGACACCAGTGAGGATAAAAAAAATCCTTGAAAGAAATGTTTAGCTCGCTGTCTTGTGGGGTCCAGATCACCCCACTGTCATTGTAAACATGTCTAGGATAGCACAAGTGTTTTGATCATGAATGGAAATTCTGACCGTTAGGCTGCATCTTTAAGAAATAATGGTCACTAGTGTCTTCACAACTTTTGGTAGTATTGCAGAAAGAATTTCTGTATCTGTATTTCCCCTAACCTAGAATCTTAATGAGGAAGCAGCACTTATCAAATGTGTG
Source organism: Oryzias javanicus (assembly GCA_003999625.1). Lineage (NCBI taxonomy): Eukaryota > Metazoa > Chordata > Actinopteri > Beloniformes > Adrianichthyidae > Oryzias > Oryzias javanicus. The sequence continues at coordinate 26,169,381 of CM012447.1, read as the reverse complement.
ATGCAAATGGTTTTGTCGGGTTCCTATGATGGATGTGACATTTTTCTTTTGTTTTCTTTTAAGAAGACCAACAAGGTTTTGACACGTAAAATGTGCAAACTGCTACAAATGCCATGACAGTCATAAGACTGGAAGCTATAAAGAAACTGCTAAGCTGTTTTTGCGTTTACCATCCAGGCTGTGATATACAACAAACGCTATCTGCAAGGATGTGTAAAGGCCTTTATAGCAAGCACAGGAAACCATGAGACCTTTCATAAATATTTCTTGTTCTTTTATCTTGGATTAAAAAAAAAAAAATAATCACACTTTTGTGTATTTATAGAATTTTATGTCACCTACATAGGAAACAGAGAAGCATAAATGAGTGCATTTTTGTTTTTGTTTATAATGTAATAGTTCAACTAAAGTGACAAGTTGCTTGAGGTGTGAAACTCAGGTCCAATTAGGTCTTTGGCACAAGATGGCTTTGTATGTTTAGATGAGTGACAATACAATGGAAGTGTGGTCCATTTAACATTTAGCCAGTTGACTATCAACAGAACTGAACTATGACCCCTCCCTCCTTGCGTTTCAAATAGGAAGTACTCGCTGGTTCCAGAAAGCCAAAATCCCATAGACTTCTATTGAGAAATAAGCTCAGTCATTATATTTGTCAAAATAACCATTCTTTTCTCTTGATATTTCGACTATTTTTCTTTTGTTGGGCAAGTTATTTAAGTCATAAACTGACAGATCAGGTGTTTCAGTAAAAGTATGTGGTATCAAGATGAATATTGGAAACGTTTTGACTAACATGCTTTCAAGTAGTAGGGGTGTGGACTTCCAACAAGCTCACTCTCGGTCAGAGACAGAGGTTGCCATAGAAACGACATCTCAAACCAATCCTGACTAATCACTACTCCAATGTCACAAAAAAAATGCAACTGAATTAACAGTTGAAGCTGGAATAAAACCATTTTGTTTTGGCGACATCACACTCATCCAGTCATACAGTCAATGGCTGAGCTTAACGTTTGGCTCCTCCATGACCTGTGACACGTTTATGTGACTGCAGTTGATGGTGATTGTGATGCGTGGCGGGTGCATCAAGTACATTCTTTCACCGTTGTGGACCAGACCAAGACGTTTGTAGCATTTTACTTGTCAAGAATATCTCACTTTTTCTCATGAACATCTTTTTAATTCAGCTGTAAAGGAAGCATTACATAAGACTGATAAATGTGTCTGACATAAATAATGCTGGGTAAAACTATGAAAAAAACTCTTTAGAGCTGATCAAGATTCAATTAAAAATGAATTAATGTTTCAAACTTCTATCCAAAACAAATTATTTTGGTTAAAAAGAAGTTGAGTGACTTTATTTGGCCTTTTGTGAAAAAATTCAAAACTTTAAATTTTAAACTAAAAACTAAGAAATTAGATATTTTTCTTGAAGAAAATACAGTCATTTATGGTTGTTGAAGCTGACGACAGTCCATTTTCTAGGTTAAAACTGGTTCAATTCAATAATGTTTTATAGCCCAGCACAACTTGGCCTTTAACATGTTTATACGTAATTTGTAAAAGTTTGTTTAAAAAACATACCTTTAAAATCAGAAACTTCTTTAAAAAAAAGGAAAAGTTTGTCTTGTAACTCAATAGGCTTTAGTATGTTTACAACGGTATAAAAGTCTTTTAATGGTAAAAAGAAAGAAAACCACGAAGGAAGGTGTTGGATTGCTGTAACATAAGCTATGTTCCTTAAAAAAAAAAAGTGAAGTTATTTGAGTCACCAGGAAAGCCCTCAACAGTTCAGTTTCTGTTAAAACAGAGAAGCCTGCAACCAGCGTCCCATGTGAGTAAACAACGCGTGGTTGCCATGCTGATGGGCCAGTGTATAAATAGCATGGGTGTTGTTCTGATTGCTCTTAAGAGAGGGCGAGAGCACAGGGTGGAAGGGGAACAGCATAGAGAGAGTGCAAACAAACGCACCAATTTACAGAATTAAGAGTTCAACACGTGAGAAATGAAAGATCATTGAATATGAAAGCTTGTGCTTTCACATGTATTTTTAAATCATTAACTATTATTTCTCAGCTCTTGCTCTTAGAGTTTTCACAATGCCCTTTGGTGCATAAAATGTTTGATTTTTCACATTAGTTCTGGTAGGCTAAAGTGTAATTCAAACCAGAACCTGGTTTAAGGTTATGCCGCTGATTGTGAGTGCAATGAAATTGTTCCACAGCAACAATTGAAGCTTGATGATCTGTAATCCAACATAACATCAGCATGAAAAGGAAAGCAAGTAACACCTTTAAAGTGATGCAAATTTTCTTTCTGTGTTTTCATCAGGGAATGCAGACTCCACCTGGATACGGACAGACATGAGCAGCCACACTGACATCTGACACGGCTCTGTTTCACTGCCAGAAGAATCAAGGAACTTCAGCAGCTGAGCAGAGGGCTCCACCTACTTCACCTAAGCTCTGCCTCCTCAGCTCAGGTGAGACAGGGTCTTGAGAGTGCTTCTCCTCCTGGGGAGCCGGTCTACTTATAGCAGCGTGGGAGCCGGTTCAGCGTCTGATGATCATTTTTTGTGTAACGACAGTTGGGTCCATCACAGACTGCCAAAGAGTTTCTTTTAAGTGCATAAAGTAGACATACTGTTAGAGTCAGCCACTTGGTAACCATGGTAACTCTTGTGCATTTGCATGGAAATGCTGTAATTTTCTCTGATTGATTAGACAGGAAAAAAAAAAAGCACAGGGTTGAAGTGGTAGCATTGTGCGTCTGTTCTACTGGCTTCATTTTAGCAACCTATTACTATTATTAGTGTGGCCATGAAGACTGAGTTTTTTCCTGTTACACCATGTTTTCCCATATTTTGTACTCCTTGTTGTGCTTCAGATCAAGCGGTAGCCTCAGGTTGTAATATCTTTCTTTCATGAACTGTCAGTCAAGAAAATAAGACAGTAATACAGACAGAACAAGGTTCTTTTTTCTTCATGTTGCTTTATATTTGCATTAAGTACTTTCAACTCTAAACCGAATAAATCTTGCAAAGACTTTTTATCTAGAGTAGCTATTCCACTGGTTCATACTTTTGAAAGCTTTTGTTTTTTTCATCGTACGTGGTTTTACTTTTTAAACATTTTCTGAGCAAGCTAACGCTGCTCATCTTTTTTGTTTTTAATAACCCAGATGTCTGTCTCCGTTCTTCTTTTTTCAAACTGTTTTGTCCTCTTTTCTTATCGGGATCTATCCTAGTTTTACAGTCTGTCTCTGACTTGCTGTCTTTGTGATAGAACCTTCATTTATTTTATGTTACAAGTATAGAAAAGTAGTTATTTTTTGTTTAAAGCCCCCCTCCAATGAAAATCATGGTTTTTCGTGTTTTTTATTTGTATGTGGGCCATTTTTCTGAGTATTTCTCCTTTTAAATCGCTGTCAATCAAACTGTTGCAAAAAAGCTCTGTTTGAATTAATGATCTTCTTTACATCACAACAGCTCTGCTGCACATACACTAAACCCCTAATTTGGTCTGGCTAGCGTGAGTTTTTGAAAATAGAGGCTACGGACCAATATGAAAAATGGCTTTTTTAGATATTTAGGTTGTGGGTCATAACAAAATTAAAACACAACTGGTAAGTTTTTAACAAAAATTACACATCCTAAATGTCTTAAAAAGCCATTTTTCCTGTTGATCTGAAGCCTTCGTTTCCAAAAATTCCTCTGTGTGGGCGCGGCTTATGGTGCTGAGCTGCATAACCCCGCCCCTTATCCCCCTCCAGACATGCTAGCGAGACACACACTTTGAAAAAATAAAAATAAAATAAAACATGATCATTCAGGCTGCATTCCACCAACAGCAGCACTAGCTGGGGTTCATAACTGATTTCATGCTAGCACATGCTGATTGTTGAATTCACTTGAACAAGAAATCTAATGAAATGCCAGAATACAGAGAGGCTCTAATCGTGCGTCCGTTTGTAAGTGCGTGCAGCCAGTGCTGATGATTTTAGATGCAGACGAAGGATTACGTTTAGGAGAACGGTTCCTGTGTTCGGTTAAACCACCCGTTGAGTCCTTCTGCTATACACATTCAGGTGCTGCTATAAACAAAGCAGCGGTGCTATAAGGAGCGACGCTGCTAAGCGAGCAATGCAATCACCCACGGTTCCGTCCAGATGAAAAATGTCTCTTTTTCTGCAAATAATCGAATAATTATTGACGTTGCTGTGACCAATAAATCCAATCCATTTTTCCCTCAGATTCCATAGGAAAATAATGAAAGCTAACATCAGTATGGCATCACTGAATTACAATCCTTTACAGCACAGAAGTGAGACGTTATATTATCTTCTCTGGCCCTACAGCTGCATCCGGGCTAGCTAGCTTTTGTGATGTAGGCAAGTTTCAGGAATCCAAACTGAGTTTTTCTCGGGCACTTTGATTGACAGCGACCTAAAAGGAGAAATACTGGAAAATACAAACACGAAATTATTCCTTATTATATTTTTTCTCTTTGAGAAGAAAAAATGCCACACAAACATGTTAAAAAGTCAAAAAAATATAATATAAAAAAACAATTTTCATTGGAGGGGGACTTTAAATAAAAACAATTGTCAAAGGGAGATTTTAATGGTTTTTTCATTTAATTTTCTTCAGTTTTATTTTATTAACTTTCAGAAGATATCCACATTATTTACACTAGTGGGCACATCTATTACAAAGCAGCTGTCTCACTTATAAATCTACAATTTAGCAACTAGCAGTCTTCAGGTTTTATAAACGCTGAATAATTTTTAAATATATTTTGTACCATTTCTAATACAGTTGGCAACTAAACTAAAGAGAACTTATGAGAGTAAAAAAAAAGTAAGTTCCACTCCAATCATCTTTGGTTTCTTTTTGAGAGTTACCATTGGTCTTTTTTATTATGATTATGTTGTTTTTAGCCTAAATTAGAAAATCAGTCATTCATTAAAAAGTCAAATCGTGAGTTGTGTAATCCATAGCACGGAGAAACCCCACCCCTCCTTCCCCTCCCCGTTGCTGAGAGTTTGGAGCAGGGAGCTTATGGTCCACCAAATGTATTTTACGTCACAAATAGCGTTCTTTTTTTCAACTGCATTTATGTTGTCTGCTCCTAATCCAAAACAATTTGAATAAAGAAATACTCAGAAATGCAAATTTCCACTTAGATAGTCCTCCATCTTCAGAAATAGGACACAAGAACATGTTGAAAGCACCAAACAGGAGATTTACTGGAGTGGCTCTTTTAAATCCATTAAAGCAGGAATGTAAAAAAACACCAACAAATGTGCAGGCTGCAAAAATGATTAGTGATTCAACTTTAAGTGCATAATCACCTTTGGTGCATAAACCCCTTTTTATCTAAAAGCTGCATTGAAAAGACAACAACTTCTTAATAAAAGGATAAGACGTATCAAATTTACAGTAGACGCTCTAATTAAGAGGTATTCTCAAAGGTCTTATATCTGCTTTACTAGAGGACATCATGTTAAGCCCCTGTCACACTAGGCTGCGGTTCTACGGAGTTCACACGGCGTTATGAAATTTCTCAGAACGCCGTGGAAACGCAGGAAAATTAAGCGAAAATTGTTTCAATTTTCGCAAGATGGAGATGTCTCCGCGCTTTCACGGCGATTATGGCGTTCCTGCGGCGCATCCGTGGCGTGCTACTGCGTTCCCACAGAGTTTTACTTGGCGTTTCACTGCGTTGTCACGGCGTTTCACTGCGTTGTCACGGCGTTTCACTGCGTTGTCACGGCGTGCTGACGGAGTTCACACGGCGCGCCAAGAGTTGTCACTGCGTGCCCATGGCGCGTGCACGGCGCGTGCACGGTGCAGTTGCCAGATCGTCCCTATGACGTCACGGCAGCGTGTATATATAAGCCAATAGTCAGTCAAACCCGCACTGTTCCTGCCTGTTCCCCAAAGCATCATGACAGGAAAAAAAGTCGAGAGAGGGCTACGAAAAAGCAGCCCCCAACCCCACTGCACCACCGTCTCCTCAACATGCGGAAGTGGAGCTGCTTCCGCCTGACTCTCCATCCCCATCAAGGTTAAGCAGCCCTTCCATTCAGGCACAAAAGACGATGACGGACCTGACTCCTGCTGAGGAGGACGATATGGCTATCTCTATATGATATCTCCGAGCAAGCGCCCCTGTCTACAGCTGCGTCCTTGTGGCGATTATGTGCGTCCTGAGTGCGCGCCTACGGCGCTGCTGTGGCGCTCTCGGCGTTCTCAGTGCGCTGCTACGGTGCTGCCACGGCGCGCACATCAGAACGCCATGAACACGCCGAGCCACGGCGCGTACTTTGTGCATGCACAAAGTGCGCGCCGTCGCATGGCATCCATGGAGACACCACGGCGTCCACTGGAGATGTCACAGCGATGCTACGGCGCTCATGGCGACCTTACTGCGTTCACCTCAGCGTTCTGCATTTTTTGATGGACGCCGCGCGATCGCAGCGAGAACGCTGCCATGGTGTGACAGGGGTTTTAGCAGGATAGCACACAGGACACAGCCCAACAAGGTATAAAAAATGTCAAAGACAAAATTCCAGAAATTGAAAATGCAAGCTGTCAAATTTTTGGGAAGAACAATAAACTTCCATCAAGACAACAAAGCTTGGTGGGTGAAATATCTTTCTGACAGTTAACATCACCAAAATAGAAAAGAATGTTTTGTCCAAAGGCTTCTATTCTTCCATTTTCCAATCAGAGTCCAGTGGTGGAATTTTACACAACAACAGAATCTGCCATAAAGAAAAATAAGAGAGAGGGTGAATAACTGAGGATGAAGGCACACCTAAGATTAATGAGGAGCAGTGCATCTCTACCGATTGGTTCTGATAACACTCCTACAGCAAGATACATTATAGGATTGAACACAAAAGATCAACTCACAAAGATGTTAGGGTTCAATTTTTTTTTTACTAGGTAAGGCTTAGAAACTATACATGCAAGGAAAGGACAAACTAAATGAAGATGTTTTGGCAAACTCTAGAGCTTTATGTGGACACAATCAGCTTTAAAAAAAATAATAATTATACTCAATATAGCCTGAAGCAATATTTCAGCATAAAGTCAAGATGTCAAATGTATTATTAACTGTGAATTGCTCCATTTAAATACAGAAAGGTGCCTTTCAGGTTTGAGCAATGTAAAATAGTGTCAGGTGTTAAATAAAGGAAAGGTGTAACATAAATAACATCTTTCCCTTTTCTTTTAGCATCTTTAGTTAACAGAAACAGTTTGATGTATACAACAAGATCCTATTAGTGTTTATTTTGCAAGTTTAAACTCTTTACTTTAATTGTTTTGTCAAACATAGTCCATCAATCGATTATTTTAATGTGAAAGAATTTAATCTTTACATATTCTCCATAGAAGAGTTGTTAGGTTTAAAATACTCTGCATTTTTATCAGTTTTAGCTAAGCGAAGAAAACCTTTTTGTTTGTACAACTTTGTTCCTGGAATGATTGTTTCACAATTTACTTTGTGAGGTAAATTAAATACATGTTTTTATCTGTTTTCACCTGAGATTAAGAAGGGAATGCAAGCATTTAAGTAAAAATTTAGACTATGGTGTTATTGCTGGAGTGATTGTTTCCTAGTTTGACCTTTAACCTGACTGGAGCTTACTTTTTGCCAGTAATTTTGTTACATTCTGGGTCTGAGCACAGATGAAACCGTACATTAGGTGGCAGAATGTATTTTTTTCTTTTTTTGTTGACAATCAATAATTAAAAATAGAAGTGATTGTGCATGTTTAAGGTTTAATAGAACAAAACAATTTTTTCCCTAATTTTCACTGGGGTCTTTTTTTGTACAAGAGAATGTGTTTGCAGTTTGGTTAATGTTGCAGTTTTATATCAAGCTCTTTTTTTTTAAACAATGGAAACGCATCACAAGGTGACATCATTCCAGTGGAGAATGTTTGTTAATTGCACCAGATCCCAAACTGTGCCTCATCCCTCCTGTCCAAATCGGTATTCAGCACAAATTACTTATTTTGCATTCCCATTTGTTATTTTGTCTACATTTGTCATTTTATTGACTTGATCTTGTTCCTTTATCTGTTCCACTGAAGTGATGCCTCAGTATGGGCAGGATCCATACGTCAAAGTCCATGATGGCTGTGCTCTGTCAAAGCTATCTATTGGAAGATCCTTTTCTTCTAAGAGAGCGCTGACTCATCCTTAAAGCAAATCCACCATTACCTGCACTATGGGGTGCCACAGATTTTAAGGATAGTCTAGGAAATACGGTAATTTCATCAAAGTAAAGAATCGACACTTGCACCAGTCAAACAAACCCTTCGTAGTGGTCAAGCGTACTTGAGTACGATTCAGATTAAAGTGTGCTCTATTGGAATTTGGTGGATTCTTTCTGGATGTAAACACCAAAAAACTTTCACTTCTATTTTAATTTGACCAAAATACCCAGATAACCTTAACAACTGTTGTAAGGGTTCCTGAAAAAGGCTTTGAGCTGCTAGAACTGCAGACCAGAGGTGTCAAACTCAAGGCCTCGAGGGGCATCTTCCTGGCTATGTCCGAATTCCCACCCTAATCCTGAACTACTAAAAAAACTACTGTATATAGTGCAGGGCTATATAGTGCCCTGGATTTTAAAAGCAATTCAGACACCATTCTCATTACTTTACTTTCGATTTGTTAAATGCCAGATACGGCGTCACCAATTTCACAAAATGAAAATCAAATCAATGCGAGCATTTTACGACGTCTGCTTATGACTTTACTGTGTTTCGATGCTAAAAATGTGGATGGTTTAAATTTAAGCACGTTTTTTTTTTTTTTTTTTTTTGCAAAAATTGTTTGACCGCAATGCATCATGGTCTATATTTGCTAATGTAGTGAGCATCGATGCATGCTAGTTTTTTGCAAAGACTACAAAGGAATAGTAGTTTTGGACAACACTAGAAATGGCAAATGCACTATATAGTGCACTATAATGTGGGACAGGAAGTAATCCGGACAGAGCCCCTATCTCATCTGCTACTGATTACCTGGATCAGGTGTGTGGCCAGTAAGGAGCTCAATGGCAGGTTGGTTGGAAGACATTAAGGACAACGGCCTTGAAGGCTGGATTCAGACAACCTCGCTATAGACTTTGGAGGGTCGGCTAATAAATATATGGTTGAATACTTTACTCACTATCCTAAAAGTTCTAAAAGAGATATTGTTCAGCTTATTGTTAATAAATTCCTGTTTTTTTTCTTTCTACACAAAATCAATTGCCAATTTTTCCAGGGCTCCCTTGAAAAAGAAATTTTAAATCTCAATGGGATCCAGCCTGGTTAAATAAAGGTTAATATTTAATCAATTACTTACCTCTATGCTATGTGGATCTCTTAGACAGTCTCTCAGAGACTGCATCAGTTTACTTGCAATAAAAATTCAAAATTTTAAATACAAATCCAAACTAATGTTGTACAAGTGCAATTGTGTCAAATATCAAAGGGATTAAAAACATACCAAAATTGTAACATTAAAAAGACAAAATTGTAGTGCAGTAAAGATGAATAATTTCCATATAGTTTACTGAAAAGCTAAACACTGACACATTCACACTTGTTTTTTTTTTTCTTTCTGCACCCTTTTTCAAAATTGCTGAGAGGCTAAGATGAGGATGATAAATGAGAGCTTGCAGAATGAATGAACCCTTTACGCATTCTCTTTTTGTGAGTCGCTCGAACATAAAGAGACGATGATAAAGGGTCCACGCTTAAATCGCTTCTATCAACCTTTTTTGTGTTCTGTAAAGTGTTATTTCTCATTCAGCCTTTCACGCACAGACATTTATATAATTTCTGGTTCTAATAAAATATATATATATATATATATATATATATATATCAGGGAATAGTTATTTCCCCTAAGAAAATATGTTGAAATGTGCCCCTAAAAACCATATAGGCTGTCCAGCTTCTTCTTTCATGGGATCAAATCAGAGCTCAAATATCAGTTCAACCCCAATGCTCCATTAATCTGTCAGGATAAACACATGCTTACTGCTGGTTAACAAAGCATTCCCTTTGATCTGTACCTGTATGCGAGGTCCTGCAGCGTCTGCTATACGAGGACATACCTCCAGGGACAAACTCGACTAACAGGAGTGTTTACATCTGACATCACAACATGCTGGATGTAAGCGAAAAGCCATTTGGAGCTGTGGGTTATTGACTGGAATTCAGCTATCGACATGGAAAAACCTGTCCCTGTGGGTCACTGCTAATGAAGCATACATGCTGGAACATTCTGTGTGTGAGAGGGAACGGCTTGGCCTGAGTACAGCTCTGTTTATGTAGTTGCTGGGAGTGTGGCCGAATGGATCCAAAGATTTGCTTTGATTTTGTGTAGATGAGTGAAAATTCTACTTTGAGAAAAATAGTCGATAGATTTGAGGGTGCATATTTGTCTTCAGCGTAGGCACCAATATTTTTACAGGTTGGCCTGTCCGCCTTTGGTGTGATGAATCCAATATGGTTAACTCTGAATCATTTTGTTGCTCTTTTCTTTGTTTTGTCTTGATTTGCTTCTCCTTTATTGCATTAAGCAATGAGTAACGATGGCTGACATCATCTCTGGCTACAGTAGGCTATTCCTGACTAATTGGCCACGGCAATCAGATTGTATTAGATGTCATTCCTTCAGGGTATTCCCTGTTCTCCGCCTCCACTTAGAAAGATATTCCTCATTGTTTGTGTAGAGCAACACATGTCGACTGTGTTGCTTTTTTTTTTTTGCATAGCTGTATGACAAGCTGCATTTGTTGTAAGTCGTTTGTTAAAATTAGACCACCCCCTTGATTTATGATTGGACATTTCAATCTAGAAAGCAAGGGATGTTAAGGCTAAAAGTGCTGTTTTTAATTGCTTTTCTCTGAAATGTCTCGGGATACTCCAAGGATATTACAAACACACTGTAGGGACAGTGGAGCCGCCGCTAAAATGTCTTTGGTTATTGTACGGATGCTCCGGGTGCTCGTGCGAGAAAGCAATAAAGGGTGAAAAATGAAGTCGCTCTTTGGATTTAGTGACAGTCATGAGAGGGTTTTTTTTTTTCACCCTCCACTTATCCCCTTGCTCCTTTCTTTCTCTGCGTCTTCTTTTTCCCAGGATTTGCTCCGAGTGCCACCTTTCCGAGTCAGGTAAAATTATTACAGTAATGGACCCCTCCAGCACCACCCCCACCACTGTAACCTCCACTCGCTCTCCTGCAGAGCTTCTCTGTACATTCTGTTCTGTACATTAGTGTAGCCCCAGGCATGCCCTCACTCTTTGTGCCGTAATGCAATCACAGCACTGCTTAAGTGCTCTGTGAAAGTTAGACATGAGTGATGGGAGAGATGAGGAGGTACAGGTGGGCGGCCAGCCGGGATCACCGATCCCATCAAAGGATGCCAACGACCTTATTTATTTATTTTAAAAGGAAGAACAGCTTCACAGAAACATTTTAATTATATGTCATTTTTAAAAAGAGGACACAAGAAAGAACAAATAGTCCCCGGGTTATGTGAAAAAGTGTTTGTCCTCTACCATATTTTTGGGTTGTGCTGGATGTCTTTGTGCTTTAAAATAGTCTGGGGATGATAAAGACAAACACTTTGCAGCGCTTGAGCTCACTGTGAACAGCTTCAGCTTTTAGTGAGATGAATGGGGATGGCCTTTGTGGTTCCTGGAAGTCTGTAAGCTGGGACCTATAGAGTTTACTGCTTTTACTACAGTTCTGTATGATAAACTGCTGTGTCTCGCACCGCCCAATGTCTTTGACCTTTGGTTTTCATTTCAAAGTCTTTCTGGTTCTCTGGAAGTGTTTTTGCAAACTTGTTTTTAGTAGCATTTCCTTCACTTTCATCCTGTCATATAATGTCTTTTTTTTGTTCTTAACTCTACCCTTCACCCTTTTGAATGACTCTAAAACATTTCTCTCTTGTTGATTGTCACCACTTAAGAGTTTTACTTTAGTCACAACTGCCCTTACTGCTGGATACGGGCTAAACGGCAAAGATTGGGCCCACACAAAGTATCAAAGTCATATGCCGCTCTGTGAGTCAGTAGAGCAGGTATGCTGCAGGCGATAGGTTGTAGCATACAATTATTTAGCACCCAAGAGTAAAGTGAGGGTGAAGTAGGTGAAGCCTTACTCACAACTGCCCTTGTGGATGGATATGGGTTGTCTGCAAGCGAAAAATAGGAAACCTCTGCTGGCGTGCAGGTGTCCCATATAAAATATCAAGGTCGTTGACCGCTTAGGGAGACCATTCAGAGAAAATGTTCATGCACGTTTTGTTTCTACGGGTATGTTGTGAGATTCCAGCTCAGACCAGGAAAACAAAGACATTCATTGATCTATTTGTCTACAAGTAGATGGATCAGAATGGAGCGTAGCAGAAAGACTAGGCTCTGCCCATTTCACTTACTGTCACAAATGTAACCTTTTTCAAACTATGCATTTTTATTAAATTTTATATACTATATAAATGTAGTAGTTTATCATTATTGTAGAACTCTGTTATAAATAAAGAGCTTTATATTTATCAGTTTGTAAGTTAATCATTTTCAAGTCTTTATGCAGATATTGACAGCAAATAAAAAAGGAAAGAGACTGTGTAGAAGTGCTGAGTTAAATGCAATGTGGTCAAGAATGCATCAAACTTTTGTGCTGGTGCACCTAAGAAAAAAAGTTATTTTTAGTTCGTATTAAACTGTCCACTCTGTATGACACTCTATGGGCCCGTACAAACCAAAACCCTGCAGTTCCTGTATGGGCCAGCTCCTGTACTGTACAGGTGTATGAGACTATAGCTTTAAAGATGACCATCTATTTCAGCTATTTTTGCTAAATCTGTTGGATCTTGGAAAAAAAATATTTGACCATCTAAAAAACTGCTGCTTGTGCATTTGATATTTTTTCACATTAATGTTCATTTTTACTCATTCAAACCAAGTCTTTCTTTGGGGTTTTTACAGTGTAAAAACAATCACATCTTTTTTCTGTATAATGATTTTTACACAATAGACAACAACAATATTTTTGCCGTCTGTATGCAAGTGCTGATTGGAGGGCAATGCAGCCGTATCCCAATAATCTCAGTGTTGAACTGGAGACTAATTACCTCATTGTAAGTATTTTACCTTTGAAGTCCTGCTGTTTTGCTTTGTATTACAACTGCAAACAAGCTTCATTTGGGGAATTTCTTTTGAATATTTTAGGATTTTATCTACAAAAAATATTTAACATAGCCTGATAAAATGTGTCCTTTAGTTTGTTTTTTTTTAATTAGGTTTTAACCTACTTAATTTGGATAACCTTTCACACAGTTAGGGGCCATACTTCAACAATGCATTGCTAATTTTGGAGTTTCTCATATATTTAGAATTCTTTCTCTTATTTTACATATTTTCCAGAGTTCCCCTATAAAAGAAGCAAAATGTTCTCACGAGTTGCCTATTTTTTTTTTTTTTTTTGTCATGCAATAAAAAAGTGTCAAATGACTCCAAAATGTTTGTCCAAAATGTTTCCAGAAAAATAGGATCTCATATTTTCTAAAAAAGAGCAGTGTACCTGGAGGGAGGAGAAGCTTACGTTACACAACTGTATGTCTACATTTTAAACACAAGATAATTCATTCCTGTGTATTTCTTAGAGGTTATTATGCAGTGAATCCTCTAAAATAATCTCAAAATTATTTTTAGTGCAAACTTGCGCTATTATACAAGTAGTTTGCCTTATTGCTCCTGCTGAGATTGAGCACAGACGGTTCTTGCAGTGACAGAGGAATAGTCCTGTGGTTGTGTCTGTATATAAAACATGTGTAGCTACATGTGTGGATTTGTGTGTGACAGTAAGGATTACATAACGGACATGCAGGTCACCGGAACAGACACAATCATTATAAATACAGGCATGTTTCAGAGCAGCACAGGTGTATAAACTGCAAATTTGGAAATAATGATAATAATCATAAAAACACATTTCTACTAAAAATTTTATTTTTATGAAAGAAATATCTTTTTTTTTCTTTCTTTTGATTTTTTAAATGTTTGAATAAGCTATGATTGAAATAACATGATGAAGGTAAGAGGAAATACTGATTGACCTACTGTGCAAAAACATGATTGTTTGATGAAAGAAAATCTCATTAAGGTTCCCTCCTGTTATGAAGCCTCATCCATGGAAAATACCAAGGCTCATTTATTTAAGCTACAAAACAGAATGCTGTCTTTTAAAATTCCATGCAGCAAAAAGTTGATTAAGTTAAGATGCAGACTCTAGTTAAAGTTTTAGGTTTTCTTTCATTGCTCCATCTGGGATAATGATCCTTTACATCATCCCTCCAACAGAAATTTGCTTCCCTGTGAGCAGTACTCAGCTGTACTACAGCACACAAGACTCTGTTGCTGTGAACGATTTTATAATTCGTAGAGAAGACTTTGGTCCATTTCTGGCACCATTTCAGCTCTAAACGAAGCTGAAGTTTGTGAATTATTCAAGCTCCTGTCCTTTTTTTCCCCCTCTGCCCTGTCCTCATCTCGTTCCTCTCTTCCTCCTTAGATCAAATTTTCTCACTCTGCATACCTCTTTCCCAGACACTCTTGTCTTCTCTTCCTCCCCTCCTCATTTGTTCTGTTTTGTTTAATAAGCTGGAGGGGGAACCAGATTGATTTGGGAAACCAGTGGTCATATGTGTGCTTAGAGTGATGTTGGTTAATCCAGTGTTCTCCTTGGGGACAGATTTGGCCCATATTACAGTCTGCTGTTACAGTGGCTAAAACCTCCGGAGCATTGAGAAGAGTCGTTATTTACTGCCACTCGTCCTTCCAGCTCTCTCACAAGCATTCTACTCATGCAGCTTCACCCTTCAACAGCAGAGGAAGAGACCTCGGGGAAGTCCAGATGAATTCTAGAACAGTCACAGTCTCCAACAAAGCGATCGGTTCTAATAATGCCAAAAAAAGTCTTATCAAAGTGACAGTTAAAGAAAAAAAGAAAGTCAAAGTACGCAAACTTGAATTCATTCCCATCATTTCTCACCCCCGACGGCTTGAACCAGAGGTCAGGTTTTCTGTTGCGACAGCATTTATGGGTAAGACGACACAGGAACTGGTGGGCAAACACTTTTATTCCACCCTTACAACCATTATTTATCATCCACAGTTTATCACTGACAGCAACTCTGCCCTCTGCCTTCTCTGTTACACACATCTCTGCTCTAACATCCTGAAAGTGCCTGTAATAGCTGGAGGACAGAGATGTGCCTTTGGTTTGTAAAGATTTAGTGCCATGTTTTAGGATCTGGTGCCAATTCATACCTGATAATGGTGGACAGATACCATGGGAGAGTGTGGGTACAGGGACTGTTCTATTCTTTGTTTTTCTATGGCAAGAGTTGATGAATGGTGCACAGATAATGAGCCTGTCTGTGGAGAGAATGAATGTTTTCATGGCTGCAACTGTATTCTTTACCGGTATTCTAATCTGAAAGGAAAATTAAGGAATAATATGTTAGATATTCTGTTAATTAATCAGTTCTAGAGGGTTTTAAAGATTAAATTAATGTAATGGAAAGGTACCATTTAGCTAGAGCTAAAAAAAAAGTAAACATATCATTATGAAGTAGGAACTTCCACTTTAATGAGTTGATACATTCATTATTTGATTAATAATGGCTAATCAGATTAAATTTTACTTGATAACAGGAAACTGTTACTCTGTTGTGCCGTCTTCTAGGTTGAGCAAAACTATCATTTTGGACATTTTCTTAACACATTTTTAATGGATGTGATCTTAAAACAAATTAACAATAATAGTATTTTATACAAAATACATTTTTAGTACTGTTTATGTTTAGAAATAGAGTTTTTGCATCTGAAGTCTCAGTTTTTGGCCTTTTTTTAGTTTGAAATTAACCCAAGCCTTTTAATGCCACCATGTATTGGCGTTTGTTTAATTTTTTCCCGTCTGAGCTCCCATTTGACTCTAAACTGTACGGCTGCATAGTTTTGATATTACTTTTTTTTCTTTTCTTTTTTGCTAAGCTTGGCCTGGAAAGAGTGTAACAAAGGGCTGATGGGAAATAAATAGTCAACCATAGAGGAAAATTTCTAACATGCTCCTGCTGCTTTGCAGAAAATATGTCTTAAAAACAATGGACTTTTTGATTTAGGATGAAAACTACATAATCATATTTTTTTTTTTTAATCACTGTGAATACATTTATAATAGATAAAAATAAAGTCAGAATGGGACTCTAAAAAAGCAGACACAGAAGTTTCTCTCAAACTCAGATGACAGCACACCCACTTTTCCGCAGGAGCCTTAAACTTTTATGTTGGGCCCATTTTCTGTTTGTAGTAAGGGAGCAAAGGGAAGCGGTGAGGATAAAATATGATGTAACAGCCGCATTAGCCTCCCTGTGAGCTCTATTAGAGCCTGTGTGGTAACTGCTTTTCAGTTTTTCCTTAATGGACCTTGGATAGAACCGCCAGAGACAGGTGAGGTCCTGGGGGCAAACAAACACTTCCTACGAAGCAAATAAACAAAATGGGATGACTATGATTCCTTTTTTTAAAAAAATATTCTCACTCGTTATCATTTTTAATTAAGTAAATCAAAAATCTTTAAAGTGTCCATATTAGGAGTATGATGGGAATTATTGAATCAAATCATAAGTATCTGGCATACATTACTACAAAGGGAATTAGTTTTCATTTTATTTTATAAATTTAAACTTTATTCAGGAGTATTTCCATTGATTAAAAAAAAAAAAAACATTTATATTGTTAAAGACCCACTCCAACAATTTTTATTTAATATAGTTTCATAATTTTTGTCCAAAATGTGACATTTTGTCCCAGCTATATACATGTAAAATAAATATTTTTCAAATAAGAAGTTATTTTTCTTACTTTGACTGTAGTGAATAATTGTATCCTGGATGAGATCAACTGTATTGAAAGTCACAGCGAAAGCTCTGCTGGTTTCCTGTTGAGGTGAGAAAAATAGCTAAAAATGGAGGCAATGTAACACCTCGCTTACTGTGTGGATTTTTGCTTATACACCTTGTGACAATCAGGAACACATTCAGTCATCCTCCCATGCCAGCCCACAGGGTTTCTTCATTTTAGATGAGTGATAATGCAGATTAGTGGTAAAAACACTTGATGACCAACAGCTGAGTCTAATAATTAAAGATTATCTGCTGCTTTCTGTACAGGATGGTGCTAATGCTTGCTACAACAGCTCGCTTGACTCTGATATATGCAGTAAGAAAAAGTCACATCAGTTACCTGAAAATAGATTTGAAAGCCATGTTTTTTCCTCTCCATAGCAACAGTTGAGCACTGACTTGGAGAGTTGATGGAGTGGATTTTTTTCACACCATATGGGCTGGAGAGTGTGCACATCTGAGGATGTCTTCCTCCAAGACCACTGCTGTTTATTTGGGGATGAACATTTTCAGTATGTTGTTTGTTTTGTTGAGATCATCACTTTGGAAAGATAAAGGAAGGCTTTGAAGCTCCCGAGGACGTCAGCACAGGGGAAATGAACATAATCTGTCAACATTTTAGAGTTTTAAAGACCAATTTTGATGGAAATTGTGTTTTTGGTGTTTTATGCATGTTCCTGTGGTGTTTTACTAACGATGGACGACATATATTAAGAAAATTAAGCTTAAAATGGCCTTTTGGAAAATGTCTTTATTCAAATTGTTGTGAATTGGGACTGTATGGCTGGATATTTCAATAATTTCTCTGTACTGAACCCAGACCAGTACTGGTACTCACCCCGAGGGTTGGGGACCACTGCTGAGCATATGCATTTTTTCCCTGTCTATGGCCCGGCACCAAGCGGCCCTTGGAACGGTACCTGTTCGAAAAGCCTTCAGGAGGTGATGGGGACTCTTTTACCGGTCCAATGTCGGCTTGGGACCAGGTCACAGACAGGGACAAAATGCATACTTTCAAATCTTTTCTTAATCCTTAATTAGACCAGTTCCAGCAGTGGGACGAGAAGCGAGGTATCCTAACCATAACCCCATAATGGTACCCTAACCTGATACTGGTGCCCCAAACCCAATCCGATACTGGTACCCCAACCCTAACCTGGTGCTGGTAACCCAGTACCAGTGTCCCCCAATCCTAAACCGATACTGATACCCTAACCTGGCACTGATTCCACGCCTGTTACCGTGTCCGCTACCGTGTCCACTACCATGTCCACTATCATGTTCGCTACCATGTTCCAAGGGTGAGGAACCCTTGACTTAATTGGAACAGCCAGAACATCAAAAAACAGGTTATCAGATCAGAGGTAAGCGCTTGGTATGCTGGCAGAAAGACACAAGCAATACTTCACACCGACTGCAGCCTGAGCAGTGCTTAGATGTCCTGTGGCTGATGAACTGATGACAATCAGGTGTGGAGACATCCAAACACTGTGCACTGGTGTTGCAGGCAGATTGAGTGCAGTCAGTACTCAGGCGATGGCTCCTGCTGATGACTCAAGGGGGAAACAGAGTGTTGCCTCCACGATTTTCATAGCAAATATTTGATAACTCTTAATTCTTCGTGGATCCTGCTACCTGGCTACTATAGATGATGCTCCCTCATAGTTGACACAAACACACGTGTACACAGGCAGACACACTCACACATGTAATGCGTAGTGTCAGGAGCAATACGCCGTTGCATTTCTCCAGATGGCAGGAGCCACCCACTCACTACCAGTTGTTACACAATGAGCATTGTATAACAGCTGAGAGTGCCAGCCCCATCCCTGAAACAGCACACTGGGCGTTTCTTCACCTGCACAGGCAGAGTACGCACAGATTGTTTTATTTGGACATAGCTTTGTATGCAGTTTTAGTCTAACTTACAGCCAGCTGATGAGAGCCCGAGACAGTCGTTCAGCCAATGAGACGGATGATAGATGCAACTGTTATCCAGCTATACAGCTGTGCTCTGCGCTGCACAGCTGTTCAGTTTGCCCGGCTGCCAGCCATTCACACAGCTGTAAAGTCAATCAGCCAGCGAGGCAGAGATTTTCTTACTCAGCCAGTAAATCTTGCAATATGTTTGCAGTGAGTCAGAAGATTCAATGACTGCTGAATAAATATAGCAACGTACAGACGTGGGCATTTTATTTATAGACATTCAGACGCTGTGTTTTATGTAGCTTTACAACACGTTCTACAGTGATATACACACAGGAACTTCTAACTTTATTAGGTCTGTGCAAAAGATAATTCATACATTCTGAAAAGGCAATTTTAAATCATTACTTCAAAAAATAATAGTGGTTAACACAGCCCCTGACTAGTTAAGTGTGTGTGTTTGTGCCTTTTGCGTACCATCTGTGAACTCCTGCAGCGAGGTTCAAACATTTACTCACGGAGTTTCTTACCTGCATCTTTCTGTGTCTCCAAAGTCTTTGAGTCATTTCTATTTTTGTTATTTTAATTAATTACTGAAATTTTTTTGTGTTTGTTCATTTTATTGTCTATTTTTTAAATCAGTACAACATTCTTGAAAACACACTGCAGTTGCAAACATCTTGAATATTGAATTTTGTGATCTTAAGATATTTTAAATATTTGATTGAACCCCAAAATTGCATTAAGTAGAGGTATTACTCTTTTATAAATAGTGAAATAATCCAGCAGATTGGATGTGAGTTTGCCTGACCAGACCTAAAACAAAAAGTTGTGTGCGTGTGCAAAAAACAAAAAAAAAAAAATTTTTAATATTTTCAGAGATAGAGTGCTCTGGATTTACTCTCCTCCACCCACTGTTTCTGTCTGCAGTGGATTGTGCTGCAGAGACCCACCTTTAATGCTGATTTTTTCTGAACCTCTAGTTCATTTTTGTCGTGTTTATTGTTAGTCTGTCCTTTAGATCCGGCTTCTGCTTTCCAAAAAGCAGCAAGTACATGCAGCTGTTTCTCTTCATCACTCTGAAGTTCACAGTTTCAAATAGTCCTTGTCACATTTTTCCTTTATCACTGTAACATATGAGTTTATCCACCTTTATGCATTTTGAGTTTAGACATTTTAATTTTATGTTATCTTCCTCTCTTGTTTTGTTGTACGTTGGCTCTCTTTACTTTCCTATTTCTCTGAATTTCCAATGACTCAGCTTTTGTCATGTTCCCCTTTTCAACTTTACAACACGTAAAATTCAAATCAGCAGTTGGAGTCCTAGCAAAAGTCCAGAAATTATTTTTAAAAGCTTGTCAGAATTGGAAATGACACAAACCCCCGTGGTAGTTGATTTGCTCTTTATGAGTGATCTGTCTTTTGTTAATCGAGAAGATTCAGAGGAATCTCCAACACATGATGTGGAGCGGCCGTGTGTTTGTGTGCTAGCTGACCTTTGACTGAAATATTCCTTTGTTCTGGGGAACGTTGTTTTTCTCTTTACATTTTATTCTATGGATTGTTCCCTGCCTCTGTGTACTATTATTACCGTATTTTTATAATCATTTCCTATGCATAGTCAGAATGAAAGAGAAGTGAAGGGTGTCACCAAAGTGTGTGTATACAAACCTTCTACAAGTGCCTAAAATAAACCGCCATGTTGCAATGCATTTTGGAATTCCCGTCTCAGAAGTAAAGCAAAGAAACCAGATAAAATGTTTATGACTGACAATGCGTTTGCAGTTAATTTGTGAATTTTAGTAAATGAAAATATTACAATGATATTAACTGAATTATTGAATATAAATAATATTTATGGAAAACATTTGTTTTTATCATATTTTATTTCTTGGGAAAATGTCTTCTTTTTTTGCTACTTTTGTCCCTTCTTGCTCTCCATAGATGTCATTTTCCTCCATCTTTCCCATGGGAAGACAGCAGTAACATAGCTTTCAGAATTTAAAACATTAATTGTCAAATTAGAAATAGAAAAAAAGACAAGTGAATGACCTACTTCTTTTTCAGTACTCTTATATCAAACACATTTTTGTTATTCTAAGCTTTATCCTTTGACTGCTAATATAAAAACATACACATATACACATCAAATTTATCAACTTTCCTCTTTTTCCACAACGTAAATTTAGATTAAAGGCATAATTCGGAGTACCCTGAATAAAATATGTTTTAAATCTTTTCATGTAGTGATAAAACCGTCCCTGTTAGACCTCCACGACCTCCACTGCCTCTGCTTCTGTTTCTTCCTCTGCTGGATTTCTCCTCTAATTTTTACTATCTTCATCTTCACACACGCAGCCTGTTTCTATTTGTTTCCCACTCCTGCTGATGCTACCCCCCCAGTCTTTACAAGCATTAAGGGAGCCATATCAACAACATTATAAAAGCTCTCTCAGTGTACCTTGCAATGAAATGACTTTATAACCATAAAATATTGAGGCTGAAACATGTATGTGAGCAGAAACTACTACTTTTTTTTTGTTTATTTATTTTTTTTAATCAAAATGTTGCAAGAAACTTTGGGGCGCAAACTGAAAAAAGCTCATAGCCTCACACTTATACTATGAAATAGTGAGATGATGAAGAAAAAATAATTTATCTGTCATAGAAGGGATTAATGCATCCGCCAAATGCAGCATTTATTTAACAAATTGGCACTCTCTTTTTTATTTAATAAGTTAATAGATGTTTTAAAGGAAATATGCACAACATTTAATGTAATTATATCATAAACTAAATCAGTTACATGTCTTTTATAAATAAAGTGTACTGACATTTTGATCAAATAATAAATTAGCTTTGCCAGTATGTGTGAGCCTCAACAAAACTTTTAAAAATAAATGTTATTCATCAGGAATGCTTGGTGCAAATGTTTAGCGACAGTTTCTCATAAGGCAATTTGTGAACCAAATAATGTATCATGTTGGTAAAGTATCACTAACACCCTTCACAACAGGAAATGCATGATCGACCAGTGTGCGTAGTATATGCAAATATGTGTGTGGCAGCGTGCGTATCAGTCAAACAGTTATAAAAGTATCATTGTACCAAAGCAATAACAGCGCAGTTATTTATAGATAAAGCTGAGTGTAGGACTGAGGAAGTGAACACACACTCTTAAAGGAGAATGAAACCCATTATTGTTCCTAACCTAAAGTGTCGATAAAGCAAGCACAAACTCTGCTGTCTGTTTTATTTATTTTTCTGCTGTTTTATGTCACTTTTTTGGGATGTTTAGATCATCAATTTGATTTGTTCATTGTTAATATATTTAACGTTTGCCATCCATAATTTCTTGTTTTGTAAGGTTTTAAAGCCCTTAGTTAGCCAGATGACTGCTGTAAAGCTGGTTTAGAGATTTTCTTTTGTTGTTCATTTTACAGGTCCATTAATTCCAATGTGTAAAAAGCCTCTGAAGGCCACGCTGCTAAATTTATTTAAATGGAATTGAAGGGGTAGCGGTTAGGAGATGCTTCAGAGATGAAGCCAGGGAGGTTACTTTAGAAAAACCAAGAATCTGAAAGCCTGTAGTCACAGCGACAAAGCAAAAGGCTTTGATTGACAGAGAAAAGACGAGACAACAAGGAGGTTTGAGAGCAGGAAGATGGAGACAAAGACAAGCCGAAGGTGGGTGGAAGAACCGAGGAGAAGCAGAGTTAACCAGGCATGCAAGTATATTATTTCCACTGACTAAGCAGACACTTTAACAACCAAAGCAAATAATGAGTCAAGCTTTATCTGCCTTGGAGATTAAAGCACTAAAAAAACCCCACATGTTTTCATGCTTTTGAAATTGGTTCATTAGATCGGAAAACAAAAATGATTGGAGTCTCATGATGAGGATTCATTTAGAGCTACAATGAAGATGTGGAGGTTCCACACATGTGAAGAAGCTAGAGATCTTTAAATCTGGAGGTTAAATGGACCTGAAAGCATCATAAAAATATACATTCAATCTAATATTTGTCATACAACAAAACTTCAGAGTCCCACTCCAATCATCTATTGATCAAGTGTATAAGTGTTCCCAGTAGAAGTTTAAGTATGATTATACTGTTTTTATGCAAAGTGGCAAAGCTGCAGTTGTTCATTAGAAACTCTGAGTTGTGGACAATACTGTTTGCATGGACCTAAGCCTACGCTGATTTCCCATCATCCCTTTGTTTACATGCTCTCCCGCTAGCTTACAGCCCCTTAAAACCCCAAGCTAACATTAGCAAAAATGGTGAGCAATATTGGAGTTATCCAGACGTACAGTCAGACGAGAAAAATAAAGCTCTTAATCTATGCATTTGTCTCCAAGTGGATGCATTAGAATTGGAGTGGAGTTCAGTAAATGCCATACCATTTACTGAATTCAGTTCAGTAAATCCTCAGATCAAAATTTTAATTTGATGAAAACTAATAATTGTAAATGTGACAAATAACAGAATTTTTATTAATTGATCCAATGTTTCACTTTTTACAGTAAGATTTTGGCCCACCCATTAAACTTTCTGTGAATAAAGAGAGCTTTTTCATACCGTTTTGTTAATCTACTCCAGATTCATTCTATATATATTCTTGAATAAAGAAACTCTCAAAAATGAAGCCAACATTTCTAGCAAGAAATTCTTTTGCCTTCATCATAAGAAAAATGGTACAAGAGCATATTCAAAACACCAAGGACACATTTTTCATTGGAGTGACTCTATAAGCGAATAATACATTTTTTTCCCAGCTACAGTTAATTCAACCAACCTGATTAGTGTCTGCTAAAAAATAGATTTAGTTCACACTGAGTGTTTTTATACAGGCGCTCTTATTTGCTTCTCAATGGAAGGTCACCTGAGTTACAGGCTGGAATGTGAGTGTTCATGGGACTTGTAACCAGATAGGCTTGAATAGGCTGTCTTCTTACGAGCCATTATGTGCTGCTACCTAGAAAGAGTTTTCATAGAGAGCAGCTTTTATTGTATTTCCAGTAACATTTTAGAGTAAAAGGGAAGTCACAAAACGTTGTTTTCTGCGCCCTCCACATATGAGGAGCAAGACTGAAATCATGCATATTGGTAAGGTTGTGGTCGCTTGGCGATAAGCTCAAATAGTTAACCATAACAACGCCTTCTTCATCAATCTACTAAAGGATGCTCTGCTCTAGTGATGTCGTCATAAATAAGACACACAGCAATCATAACACGCATGTCACATCCTGTTTTGACCTCTGCTGGATTGGTATCTGTGGGATTGTCTGAATGTGTCATGAAAATAGTTTTGCTTTTTTATTCAAGGAAAAAGGTCAACTCTTAAATAGAGGAGTGAGCAGGAGGTCTGACACAAGCAAAAGTGCTAAAAAAGCCACAGCAAAAGCAGGTGAACAGGATACCCCCTGCACTCTTTAATTGATTTGTAGCATTATATCAATGTGGTAAAACTAAAAAAAAAAAAAAAAAAGAAAAAATGATGTAAGGGTAACCTAAGTGAAACAAATGTTAGTCAATACTGATTGATTTCACAATCAATATTTGATTGTGAAAACCCTGAGCTTAAAACACATTTTGATCAATCTTTTTAAAATAACAAGCTCATTTTTAAAACATTTTCTTTCTCTACACCTAAACACATTTTAATTACTTCAAGTTGAGCGTATTTTACTCACCTTACAAGAAGTCCAGCTGTGCCTGTGCCAGGCTCAAGGGCAGGAGGCCAGGACAACGAGGTGAAGAGAACTTTAACGAGAGAAAAAAAACTCTGCTGTGTGTTAGTATGTGCATGAGTTTGTTTGTATGCGCCCCTGTTAGACTGCCAAACAGAGCTGGCACAGAAAGCTGGCTTCCTATTCTCCTCAGCATGCCCTATTAATGCAGAAACTAACGTTCACACACACAAACACACGAGCACTTCAACTTTTCCAAGACAATGAGGTTTACATTGCTTGTGCTCTCTGTTTTCTCTATGCATTTATGTCACACATAGCTCATTAGGTTAAATTTGATCTTCCTCCTGTTATCAACATAGACATATATGGAGTGGATGGATAATCTCTAACGTTGTCTATGTAGCCTGTAGGGGAATGGGCAAATTCACTTGAGTTTGCTTCATCTACTGCAACAATGTGCAGAAAATTGGGCAAAACAAACTAAAGATGTATTTTTCTTGTCCACCCGCCACTAATAATGCAGAAATGGGAGTTACTATAAAATAAAAATGTTACATTTTATCAGTAATGTGCCACTCCTTTCTGATAGTTGTCATGAATAAAACATAAAGCAATCCAGACTGCAAAAAAAAAGTATATTTTTGCTGTGAAATCTAAATTTTTAACAGTGGAGTTCTTGGAAAAAAATCCTAACAACATAGTAACAAGGGGTTCTAAGTCTGGATCTCCCTGTGCCGCTCCCAAGCCTGAATAAAATACAGGGTTGTGTCAGGATGGGCATTCGGCATAAAACTCTCTGCCAAAACCCCACATGCTGATTTGCTTTGGCGACCCCTGACAGGATGTGCCGAAAGATGAACAACAACAGCAAAGAGTTGATGGAAGATTACGCTTGTATGGAACCTGCTGCAGTGGTCTTGTGGAACTGGAATAATTTTGTACTTCTGGGTTTGCGTCTGATAGAATCATTGACGATTGCGTCGAAGGTATATCTCAAGTTGACTTTAGCGGGTTGGATAGATTATTTAAAACCTGTAGTCCTCCCCTTTTTTCTCCTTTACCATTGAGGCTTCTTTAGATCATTTTGGCTCTCATGAGACAATGGTCGAATCCGAATTGCTTTCCTACCTCTATGACTTCTCCCTACCCCTACACTTAGCCCTTTAGACAGGGAGTTATGAAAAAAGAGCGTCTTTAAATTCGGATGTTGCTACCACTTGATGACATCATCAATCGCCAAACATCTATTTTAGCACATAGCTGCCAACACTCGTAAAATACACAACATCATTGGTTTTATAACTTTAAAAGTCATGCAAAAAACAAGTCACAACTTACATTTAAATGTAAACTTCTGTGCTTCAGAGCACACACTTTATTTATCTATTGCTTCTTTGAGGCAAATATTTTATCTCCTGGGAGTCCAACTCGTTAACTTAGTTCCGTGAGCATGTCATTGTATCTCCAGATACTCAAACACTTTCAGTTTTGACACTTAAGATTTATTAAAAAGGCTTTTTGACACATCATCAGTCTATAAAAGCGGCATCAGGTATTGGCAGTCCCCAACCACAGAGTCTGTTTGACACTGTCACTTTGATATTTCACAGATGATATAATGTCAGTAACTGACAAATGTTGTTCCGGGGCAGAAAACATAGAGCAGGATATACCAGAGTTTTGGAAACAACATGAAGACGATAAATGAAAGATTCTTCTGCTCCATTTTTTTCAAACTTTAAACTTCAGTTAGTTGTGTTCCGTCCTGTTTATTTGACACGTACATCTCATAAACTTCCTTTCTTTTTTCCTACCCCCTAAAAAGCACAGCATAAACCAAAAATTAAAAATAGCCCAGGCCTTTTACAGGAAGGCTAGTTTTTTGGCAGTCAATCTGATGCGCTCCCCGTAAGAATGTGGAATGGTAGGCACTGTAAAGCATGGTGATTACTGTACAACAGGCCCTCCCAGACAAATGTGCACCCAAGATAACATTCCTTTCCTTAAATCGTAAAACTAGGGCCTGATTCCTCCGTTTTGGTATGGCAGGACTGTCTGAGTCCTGGAAAATGTGGTTGTGGTTGAGAAAGGCATTTCCTTCACATTTCAGTGATGGTCAGTCACTTAGTCTACACTCATGCAAATCTTTTTTTTTTCTTATGCCTGAAGCAACCAGGCAGCTGTCAGACACTACGTCAGCTTCTGAGGTATTTTACTGAAGTACATGTGTTTGTGTTCGGGAATGGATGTATGCCATTGTCATGACAGATGAACTGTAACTGGTTTTGGAGGAACAAATGACATGCCTAAGACTTTGACACAAATATTGACGCATAACTCGCATGTCCCACATGATATCACTGCCTGTTCGGAGCTTCAACATCATTCGTAGCAGAAATGTTACTGGTCAGCATTGGAGCCCAGCGCTTGTGGTTCAACCGTCTTCAGCAACTTTGAAAAAAAAACTATAAAGGTTGTCCACCCACAACCGCAGCAGTCGTGGGTGGACGGCATATTTTGAAACACATTGTGAAAAATGAATGAGAGGAATGCTATCACTTAAGCAGATGAAGTGATAGTTGAGTGGACAAAAGTATTCACAGTGTGATCATGCCAGCAGGAAGTCAAGCACAGAGAAGCACTCGCACTGAGAACATTTGATCTGGATCACACTTGCAAACACGAGCACAATTTTGAACTTACTGCCCACTGAGTCAGAGCATAATAGCAGGGAGTTTTTTTGTCGTATATACCTATTTGATCAAATGTTGACAACAGTGTCAGATTGGACTCTTATTTGTAACCAACAGTACAGACATAATTTTAAAAGAAAAACACTGTTTTTAGAAATTGGCTTGCTTGAACAAAAGGATCTTGATGAATGTGATGCACTGTAGTTATAATACGAAGCAACATTCTAAGAGTGTGAATTATAATATACACATTAAAATACATGAGCTATACTAAAACCAGCAGGAAACTGTTTGCTCATTAGTGCTTTGCGTTTTAATCAACAAGTCATATAATGCAGCAGCGTTGAACCATTTCTTACAAATTTATACTATTCTGGACTGGACGAGTTAAGAGTGAGGACTAACATCAGTAGTTTTTTTTGTATTTTGCATTTCTTATTTTTATAGGACATATTTTATTACAAACTATGTTGTAGAGTGGAGTAATTCTTTTTGAGGCTTCAAAAACTGGAACGAGTGCATAAGAGTTATTTATTAGGCTGCTGGGTCTAAAGTATGAATGGAAGTTGGTGTTAAGTAGACATGAACTAGTTTAGTTGAGATAGGGGATTCAGAAAGGCAGGACGAATGGGTAGATATACTTGAATGAAATGTCCAGATAAGATTAGCACATATATGTGTTAAACTCACTGACAGCAGAAATAGCTGGAGATAGAAACCCCTCCTCTCTCGTGATCCAAATAGGAAGTACCTGCTGGTTTAAAGAAGTCAATATCCCACAGGCTTCCATTGAGAATTAGATAGTTATTACTTAGTCATTTTATTTGTCAGAATAAGAATTCTAATACATTCTTCTTCACATCTTTTTTCTAGTCCTAATTAAAATTTTATTTTTCTTTATCACAACTTACTCAAGTTATAAACTGACCAATCAGATGCCTCAGTAAAAGCATGTGACCCCACTGGCCCCACCTCAAACGTTTGATTGACATATTCCCCCGAGCCGTTTCCATTAGAAGGGGTGTAGACATTTGGTGAGTGGTGACTGTAGCTCCCCTAAAAATGTGACTGGCTCCAATCACTCTTACAGGGTACAAAATGGTGGAGATAAACAGGAATCCCCATTTTGCCTCATTTCGTGACGGCCAGAGGTATAGCATTTTTTTTCTTTGGGTGACATCAACACCTTTTTCTGTCCAGTTGATAGTACTAACATTTCAATGGTTAAACTTTGTTCTCTCCGCCCTCGGCAACATGCGTTCTTTCATGTAACTTTCAATGAAAAGTCTATAGCACAAATAAACATTTTGGGCTTCCCTGATTAAACTTGCGTTCACGCATAGCTACGAACCTTTATAAGACTGTTTTCTAGCTCCACTTGCAAAACTCGTGACCATAGATTTTGCGTTGAAAATTAAACCAGGTTGAACTTTCACCAATCAGGGACTCAATTTTGGAAAAATGAATAATTGTGGAATTATATGACACTAAGTTTTTTATTTATTGGAATAGAGCTGTGAAAGAAAAATCCTGGAGCTAGATTTGTGAGGTTTGCACCGCTTGAACATTTCGCTCCAACCCTCTTCCAACTGTAGGTGGCGTACAAGTGCTAGTAAACAGTAGAAAAAGAAGAAGACGTCCCTACCTGCTTGTCTAGCGTGAACACCGTATGCTGAAAGCGAGTTGAAGAATGAGTTTTTAGCTTGTTCTTGAACGGACATCACATGGCTAATGTGAACGTAGCTTTAGAGAGGCTTTAAGGAGAGTGTTCACAGGTCAAAGTTGAATTGAGATAATTAAAAACAACTATACCTATAGGAAAAAAGATGGAACTTAAAGAGTGAATATTTGGCAGTTACTATTATTTGGTGGAGTTTATGTTGAAAAATTACAAATCTACCCCAGCAAGCATCATTGAAGCTGGTAGAATGTCATCCCTTGGGTAATAATTACTGAACTGCTGTTTAAGATGCCAATGAGTTACAAAGCAGATAAATCCAAATTACATTTTTAAAACAGAATTGATGGCATTAGGTGGAAGTTTTGATGAGGAATTTAACTATTAAAAAGTAATGTTTTATTTTGGTAGCTAGCTTACATGGTTTTCCACAAACACTCACAAATAGACATGAGCTTTAGTAGTGTGTGAAAGAGCCAAGCACAGTTTAAGCAGCCTGACACCTCACAATGCTGTTCACCAGCCTGGTCACACACTGCTGTGGTGTCCCATTGTTGCAATCCAGCCAACACGGGTATGTCAGTCACTCTGACAGGAACCTTACACCCGTCTGATCGCACATGGGTTCAATGAGGTTCCACATTCTAGAAGTCGTTTCAGATTAACAAGAATTTTCCTGTTTTTTTCCAGACAAATCATCCCCAACTATAGAAATTTGGGATTCCCACTATCATTACATAATCTCATTTCAACATCTCTTGCTTTTGGGGATTGACTCTAATAATGACTATTCTGTTTATTTCATGTAAAGGAAGAGAATTCATTTAATTGCTACAATTAGTGTAGCATTCTTTCTATAGACTCTACACTTTTGCCCCACAATCCAGCTGTTCTAAAATAATCTGTATCCATAGGGCTCACATGATGGTCACATCAAATGGTCACAGACAAACTCAGCTCTGTAGGTTTTTCCACAAATGCATTCTTCTCGCAGAGAAATGTAGTTAAAGTAAAGTCATATTGTACTACACACAACTGTATGAGCATCTCCTCAACTGCTTGTCGAAAAATAGTATCAGTAATTCTACCCAGAACCAGTACAAGAGTAATACTTTTAGATTAATGTGTTTCAAGAAAAGACTCCACTTTCTGTACCACCTCCATTGCCTTACTCCTTCTTTTTTTCTTTTATTTTCAATAGTCTCCGATATATTTTAAAGGCTTTGCCGTTTCCCCCCCTCTTATTGCATTCTATCACCTCCTTGTCCTTTTGTGTTCCTTCTTCTCAGTCCCTTTTGTATTTCACTTTTCTGTTCTAAATGTTTCTTCCTTTCCTCTCATTCATTATTTTACTTCTTTACCCTGTTTCTTTTTAAACACTGACTGATGGATCCATATACCACATGGTGTTTCCTTAATCCTGTCTCTCAGTCATTGTCGGCATCTTCTCGTCTGCCTTGTCTTTACATCCAGTGTTACAAGCATCTTCATTTCTTTTAACCTCTTTCTGTCTGCAGGTTGATTCATGTACGGATTATAGCCTGCTGCCACACTTCAGCCCATCAAAGAATCCTATTGATTTTTTTCAGATTTTCATTTCCTCTGCTCTAGTCTTTTAATACTGTAATTCATGTTAAAAGCGCCTGCTGCACTCCTGCCTTTGGTCATCTCGCGTTAAGGAAAATGTGTATTTAGAATTCAGTTGTTTAACAAACATGTTGAACATGCTTTGATTTCCAGCATCTTCTTCATTTTACACATAAGTTTGAAGGGGAGCACTCATAACCGGCATGCTCAAACGTTTCCTCCGTCTCCTTTTATCTTGTCACACTTGTCAGAAGTGGGTTACAAGGCTGTTTGGCATCCAGCAAACATCCTTTAAACATTCATAGGCGCATGCATGCAGCAGCTGACAAACAGCAGGCTCTCGTATCCCATGTAACATCCCCATCATTCCAACAAAACCTGCTTAATTAGTCCCAAAGAGTGCATTCACACTGTCAACAACCATCTTGTCTGCTTATTGTGGTGGCCTGTCTGTGTTCTCTACAGTCACATTTACCCTCTTTATTTATATGCATTTGCTTTAAGATATTACAGGTTAATAATAATGACGTTTATTTGTAAAACCTGTATAGATACCTATAGTTTTGTTATTTTAAAAGATTGTAGAAGAAATTCTCCTTCCAAATTTACCACCAATGATATCAAAGGGGTCGTCTGAGTGTAAAACAAAGTATTAAAATAAATGCTTGATTTTTAGGGCCTTTGTGCTATAACTGACAGATTATTAGGAATCTTTGGCTCAGTCTTCAGCCATTCTGTGCTGATGTTAAGTGCACTCTATATAACAATGTATACCGCAGTGTACATGGGGGATTAGACTTAAAACTGCATAGAAGATTAAAGCTTTTTTTTCTTTTTCAGCGTTTTCTGTAGCAGAGTTTAACATGTGCTCTCTTCTCTCACCAGTGTTCTGGGTCCCTCACACCACCTTCTGCATTCTGGGATACTCTTGAACCTTCTCTATGGGCTCTGCCACCTGCTGACAACCTGCAGTTGAGTTGAATGAGGTGAGAAACATCTGCATTTTCTTGAAATTGTTGCAATAATTTTCCTGTCAGATGTTGTATTGTTGCCACTGCAGAAGCTGCAGATCCCCCATTTCCATTCTGACATTCCCAGCTGTGTTTTTTCTCGTTAGTCACCAGCTTTGTTTTTCACTGTCAGCACGTCTGCTCCACAGATGCGTGTTAGCTGAAGCACATTTGACTTTTATGTGAGTTAAATGCCAGATTACAAGCTCTGTTTTTTTTTGGCTTTTTTTCTAGTTCTTTGTACCACAACAAGTCACAAGTGTAGCACAAGTGTTCATTATTGTGGCTTATCCTTCAACCTCGTTATCTGTCATGCAGCATAATCAGCTGACCCAAACAATGCTGTACATCATTTCTTCATTCATAAACTCTCTGAACCCTATGTGATCTTAAATCTATACAGAAAGACAAATCTGTTACTCATACAGAGGGTTCAATTACCAGAGGCAACTGAAATTCGTTATCGCCAATGTTGTGCTGAGAGGAGAGCTTGGGTGTAATGAAGTCTCTGTTGTGGCTCTGCAGTTATTTGAGGTTTTGTGTGTGATCATGGATTTAGCAGTATTTATATAAAAAACTTTGTTTCATAGATCTTGTGTGTGTGTTTGTACACAAGTTTTCCAATTTATTAGAAACTCATACTCAGCAGTTGTGGCTTTTCTCTAAAGTAATTGAAGTATAAATTCAGATTTATGGTGCATTATTGATCCCAAGGGAAGAAATTCTTCTGGGTTTCTGTCTCTGTTAATATCCAGCATAAAAGTACAATTATTGATTGGGGGATGCTGGATATTCCCTTAAATGATGTTTATGAGATTGGTATTTAAAACACTCTTCCTCTTTTGTTTGATTATATTAAAGGTCTGTGTCATAAGAGCTGTAAACTGTTTAAGGACTGAACAAATAAAAAGGGGACATCTGTGATTAAATTTAAATCTGACACTTTTTGTATGAGGTAGACATACGGTTTGGGGTTCAATTCCACGTTTTGACAGAATAAATGCTGAATGTGTAGATTTGAACCCAAATCCTCACGTTTTTCCTGTTGTCAAGATCCAAATAAATAACTTAGAATAAAGTATTGAATAAAGATACATTTCTTTTTATAGTTGTAGTCAGTAATTGATTTGAACTGTGTAGAATTTCATTCATTTTGGATTCTGATCATTGCTTTAAAGCGTTTTGTCATTTTGTTTTCCAGTATTTCGGATTTATGAAGTGCTTTAAAGTTTCAACAGATGAATTTGTCGCCTTATTTACAACAGCTGATTTTAAAACGTCTACTTGTTAATCTCACTGATATTTCTTGACTCTACATCCCATAATGCATCTGAGTTAAACTGGTTATTTGTCCAGGAAAACAGCAATTTAAAGTTCAGCTTTGCCAGAAATAATTAAAGAGCCACTCAAATGAAAATCTTGTTTTTTGTGTTTTCACATTCTTGTAGCATTTAATCTCATATTAGTGTACCCATATAAAATAATTTAGAATTAAAAGTTTTGGGGTATTTCTTAATTCAAATCACATTGGATCAGAAAACCAGATGCTTGAAAAACCTGGGGCTAGTGATGCATCTACTGGCTGGGCTTGCCAAAGTCTCTGCTCCCTCGCCCTCTTGCATGCATGCATTTTCTTTATCTGAGCTGTATGGCTGGATTGATCCAATATTCCTCGCCGTTATTTTTCTCTGAGCCAACAGTCAACAAGCCAGAGTTTTACTTCTGAAGAGCTTCTTCCACTGGGAATAAAATATTTCTTTAAAAACAACAAAGACTTTTTGATTTTGGCTTAAAACTGCACATTCATAATTAAAAGACTACTTGGGACAATTTCACAAAAGAAAACAATATGGCTGGAGTGGGACTTTGGCCCAATCAGAATTCTTTCTCTCTCCCTTAACCTCCATTTGAAGGTGGAGTTTAACTCCAAGTGTGTCCGGGAAATGTATTTTTTAATCCAACCTTCTAAACAGAGGGATATAAAGTCCTCCCTCGTGAGGCTAAACCACGTCGTGCTGAGAAGCGCTTTTCTTCATGTGACACAGACGTTTACATTTAAATGTAAGTAATGATTTTTTGTTTTAGTATGACATTTTAAAGTTACGAAACCGCTGTTATGTATATTCAAGTGCTGGAAACTCAGCATTAACGCCAGCGGACCGGCGATTGTTGGTGTCGTCATCGACGAAAGTGACGCCCAAATTATGAGACAATTTTTTCATAACTCTCTGTTTGGAGGGTTTAATGAAGGGGAACGGAGAAGGGAAAAATTCAGATTGGGCCTACAAGTTCCCAGCAATTATTGCCTTTCTTTTTCTCAGGGTCAATTTGTTTTTTAAATATATTTCTAAACAATTTTTAGCAAAGTTGTGTTTTTAATAAAGTATTAAGTGAATTTTCAACAAATCAGAAATAAGTTCTTAGTGTTAGTGAACATGTGTTTGAGAATGCTATAATCAAAATCTCAATTTTTTTAATTTTTGATTTTATTTTCTCCATCTCTTAAAAGAAAGATATTTACATTTTTAGGTAGACATCCAAGTTTGAAGAGAAACAAAGCTACTTTATCTTTTGCATTGATTCTAGTTTGTGTTTTTAAATTAGACATTTTGTATTTAGGCAAAAAAATAACTGGAAAAATGTGTTAACTTCCAAGTCTTTGTTACATGCAGAGTGGGAATAGGGATTATCTTAACCCACTTGACTGTTGCTGTCTCACAAAAATGTATGCCTGTTTAAATATACCCACATCCACATTTGCCCTATATTATTCACAGACAGCAAATACAGTCGCCCCACACAATCTGAATGTAGTTTAACTAATTAGTGGTTTTGCAGTCTCTTTGAATTTGCTGCCGCTCACTGTTAGTTTCCCATCGAAACATGAAGCATCAATCTATTGTCGAGCATGTTTTTACATAGTTGTTTCAGTATTTTTCCTTGTTTTCCCCTCATTTTTGTCTCTTTAACTGCTTTAAGTGAACAAGGCTGTCACAAATTCTCGAATGCAAACACAAGTGCGAGTGCTTGTGTGTTTGTGCCAGTGAGAGCCAGGGAGAGAGTCAATACTATTCTTGGCCGGTCAGGGAAGCCTTGGCTCCCAGGCGTATGGGAAAAGTGCTCTTGGCGAGTCTTGAATCGAGACATTCCATTATGCTGTCCTCTTGAAACACACACGGACTTACAAACTTTTTTTGTCACTTAAAAGGAAATTGCATTGACTTAGTTTTCTCCTCGTAAACTAAGCTAATCCCCACGCCTTACGATAACTGATAATTGAGAGGTTCCCTCTAAAATGTGAAGGATTTTTGTTCTCAGATGACCTAGCCATAGTTTTTCCTTTGTCTCCTGTGTTTTTACACACACTTGCATGAACACACTTGCCCACTGACTGGACGAAAACTAAGTGCCTTGTCAAGAAAGAGATTTCTTGTACTACACAACATTATTCCCTGAGGTCCAAAGCTGGAGTCTCACTGTCACTCACTCACACAGGCAGATGCACCGGCCATCCACAACAATATCCTCAAATCAATTGCCTAAAATTGGATTGCTGTCTGCATGTTTTCCATCAACCAGAAGATCTATCAAAGCAACCTCTTATTTTTCGTCTTGTTCAGTCTACATTTTCCACTGCACTGGAAGATCAGTGTCACCTTCACTTACTTTAATGCAAGTCCTTCCTTTCACTCCCCATGCTTTTTACCCTTCACATATTTGTGTCTGTCCCTCCCTCTTCTCCTCCCTGTCGATGCACATACCTGCAGTCTATTATGTGATCCTCTCTACCAAAGATGGGGTTTCACATTGAAAAGTGGGCCAGTGTCAGGAGGTTTTGTGTCCCATGAGGACATCTGCAATCACCTTCAAGCCAACCTTTTGCATTTTCCATCCAGAGGACAAAAATAAAAAAAATGGAATGACTGATTTGTTTTTCTTCATTTCCTGGTCTTTCTTTATGTGCATGTGTGTAAAATTCCAAACTTAAATACCCAGTCTGACCAAATTTGTGTTTCTGACATGTTGTTGTAGTGTTTTTTGTAATGGTGGAGGACAAATATTAAGAACGTTGAGCTTATAATTGCATTTCTGAGTATTTTTTCATTCAAATCATTGTTAATCAGGAGCAAACAAAAAATGCTTCTGATGTGTTGGTGTGACACATCTACCCACAGATCAATCTACGTCTTCATTTTCCTCATCTGAACTGGTATCTGACTCAAAACTGCATAACAGGATGGCTTTGATATTGATGCTAATGTTAGCTTTTGGTTACGAGGGGCTATAAGCTTGTGGGAGAGCGTAAACAAAAGCATGATGGGAAATGGGGGAAGGCTTACCCCACGCCAACAGTACCACCTACAACTCAGAGACAAATTTCTAATGAACTACTTCTGTTTGGTATTGGCTTTTATATTTTGGCTAAAAAAAATGGCATAATCATAATGAAAAGATTTTACAAAAGATCAAAAAATGATGGTAGTGGGACTTCAATTGTCAGATCATGATGTGAAAGCTTTATTTTTGTCTGAAAACAATTTATAGTTTTGACTCACCAGCTTTTAACATTTTGTATTCAGTAATTTTCTTTTGTATACCATTCAGTACCGTTGAAAACCTTGCTGCTTTAATTAGACATTTTTTTCACATTCTATGGTGTAAATTTGACATTTTTACTTTTAGGTGCGGAAAAGCAAGCCCTTGTGTTTATGCGTGCGCAGTAGTATGTGGGTGTGTGGCTGTGGAGTTTGTTTGTGTGCAGGAAGCGTTCTGTCAAACACAAACAGCATTTGTGTCCTGTTGTGTCTCAGGGGTGTTGGATGCATGCTCCTCTCGAGCGGAGTTCTTTGACAAATGTGCAACTGGTGCTGTGGCCTGATAATTTTCCTCCACTTCCCTTTGAAAAGGTGAAACACATTATTCACAGACAAGGGTGCTTTCTGAGCAGCTGCTCACCTCTCCTTATTCCACACAATGCCCACCGTCGTGCCCATTTCTGCCAATTATTTCCTACTCTGTGTCCGTCACAGCAGGACATGGGAGCACAGGTTTCTATAAGGGGCTGTTATGGACAAAATTGTAATTATCTTTCTATGGGAAAAGGCTCCAGCACCCTAAATTCTTGTTTCACAAACAATCAAAATGTTCTCACGCATTCAGTTAAAATCTGTTTACATGTCCAGCTAAACAACCATGTGTTCCTATAAACATCTAAAACTTTCTTATAGGGACTTCTGAAAATGATCATAAAAACAAAGTAAGCTGAAACTTTAAACTAGTATTGTAGTGTAAGTCTTCCTCTTGTCAAGTTTTGCACTATTAAAATATAATAGGTATTTTTAGGTTTTCTGCTTTTATAAAATTTTGAATATGCTCTAAAAATGAGATTATTGCTCGGGGTGTTGTGGCAGTTGCAAGTCACACGCACCTGTTTGTGTCTTTTTTCTCAGTTTAGTACCATTTAGTTCATTCTCTATCAACCTGTCCTCAAAAAGATTGAGCTCAAAAATGGGTGGATTGGTGTTTTCAAACTTTTTTGTTAAGTATTTTTTGCCCACTTGCAATTTTAACTTCTTTAGATCGGAGATGTCGGCAGCAACACCGACATTACACACATTCTTTGACCCACCATAACCCATTAACCAACCAGAATTCTGGCGCAGAGAAAAGTGTTTTTTCATTTTGGCACAAAGAATCAGCTCATGGGTGCCAATTTTATAGCTGTCTTACATCAGTATCAAACATGTAGAAAGGCTGATTATGTTCTGAATATTTAGGATGTAAAAACCATATAATGAAAATCAGAAGAGTTACAGAAGCAACTCTATTTTCAGATGGATAATTCACTTACTAACTGTGATTTTTACCAAATTTTGCTCTTGAACTTACCAACTTTAGGATTATTAGCTCATATAAAACTATTTAAAGATTTTTTTTTCACTCGAGTATAAAACTTTTTTCTTCAAATAATATTTTTAAAAATAAAATACAACTTAAAACTAATAATGAGAGTAACTTAAGACATCAGAGCATACTTTTTATTGGTACAATAAAAAGTATGCTTTTATTGGTACAATAAAAAGTATAAGAAAATATTGACCATGAAAACCTCTAGACATCAACCTCACCCTCTCCACTCCAGATTATTTCTTCATCAACTATTAAGTTGTTTTGTTTGCCAGCTTTTTATAGGAGTTTGTGCCAAAATTTAGACTGAATTTGACAACATTGGCAAACATTACTATTCTAAGTTTGATTAACCATTAAGTTTTTTGATATCTGTTTTGATCAGAGTTTAAGTCTCATATAAAGTATACTATAATTTTTTAATTTAAAACTTTTTGAAACAATTGTCAATCAGCTTTTTTTCAAATTCCAATTTTGTGAAATTTGGAGTTCCTTTGATGATGTTTTTTTTTTTTCTCCAATAATGAAATAACAACATTAAATCACTGGCATTGGTTCTGTAAAAAAAAAAAATCATTGTTATCAAGAAAGGGCTTTCTTTTTCAGAGTACGGCAGGCATGTAAGCATTGTCCATGTTGACAAGGGGTAGGGCTCATTCAATAAATGGTGTAAATGGTGTATAGATTAATATAACACTTTACTACCTCCTCAGAAGGCCTGAAGAACTTTACAGTCACTGTCAGATTTACCCGTGCACACACATTCACACACTGATGGCGGCTCAGCTCCCAAACGCTGGTGCCAACCTCTAACCACCAGGAGCAATGTGGGGTTCAGTGTCTTACCTAAGAACACTTGGAGATATGGGCGGGCAGGTTGAGAATCGAAATTGCAATCTTCCGATTGAAGGTCGACCGTTCTATCTATGCTATCCTTCCCATCATTGTTTTTATTTTGGAACTGTCAGCCAAAGCAATTAAAAAATCTGCAATGGATCATATAGTAAATCCTAAAAAGAAATGGTAACTAATTGGACAGACGAGTTATCACTGGGTGGGTAAACGTATGTAATCATATTTCCTCGAGTCAAATTTCTTTCCTCTTGGAGTTTTTCTTTCCCTCCAAATGGCTTTCATCGTGCTCTTTTCTTTATTCCCTTTTATGCAAAAACACTCATTCTTCAAGTGGGATTACTCAACGCTTTTCAAAAAGGCAGAAGTGTTTGTATGTGTTCTGCCATTGAATGAGTGTGTTGGACATTTGCCTGCATAAGTCTGTGATGACTCTTAATCCGTGTGCGAGTCGGTGTGTTAAACTGCACGCCTTGATTGTTTGTAGATATGAATGAAAAAGCTTTCGTTTGCGCATGTGCAAATCTGACATGATGTTTGCATATTTACTCCGTACGTGTGTCTGCGTGTGTGTGTGTACGTGTATACTCGGTAGGATTATACAGCAATAGAGGAGCTTAGCGGTGATTTGCCCATCCATTCCAGTAGCTCCCTAATCCTACACACACCCACACACACCCGCACACACACACACGCTTCTTTGTGTGTGTGATTCACAGGGATCTAGTAGTCTGTGGATTAGTAGGTTTGTGAATGGGATGTGGCTTGGACTGAAGTGGCACACTACACTGCCAGCAAGTTAACAAGCTGGCAGAGGTTCATGGGAGATGCAGATATGTTGGAGGAATGGAGGAAAAGTGAAATGCAGTCAGGTATGTCTCAGTGAATAGAACTATCATCAAAACTTTGGTTTCTTTGCATCATTTATTACAATATTACGGTTGAGTCGACTTAATATGTTCTTCCTCTAAGTGTTTCTCTGTCCATCCAAGTAGCTTCATCTGTCGGAGTGGTGCAGGGTTCAGTACACATTTGCATCGTCCAGGTGGAACACCCACATTCCAACAATTGGATGGCTCGAAAAAGGAAACAAAGAGTATACGCCTCGCTTGTTGTAATCCCCCCAACCCCATCACAGGGTCATTGGGTGTGAGCGCTGGAGTCTGGGTCTTCTTTTGAACTAATAAAAGGGCAGCATGGTAAATAGGAAACAAATTTTGCCTGAGGAATTGCTTCTCTGACCAAATCATCTGTCATCTTTGTCAAAAATATGTACATTTTGGTCTTCAAACGGGTGTTTCTTGTTTTTTAAATTAGAATAAACAGCAGATGTATTGACACATGTATTGATAGAGTTGAAACTGTTCTTCCTTTCAATTTTAAAAGTTGTCATTATTTGCTAATGAAAGTCACAAATTCCAAAATTTGCATTGCTGTAAAAAAAGTCTGGTGTTGGAAACTTATTCTACGGTTACCAATATAACTACTACCTTGCGATGAGAAGGTGTTGGCAGAATCATCAAGATTTCACGCCCAATTTTTTTTTTAAATCGCTGACGTGGCCATGAATGTAGACGCCAGCGTGCAGAATGGCCCTCTTTTTATATACCTGGAAAGTGGGGGCCAGTGGCACTTGATATGGACGTCCGCCGTCTGAAGAGATTTACACTTCGTCCAGTCAAAGCTGCTGCTGGATGGCAATTTTGGCTGCCACCGACCTGTGGCCACCCAGCTGTCTCCTGATTTTGTAATGACATAATTTAAATGATGTCCTAGAAATGTGCCCCGTTGACCACTGACCAATGTCAACTATTGGAGTAAAATCCTGCAGTTGCTTTGAAATCTCAACTATTTCTTAAAACCTCTCCCGCTGTAAAAATACAACCGATAATAAATGCCGCCGCTCTACCACCTGCCAAATTTGCTGAAATACTTGCTTTTAGGTCACAGCGCGGTGGTATTTTAAGATTTGTGACGTAGTCTAATAGTCACACTATGATCAGATGTTTGATACAAACATTTTCAAAGATTCTATAGAGATCATGAACAAAATTAGATTTGAAAACAGTCCAGAAAATCACCAACACTATCAAAAGATGAAGAAAAACCACAAAAGTGTCTAGAAAAGCTGGCTGCATGCAAGCACTTGAGTGGAAAGTTGAATTCAAAGAAAAGTAGCTGAAGACAATGCACAAGTTACAGAGGTAAGTGTTGGTTTATGAAAAGTGGAAACAAAGAGTATTGAAGAATTTGAAGTGCTGCAAAAGTCCAGATGACCCGGACAAGGGCTTCAGCTGTCACCATCTTTGTATCAAGCAACTCTAGAACCAGAAGTGGATCAGACTCAGTCTTTAAATCTTTTTTTGTTTGAATAAAGACACATCAAATTAGGAGTCTGGAGGAAAAGAGAGGAACAAACATTCCTGTAACCCAGGGGTCTCAAACTCGCGGCCCGCGGGCAATCTGCGGCCCGCGGGATGATAATTTGCGGCCCCCGTCTTCATATGAAAGATCACTGTTAGTGCGGCCCGCAAGGCTGAGATGAATGACAGTTGTTGTGTGCTGAGCTGAACGAACCAATCACGGTAAAGTATATGGTTCTGGAGGGCGGGACATCGGCGGGCTGTCCGAGCCTCCTCACTCTTTAATTCATTCCTCCAATCAGCTGGGTGGAGGAGGAGCCATGAAGCTGCTGGAAGTGCTTTCTCACTGAACTTGATTCTCGTGCCCCGCTCCTCTTTCGTCACGTGACACACAGCCTGCCGCTTGTCAAAAAGCGTGTTCCTGACGCCGCGCGACAATCCGCGCACGCATCAAATATTCCGCGCGGACAAATCAGACCCTCGCGGGCGCTTTTTCCTCCTCCACGAAAAGAAAAAGTCCTCGCGAGAGAGACTGACTACTTCCGCGTGCGTGAGTGATGCCCGCGAGCGAGCAGAATCACCGGAGCAGCGCGGTCACGCACGCAGCAATAGAGAGGAGAGTCTTCTTCTATGGTGTTTTTACCGTTCATTAGCGCTGCTCCGACTGTGCGTGAAATATTGAACGGGGTTGAAGACTCCGTGCGTGCCCGATTTGTGCGTAGAGCTTGAGACCAGATTTAAAAACTTACGTATCAACGCGCGCTCCCGACGCGGAGGCCAGGAATTCTGGTGTGCGGCGTTTGCATTGAGCTTTCAGTGAGCGCGCTGCTGTCAGCTCAGAAATGAAGGAGGTTCTGTAAATACAGACATTAGAAACTGAATAAAAATAGTTTTCTCTTGTCTAGTGTTTCTCAGGTATTTTCTCTGAGACCCCCCCCCCCCTTTCAGCTGCAAACATTAGTATCAGTTAATTTGCTCAAGTTAAACATATATCTCCTCAAAATATCATACTTTTATTATCATTAAATAATAATAATAATAAAAACTTCTAAATAATCAGTTTTATTCATTTTTCTCTTTTTTTTAGAATACTTCCAAAACTTCCAGACAAAGTAAAAACAATCTTTCCTTGTTTCTCTCCACAGTAGTGATGGAATTCTGTCTTTTCTCAGAGATTCAGTTCTTTTGCATTGGTTCACTGTAAATTGATTTTTAGGTTGTTTTTGCTGTATTTAATTTACTATGTAGGATCATGCACAATATTCATCACTAATGTAAACATGTTTTTATTTGCATTCCCTCCAGGGGGGCGCGCCCCACCATTTGAGAAACACTGCTGTAGTCAGTCAGTCAATATGTGGTTTCTGCAGTCGTCTGTGTCTGCTGTATGATCATTGTTATTTTAATTATTAATGATTGATTTTCTAATTCATTTTTTAAAATTGATTAATTTAATTCATTCACTATTTTGTGTTAAAAATAAAGATATTTGAGAACATTGGAATGTTTTATCAGCGATTTTCTTGTGGAAATCCTGATGCGGCCCAGCCTCACCCAGACTCTGCCTCCAGCGGCCCCCGGCTGAATTGAGTTTGAGACCCCTGCTGTAACCAGAGGTTTGTGGAGCTTTATCTGATAGTGTTGGCTCACAATTTTTAGGTTTAGGGTGGCTATAGTCATTTGACAGAA
Source organism: Oryzias javanicus (assembly GCA_003999625.1). Classification (NCBI taxonomy): domain Eukaryota; kingdom Metazoa; phylum Chordata; class Actinopteri; order Beloniformes; family Adrianichthyidae; genus Oryzias; species Oryzias javanicus. The sequence goes on along the minus strand of CM012447.1, from coordinate 26,126,984 downwards.
ATCTTTAGAGAACTTTGTGCTTCCTTCTCCTGACCATCTCCATGATGATGTTTCCATGTGAAACTTGACTTAAAGCCTTAAAACTTTTACAGAGTTTATGTGCAACAAGCAGGAGATCTGAAGGCTGCTAGCCTTTTTAAAATTAATATAGCTATAACGCACATTTTCTTTAGATGCCAACTCTTATTATTTGTAATTATTTATCAAAATAAAGAAAAAAAATTGAAATTTTTGTGTATAATGAATATTTTTTCGTTTGAGAGGCCTTGCTCTAAAGTTCCCTCTTTACCACAACTAAAGGCTTACAGGTAATGCTGCAACAATTCACTGCTGGTGTCTTAAAAGGGATGCGTCCTCTTAAAACCTGTGTGGTTGTAATCATTTCAGTTTGTTCGGAGTGGGATAGCGCTGCACCCACGGGCTTACAAGTTCCCACAAACAGAGCCGGTCATTATTCTACCCCGGCACAAATGGAAGCACAAGAGAGCCGAAGCTGCCGTCGACTGAGTGGGACAGAGTGCTTGAAAATGTGTAGGAAGGTGGGTGTAGCTTTTGTCAGCACAGCACGGGTAACTGAGACGCTCGCATTGTCTGTGTGTGAAAGAAGGTGAAAGCATAAGAGTTTATTTATAGGGGAAGTATACAGAATGAAGCTCTGTTCACTGCTGTGAAAGTTGTCCACAGGTTGAACATTTCTTTATACCACTCTGGTGTAATTACTGAATATTAATCATTTAGGAATGAAAAAAAACAGCTTTGAAGAGGGAAAGATTTTAACACAGCAGGGTTAGTTCAGGGATGAAATCATAATGCACGGAACAATCGCATGGCATTCAAACATGCAGTGCCGTCATCCAGCCACTTTCTAGAGCAAATTATTCATACTTTTAGCTCTACGCTGCCTCCATTTCCTTCACACATTATGCTTCATTCTTCTAAAATGTTCTTTTTTATTTTCTTTTGTGGTTCAATCTCTTTTATTTGCATCATCTTGCTGCACATTGATGCAAAGAGGTTTTATCGTCTCCCATTTACACATATCTGCTAAAGTTTTTGCTGCTTTAAAATCAACTTTTGTGAGAATTGAACCACTGCCGTGGATGAATTACTCCTTAAGAAGTATACACTATAGAAAAAAGATAATATCTTATCTTGAATACAAGGTAAAAGCATTGGATAGATTATTTTCTGTTTTACAAAAGTATACCTAAAAATAGTCGATTTCTCCGTGATTATAATCAGGATGGAAGTGTAAGATAATCAAGTTTGTTGTGTTTCATTGTTCATACAAAAATCCATTTTCTTTTCAGTATTTTTGTATTTCTCTCTGTATTATTACTAAAAAGATTCTGTAAAAATGAAAAACACTGTTGGAAGTCAAAATTAGCTATCTCCATTCAGAGAACTATTCATTTTGAAGAAGGGTAATGGAAGCCACCCTTCCTTTGACCTTTATTATAAATATCCTAGTTAAAGGGTTTGTAAATTTATGAAAATGTATGTGGATCTCAAAACTGTTTTCTTGACATCTCCGATTTCCTCAGAGAGTTGAACGAGACGAAACCCGAGTCATTTCCAGATTTATGCTGAAGTCGCTGTACGATGTATGTCGAGATGAAAATCTGCCACTTTTTTATTTATGGTAGGAACTACATTCCCAAGTTTCTGGAAAACTTAAAGTTGCTGAGAAGATTACTAAATATATTAACCCTAATGGGCAGATCACTTTGATATTTAAATTGATAGCATCGTCTAATGACATTCATTGACATAAAAGGAACAGCAAAAAAAAAAAAAAGCTAAATCCTTATATTTTTACACATAAAGTTAAGTTATTAACAAAAGCATTATAAAACAGTGTAGATAATTGAATAACAAGGCTGTAGGAAATTTAAAAACAAACTAACAGCTCATTGTCTTAATTTCAACGTAATTAAAATTATGTAGAATATATATATATATATATATATTTTTTAAGTTTAGCTTGTTTTCTTGTATCACATTTGTGCTTCAACTCACCAAATGATGAACACTGGAGCACCGGATTGATATCAAGCTCACAGGAAGACCAACCAACACAAACAGGATGTCTTTCAGTGGATATCATGACCCATTATGTCTAGAGGGAATTATTATAATTCACTGTGTGTTTACATGTGCACTCTTGGTTTTTTGTAATCTCATTCTATGTCTTTAAGTTCATCCTCCGCCTTCAAAAATCTCCTTTCTAGGCCCCTTTTTTTAAAGTTTAAAGATTAGCAGTGTAATAAGTTCAGGTCAGGATTAGTATTAATTATAAATAGGCTTGTTAAGGCTTTAGTGAATTGAAGTCTACACTTAACAGGAGCAGCTGTATATAAGTTAATGTGTGTGTTAATGTCTTCCGACTGACTGATAAGTCCTTTCCTGCACATGGTACATCTCTTAGCAATGAGGAGCATGTTTCATCTATATTTACTTCCAAATGCTCTTTTAACTAGGTCAGCTATGCAACTGAAATAGATTGCCACTCATTATCAGTCAGTCATGCCATCTCGTGGTCAAAATGAGGAAATGCGCCCCTGTGGATCTGATTAAAACTGATGTTGCAAAGTTAAGATAGAGGACGCTCATGTTATTGAAATTTGTGTGCAATGACTTTGCGTGTGTGTGTGTGTTTGTTGATGTCGATTTAGTAAGAAACGTTTTTTAAAAATCTGTCACCCAAATTTGCTTGACCTACCCGAATAAGGTTTCACTATTTCCTGCATTATTTCATATTTCCAGGACTGCAGATTGCAGTTTCTGCCCCAGATTCATTGTGGTTATAGATTTCATGAGCCACTCTTTTTTTTATGTACTCCCTCTGTTTGAGTCTGTCCCTCTAATCTGTACTGCTCATTCCCTCCCTCCGTCTCTGCCTCTTTATCTCCACCACAGACCTGCCCTTCTCGCTGTAACACCCTCCCACTCTCCTTCTCTTTCTCTGCTTGTAAGCGCTCTCTGGGCTTACAGCCAGCTGGCCTGTGTGTGTTTTTTGAATGAATACCTGATGAAGTTGGACTGGGGGAATGGTGGGCGGGACTTGTGTGTGTGTGTGCGTGTGTGTGTGTGTAGGGCAGACTGTGTGAGAGCTCTGGCTCGTATTCAGCCCCTTACATAATACGTGTTGGAGCTGTGCATGCGGGACTCCCTCCCTGTGGGTGTGTGCTATCAGTCTTCCTGTATGTGTGTGATCACCTGAGTGCAGCTTTTTTTTTTTTTTCTTTTTTTGGCTGTGTTGGAGTGGGGGTGTGAAAAGCCAGCAGCAGTTTTGTTGCACACAAACTCCCAAGTCTGTAGGATTTTCCGCTTGGAGACAGAAAAAGACTGGGATTGCTTTACAAAGGACATGACAAAGCTGGAGCACAGAGCACTTGAAGGAGGGCGCAAATGAAAGAGGGCGGCGGAATGTCACCTCGGTAAGGAAACTTCACACGGCGTATGCAAGACTTTTCACCAAAAACGAGTGTTTGCGCCTGTTTATCCAGAATTGTTGCCTGCAAGTGTGTCAGCAAACGCATACTGAGGCTGCCCTAGTTTCTCGCCTTCGTTTGGCTGGTGTCCCGTCTTCTCGTCTCACATTTTTGTCATTCTTCTCCTTCCATTAGCCCCCACTTTTGTGTCTCCCACCAGCACCTCCCTCCAAACACCCACCAACCCTCGGAGCTTGTTAAGGGGTGAGAAAGTGCAAGTCATGCAACAGTGCTGGCGCTTGTTTGCCAAGTGATGCTCTCTGTCTTTTCTGGCTGTCATTCGTCTTTCTTTGCCCCTTTCTGTTTGCTGGACTCCATCTTCACCTTGCTTCTCACCTTTTGAGCCTCCATTCCTCCTCTTTTCTGCTCTTCTGTGAGTGACAGAAAAAGTTACAGGTTGCTTTGGGGCACGTGGGCCGTCACACCCACTCTATGAACCAAAAGGAAGAGGTGCAGATCAGAAGAACCACCAGCTGAGCTGTATTTAGCAGTGAGATAACAAACCTTCAATCGCAATTAGGTTTATAAATGTGCCACAGGCTCTCGATGTCCTGCATATTTTCATTTGTAATTGAAAAAGAAGAGTTTTTAATTTATAACTGTTTCATCAATGTCATTCAGTTTATTTAAAAAGCTTCAATTTACAACCAAGATTTGCTCAGATCTTCAGACCAAAAAAGCATGAAAACTATTACAGGGAAGATGCAAAAAAAAGTAATGATTCCATTCAGCTTTGATCATTCCAGAAATCCCTAAGGCTACACCGGCCTCGGCACGTTCAAGCTTACACTTCAAATGTAAAGTCTATGTAAAAGTGTATATATATGTGCATGTTTTGTGCTTCTATGTTCAAAAGGTCTGCGTTAAAAAGGTTTGCATTCATGCAAAGCTAACCACATATTAAAGGCTGTTTTCCGGCTCTATGTAAAAAACGTGGCCGTTGCAGGTTAAAATTGTTGACCAAAAGTTAAAACTAAAGCATCCCTTTTAATTTATTAAAGTGCCAACCGTTCAAAAAATTATCATTGAGAAGGAATTAATAATTGGGGAATTATAGGATACTAAGTCAAACATATATCAGAATAGAGCTGTGAAAGTAAAAGCCTTAAGTAAGCAATTCTTGAACGCACTTTCAGCATACGGGTTCACATGGTCGCTAACTGATGCTAGTGCACGTACTCACAGTTAGAAGAGGATTGGTGTGAGATGTCAACGTGGTGCAAATTTTGAGCTCTATTCCGATAGAAAGACTTGTAATTCCATCCGGTAACAAATGCCATTGTTCATTTCTCCTCCATGATCAATTTTTAAATGGATGGCACTTTCACGAATTAAAAAGAATGCCATCCATATATCACTACCAAATCTGAATAACTGATTGGTCAAAGTTCAACAGGTTTAGCTTTCAAGGTGCGTTTAATGGCTCCGTAAAGCCTGAAAACTAACTTAAAAATTTGTATAGCTGAGCACGAACGCAAGATTTTTTAACTTTGAAGCCCACAATGATTTTTTATGTCCGTTTACATAGGCTGAATCCGAATTCTTTCCTTACCACTACACCTTCTCCCTGCACCTACAGTTAAAAAAACTAGGAAAAACAGTGTCTTTAAATTCAGACCGCACTAATACTCGATGATGTCATCAATAATGGGCAGTCATCGACATTAGCACATAGGTGCTAGTGCTTGGAAATACATAACATCGGTTTCATAACTTTGAAAGATCTTGCGAAAACAACAAGCTACTTGTAATTAAATAAAAACTTTTTTCTTCAGAGCACACCCACGTGAAGAAATGCACCTGTCCTCCACGACACATCGCGACACGGCTCACCCTACTGGCGGAGGGATACAGAACTCGAAGTCCCTTCGCTCTACCCTTAAAAAAAAATTATTTCAGACACCCCTTTCCTTTCAAATGCCCTTTCAGTTGGAGTGGTAGGGGAAGAATTCGGATTCGGCCACAGACTTCATTGAAAGTTGCCGAAGGCAGTTTGAACGTAGCATAAGTGTTCATTTTAACATAAAGCCTCCGAATACTTTGAATATTTTTTACTGCACATTTGGAACTGGGAATGCAGTTGATATATATATATATAGGTAATGAACTAGGTAATGAAAAAAGAAAAAGGAGGCAATATAATTCATTCCTTATTTTATTCCATTCATGAAGACAGCATTACATTAATATATTTGGTACACGTTGAAGGTCCACATATCTTCATGACAGGAAAGGAGCAGTAAGAAGAATAAAATTCTTATTTAATTGCTGCCCCTATATTACACCTAAAAAAAAAACATAAAGCAAAAAAAAAACCAAAACAATCATGACAATAATGACTGTGCTTGCAACATTTTCACTGTTCTAATAAAACACTTTTTCCTAAATTACATGCATAGAAACATGACCATTTTAGCTATTTATTTGTTGAGCAAAACACAGACAGTAGTGCAGTTCTGAGTTGCATGGATGTTTTTCTACCCGAGGATGTTTACTCTTTGTTATTTCTTTCGGTGATTGGAATCATCTTCTTTTGTCTCTTTAGTTCTATTTTTCACATCGTTGGTACTAGTCTCAGCTTCAGACCCCTTCTCTTGTTATAGTTCAACTCCAACTCGTATTCCCCACCCCTGACCCATACCTACTTATTACCCATAAATCCCTGTTTCCAACCATACCCTCTCATCATTTATTAATCATACAAAACAGACGAAGCAAATATGTTACAGTTTATTTCAATAGTTTTGTTGCAAAATAAAGAAAAAGGTTAGCAGTGCACGTTTCATTCACATTAGAATGTTACAGGTTTTGCATTTTGTCACTTTTCAACAACTTCATCTTATACATAAAACACAACTCTTTTCAAGAAAAGAAAGCTAAAAAGAACAAAAGCTGTTCAGACGCATTCTCAATAGTATTCCGATTGGATTAGTTCACAGTGTCTGGTTAAGTGGGCCAGCGTGTTTTTGTCAGTGTGTAAAACGGCCTATTGCACATGGAGGCGCACGGCTTGGGTTACAGGTCATCTGATATCCGCACATTTCCACAAACTCACAGTCCAGCCAGCTCAGCAGGATGCAGATGACTGAGCTTTTCTGCAAATGTGTGTTTGAGTGTCAGTTGCAGTGAAGCTGTACTCTCTCCTTTTGCAATGTAGGTCATCGGAGTCTGCCTCTCTCTGTGCCGCCGCCGCACTACTGCCTCCGAGCCTCTGTTGTCCTCCGAGCCCCGCTTCCCCTTGGATCTTATCCGTCTCTTTTTTTTTTCTGTGAGATATTCCTGTGATGCGTTTTATTCTTGCAAAGAGCATGGATCCACGCACGACCCATGTTCTTGTCTGGATCACAGCAGACGAGTGTGGAGCAATGCAGACACAAATGCTGCAGTAGGAGAGATGATGTTACAGAGTGGCAGCTGGCTGCTTCGGAGCATCCAAGGCAGGAAAAACTCTCTTCTTAAAAATAACTTTAGGGCTGTTTCTTCTCATCTTGGCTCTGTTTGCTTATAAAGTTTTTGTTCTTTTTTTTTTCCAAACCGATTGCTCTTAATGCATTTTTTTAACAGCTACTATTAAAATCAATTAATCCTTAAGTTTATTAAAACTAATTTCTCCTTTTAAAGCTTCATAATGTTAAACTTTTGTGGAAATTCTGTCAACAAATGTGGTTAAATTGCATCCAAAAGGAACAAAGTTTAATTAACCATCTAAACCGGTCTAAACTCTTAAAAGTATCCCAAGATAGCCAACGATAAAAAAAAAAACATGAAGGCTAAACTTTATCAAATGTGTAATTTGATGATGGATGCTGCCAACAGTGTCCTAAAGTTGGGTACAATTAAAAGAAAAATTCCAGGATTGTTTTCCAAATATTTATTCTTTTTATTAAATAAATAAGGAAGACATTTTTTCCAGATATCTAAACAGTGTTTAGTGTGTCTAAACAGCTAAATTGTTCATTATATTTCACATGGTGTTTCTGAACTTCATTTTCAATTTGTTGAAACTAACTGATCACCTTTTTTTTAGGTAACAAGGCAGAAAAATAAAAGTAAAAATGCTGAAATCAGCGAGTGGATTTCTTCAGTTTCAGATGTGGGCAGACTGAGGCAGGAGAGTCGAGAGCAGATGTAATGACTAAAAATGGCAGCGAGAGTCGAGGAAAAATGTATCTGAGCACTAAAAGCTCACCTATCATCAGTACCTCTCAACATACCTTTTAGCCGTGATTGATTGAACCGTGGTTTTTGTACTTGAGCAAATGTTTTCAACCTTGCTTCGACACAAAAATGCCCCAGATTGTGTCTGTTTTATATTTCTGTTACAATGCTGCCACTGTGTGTTTGTGTTGAAGTTACCTTCCTAAATCACAAAAACCTACGCAACTTATAGCGCATTCTACACCACAATGGTTCTTAATGGTTCCCTTGTTCCTCTTTTTTTGTTGATAAAAAAAAACTTTTGGACAAATATTATATTTGTATTTTCATTTTCTCTTGTTTATGGTATAACTAAAAATTGAATTGATGAGTTTATTCATAAATGTCATCTTTAGAACAAATACCACATAATTAATGTGATTTTTTTAAATCTTTTTTTTCATCCCTGTTGTCTCTTTAAACATTTTTTTTCCACTTCATAGGTTGTATGTTAAATATTTAAATATGATGTAATAATGTAGATTCTAAAGACCTCACTCCTGAAAATTGTGGGTTTTTTACATGCTCTTGTCCCATTTTTCTGATGATGGAGTATGCATGTAAGAAAATTAAAATTGAGATTTTCTTCTAATTTTTAAAGAATTTTTAAAAATCCAGTTTAAAAAGGCTATAGTTGTTACATAGAAACTACTATCAGCAGGCCACATGTTCCCTGGTCTGCTCCATTCTGATGCTTCCACTTCTAGACAAATAGATCCTTGAGCGTCTTCGTTTTCCTCATCCAAACTGACATCTGGCTCAGAAATTAACTGCGGGATAGCTCTAATATTAGTTTCCATTTTTGTTTAATCGGTACGCCACATCGATAGTCCCACCCAAAGCTTAGAGGCAAATTTCTAGAAAACGATGCAGGTTTTTTTTTGGTTAAAAAAAGGCACAATCATAATCAAAAGATGATGGTAGTAGAACTTTAACAATCAGATCACAATGTATAAGTTTCAGTTTTATCTAAAAATAGTTACTCACAACTTTAAACATGAACAAAAGATGGTCTAATGGGATTTTAAGGAGTTAAAAAATAGGACTGCACAGCCATATTATATTATTATTATGTTATCTTGCTAACATATTGAAGCAACCCTACAATGATGGAGGATGAGAGATCAGTTCGAATGACTTCTGGGTTTCTTTATTAAACACAGCATTTTAGATCACAGGGGTCTCATCATCCTCTCCCTCCCTCTCACTCAGAGAAACAAATAAACATAACAGGATAAAATAACTACGGGAAAAACAGAGTAAAACAGCCAGAAAACAAAACACATGTGCAGAACCCCCTACTTAAACCCTGATCTGCCCAGATAGACAAAGGAAATGATATCCCACTGTTCGGCCCTCGACCTACTGTGGGTTTTGGATTTTGGCCCCCTGCACGATTGAGTTTGACACCCCTGGTGTACGAGTATCTTTTTCTGTCTGTTTTTATCATTGGTAATGCTTTATTGTTTTGGCGATGGTGTCCACACGTTTGATCTTGTTGTAAGGCATTTTTATTTTCATGGTTTTGGATTCCTCATCCTAAAAGGAGTTACTGTACGTCATAGAAATATATCAGAGCTGTTACAGTGCAACTGTGTGCTTTCAGTGAGTGGAACCTGCAGGATCTGACTTATTCTGTTGAATTTTAGTATTTAGCTTGTTGATGAAGTCCCCTTCAGAAAGAAAAATTGAAGAGTAAGTGAAGTGAAGTGTGAGTTTCAAGGAAAGAATGAGTTGACTTTTTGAACATTTTGACCTGAGGTCAAACAGTTGAGTAACCCAAAAACTTTAACACTTGTATTAGAAACACATTGAACTTATTTATGACTAAATGTCAATCTTTACTTCAAGAGGGTCAGACATAACGGATGTTCCATATGTATACAACTTTTAACAGTACAGCCTTGAGACTAATAGGTTTTAGAGCATCTTGTTTAACCTTGCTGCAGACACTTTATTGAAATGTATTTATTTATTTAAATAAAATAAGTTCTTAAGCACTTTTAGCCTTAACCTGTGACACCACTGTTGTCACAGCAAATAAAAGCAGCACAAATAACATCTCCAAAGTGTGTTGTGTAATGTTTTGTGCTTAAGTTGGACGCTTCTTTCTAATTGCTGTCTCCCGCCCGCAGGTTTGTGCTGCGTGTGGGCAGGCTTTCCTTTGGAGGGAAATGATTCCACATGAAGTTCAGCGCACTCGACCCCCCATCGGCCTCTGCAACTGCAGCAGGTGTGACGTTGTGATGCTCTCCCCCGCCGCACTGGGTTCCCCACTCAGCCGCTAAAGATTGGGAACAGACTACTCCACTTCTCCCCCTTTAATCTTCCCTTTCCATCTGACACCTTCGATCGAGTTTTGGGGTGCAGGTTTTGCATCAAGACCTGGTAGGCGGCAGCTTTGGGTGAACTGAATCAAGTGGGAAACAGAGGAAAAAAAATTGGAGGGCTTTTTTTTTTGGCGACTCAATGTAGAAATGAAAGGTTGAAAGAGAAAAAGGAAAGTTGGAAAAGAAAGAGCGGGAACGTTTGAAAAGAAGGAATAGGCGCTAGAACTAAAGGTATGTACAGAGATAAGAAGACAAGAAGTGAAACCAACATGAAGTCCAACCAGGAGCGCAGTAATGAATGTTTACCCCCAAAGAAGAGGGAAATCCCATCAAGCACGTTGCCTTCTGAAAACCGCTCACCTGTGCCACCTGCCAGTGACAGCCAGCGCACGGAGAACATGACCTGGCTGGCCAGTGTGGCTGGTGGGAACGAAGGCAACCTGGGTGAGCATCGTAGCTTTAACCAGTCGGATGGGGCCTCGTATAAATCCCCATCCTTGACCCATTCCTCCTCCTGTTCATCCTCACTGAGGCTGGTGTCCTCCCTTCCTACTGTGTACACATCCCCCATAACACAGGCCACGGTTGGAGGGACAGTCCACTACACCCAACTTCCCCCCAACCTGCAGTTAATAGCCTCACCCTACCCTACTCCCTACACAGGCTACATCCCCCAACAGCTGCTCCCACCGCCTCCTCCGCCCCTTCCCTCCTCGTCGTCAGCCGCACAGAGAGCCTCTTACACAGAAACAACTGTCTCCAAGCAGGACCAGCATCGAACGTCATCGGGACGCACCTCCATGCCTCCTCCTTCCACAGACTCCATCCCACACAATGTTCAAATTTCGACCTCCCCTCGGACTCTAGCGTCGTCTCACCAAGGAGGGACACACCAGTCTGTGTACCCCCACTATTCTATGGGACATGGTATGTCCCACGTTGTGGCGAAATATACAGACAGTCCCTCTAGAAAAGAGGAAGGTGCCTCCAGATCTAGAGAGTTCCACAATGGGGATGTGGAAAAAGGGCAGAGGCCTAGACTGTCCCCAGAGTCCAGCCTCTTCAAGTCAGGGAGCAAACCAAGGGAACCCACGTCCTGTTTGTCTTCTTATGAGGCCCGTCAGCTAGTTCTTTCATCAGACTATACTCATGAGTCTTTAGGACCGAGAACCTCAGTCATGCTAATGCCCAACAGCCATGAGGACCACCAGCTTTTATCAACCAGAGCCAACCCAGAGAAGCAAACAGCCTCCGCCCCCACACATCTAGAGAAAGGTGGTATTGTCATGGGCAAGCCGGTCAACCGGACCCCATCCTCATCCAACTCCACCTGCTCTTTCATCTTTCCCCCTCCACCAAGTGTAGACAATCTGAAAGCTGGTGTCAGCTCGCTGTCTCCTCAGACTGTTATCCAGACTACCCACAATGCCACAGAGCCACTGTCAATGGGGCTGCCCTCCACAAGCATCTACCCACAACCACCCATTATTGGTTACATCGCAGGGGGCAATGGAGGCGGTTACCACACCAACTTACAGCAACACTTACTCATTCCAGGCAGCCAACCAGTCATCATCCCTGTCAGTGGAGTCCCGACGTTAGAACCTGTGACCTCCCACATTACGTCCTCCACACAAGCTGCACCTTTCCCTAGTACACTCCCACACACGTACATCGCTGCCACCTCCCTCAAAGGGGAATCCTCAGAAAGCGGCTCATTCCATGAAGCTGCTCCAGGTGCTGTTGTTCAAGCCCAAATTCATCTCCCCATGGTTCCCGCTCCATCTGGGCTGGTTGCTCTTTCTCCTCCGTCCAGTACAGCGGCCCCCTCTTCACTACCCCCGTACTTCATCAAGGGCTCGATCATCCAGCTGGCTGACGGTGAGCTGAAGCGTGTCGAGGACCTAAGGACCGAAGACTTCATCCAGAGCGCGGAGATCAGCAGTGAGCTGAAAATCGACTCGTCCACGGTGGAGCGCATTGAAGGGAGCCAAACCTCAGCAAACTTTGCAGTCGTTCAGTTCTCCGTGGGCGAACATCGTTCACAGGTGAGGAAACTGCTGATGCAGAAAACTCCAAACTTAAGGTGCAATCTTAAAACAGCAACTGTTTTCTGTGTTCTATACATATTCAACTCTAGCTTAGCTCTAGTTTAATTAAAAAGTAATTTTAGTTTCTTTCCTAAAGAAGTCATAGTCTATGAGGGGATCTGGTAATCTGACTGCTCCCGTTGAAACATCCAAAACTTGGAAAAACTCAGCTCAAGGTCTGTAGAACATTTTGCCACTATCAGGACTACAAGCAACATACCAATACGTAAACAAACTCAATAACAGTGAATAAATTCTTTTTACCATGTATTTCACTTAAAAAATATATATATATTTTACAAATATTACATTTTTTTAATCATAATTTGAAAAGCAGATTTAATTTTCTGTGTTCCAGTTGTGTTTAGTGTGACAAGACTTTCTTCTAACTCCTTTGTAAATACCTTTAATTTCTTTATGTACTTTTTTAACCAAGATTAAACACGCAACGCAACATGGAAGCTTGAAATGCGCATTTACAAAGGCTGTGTTTCCAATTACTATAAATTTGCACTAATTGGATTTATGATAATAAATTTTCTCAATGGAAACTGGACACTTTGAAAAGCTCGCTTTTGTCAAAAAAATGATTTTACTCTTGAAGGAGGAGGTTTTTGAGGCAGTTCCAAATGGAACTGTTTTTCCGAAGGAAATGAGTTCATCAAAAGTTGAACGTGTCATGCAAAATTGTTGGAGTCACAGCCCCTATGTAAAATCAGCATCCACGATTTCCCAAAATGATTTCATCTTTAGTCGTTCCCACGCAGCTTGCCGCTCTATGGCGTGAATAAGACGCCGACGTCTCCTTTGATAGATGATGAGTGCTAGTGCTGTGGCAAAAATTTGAATATAAATGCTGTACATCATGTCCGTCGCCCTGTTTTTGAATAACATATCGCATTAATTGGTTTGTGTTTAGTCGCATTATTAGGATTGAATGGAAGCAATATAATTGGGAAATTGTATTTTTTCTGCATTTCAAAAATTTCAATAATATTTTGGGCATATGTGTAATAGAAATGCAGCTAGACTTTTCATGGAAGTATCATCTTGAGCACCCGCCGCAAAGCTTGGTGGGAATGTAGCTTTAGGTTCACAACTGCTTCCTAAAGCAACATCCCCGTTAATTGGATTTTAAAAAACTACATGACACCGTGGTACTTATTCAGATATACATACAATCTTTTGTAATCAATCTTAATCTGAATGATTATTTACTTTTAGACACATGTTACATCTTCTACAGTCAACAGTCATAATGGCATAAGAAAAGAAAATCCAAAACTTCAGACACTTTTCTCCCAATAATTCATCTGATTAGGAATCATTTGATGTTTTCTTTATTTCCACCATACAGTATTTTTTGTTCTGGACACAAAACAAAAGGGCTTTATTAGATAGAGGCTTTCACGTGTAGAATACCTGTGGGATTGGTGGAAAACTCTGTATTTGGTTTGACCTTCCATCCAGAACATAACAATCTACGTATATAAAGCTTGTTTGGCCAAAGCAAAGTTTTTTTTTGTTCTGCTCTCCTTTGTGACAAGCAAAGGCCATGCTGCTGCGCTTCATTGTATAGTAGACGTATGCACTCTGATACTTCCCACGCGTCTTTCTGTTATCGCTTCTGCTTTTCCCAGATCCACACGCACACACCCATGAGCGCATCCTCCTCACTTTCTTTCAAGGTTTGCGTTGAATCCAGATAAACTACTTCATCTGTCTGTACGAGTCTTCCACCCACGCAGCACGTCTCTAACTATCCCTCCAGCCCCCAGCTCCTCTTTGATTCTGTACCCCATAAAGCTGACCGTCTTTCAGCCTTTCTCTTCTCTTCATTTTTCTTTTCCTGAGAGCTTCACACTCAAAACGTTTTAGTCTAAATTATATAATACATAAAGGAAAATCTTGTCTGGCAATGCTTTAAGAACAGTGTTCTTGTTAATCTTAAGTTTTTTTACCATTTCTCCTTTCCTTCGTGTCCATGTAAACTTGCTTTGTCATCGTAATTCTCAAAGATTTCTTACTGTCCTTAATATTTAGGCAATAAAATTTAACCGTCTAACTTCAAATAATGTTCCTGTTTAATTATGATCAATGCTTTTGAATTTTAGCTTCTTATTTCTGTTTCTGTAACAGACCAGAGCTGCCTGCTCTTATAGAGTTTAGTTCCAGTGTAAATCAGAAACAGCATTGACAGGTTTCTGCAGCCTTGATAAAATGTTGACTAGTGAGATTTGAAACATTGACAAACTAAAACAATGTGAGAAAGTGACTACGTATTTACAGAAAAGATGTCAACATTTTTTTTATGTTTTTGTTTTACTGTGTTAGATTTATTAAAACAACAGTAAACATCAAGTCTATGTATAATTTTACCTTTTTTTTTTTGTCTTTTAAGGTAAAGAATACTAGCGTGGTATAAAGGTTCAGTTAGGTTCATTAGTACATTTCATGCTATATTATTTCCTAAGATTATTAAGTGATCATTAGCTGTGTGTATATAACAATCAGACAGATCCTGCAGATTTAAGGCAGCTTTCACTCGGAGTTTTCTTCATTCAGATAGTTTTTATTTATTTTGTTTATAATATTTTAATATATTTTAAATTTATCATGCATTGCTCGTTGATCTCCCTGTAGCTGCTGTTCTATGAAAAAAGAAAGGTTAAAAATAGATCTAAATGAGCCAAAATGTTGCCAAAAATTGTTTGTCCTTTTTTTGAGTTTTTGGTAAAGAGTCATAATTCTTACAGATAAATTGAATACTAAGGCATTTTGTAAAACATTTGAACTCAAATTTACACCAAATGAATAATTGAGAGTTTTAACGTTTGATGTTGTGGTTTAAGGTGAAATGTTTTTGGTGAAATTGGCAGCATTACGTTACGTGACAGCGTTATGTCTTTTATCACTCAGTCCATCACTGAAAACTTCTGATAGATTTTTAGAAAGTGTATATTTAATAAAATGATTCATTTTAAGGACAAACTAGAATAGAAAATTAAAGAACACAAAGAAATGCAGCCATAAATCCTATGCCTCATTTTCAATTAAGCTGAACTGTGTTCATTTAATAAGTTGGACAAACAATTTTTGTTTTTTAATCATAAATAAGGTTACGTTTTGCTCATTACCCTTACACTCTCTGTTCTCCAGGTAAGCGTGGAGGTCTTGTTGGAGTACCCCTTCTTTGTTTTCGGCCAGGGCTGGTCGTCATGCTGCCCCGACCGGACCACCCAGCTCCTTGAGCTGCCATGTTCCAAGCTCTCTGTCGGCGACGTTTGTATTTCGCTCACTCTCAAGAACTTAAAGAACGGCTCCCTGAAGAAGACGCTGGAGCCGGGCAGCCACGTCCAACACCTAAAACCCCACAGAGCCGCCTCAGACGCAGCGCAGAGCTGCAGTGGAGGAAACTCCAGGCACCGCGAGCGGGAGAACGGCATCAACCAGCGGAGGGGTGACGAAAGAGGGAGCGGGGAGAGCTCCCGAACGGAAAACGGCGATATCACGGTGGAGGGAAGGAGGTCAGTTTTCAAAGGTCAGGCTGCCGGCAGCAAGGCGGTCGGTTGGGGCAAACCGGCGCCGAGCAGGAAGCGAAGATGGTCTGCTCCGGAGGGTCGAGACATAGAAAAATCTGAGGAGGAGCCGCCCTTAACTCTGCCCAAACCTTCCTTCCTCCCCCATGAGGTGAAAGTCAGCATCGAGGGAAGGTCTAACATCGGCAAGTAACGGCTAGCAGGACTGTTCAGAACCATCGGGTTTGGAAAAATAGGTAAAAAATAAAAGGATCCCACAGAAAAATACGCCCATGTTAATGTTTTATTTTTTTTTTCTTTTCTATCCTGAATACTGTAAAAGTCCATGTAGTTTAAACCTTTTTACAGGTAGATTTAAAATCAGATGACCAATCCGTACTGATGGAAATATTGCGGCCCTGTGGCACACAGACTGAAGGCCTCATGACTCTTGGGTGCTACAGTCTGCACAAGCTTCAACCTTCAGGTTGACGTATTTTGCACTCCTGACACCTTAAAGGGGGACTGCATAAGGAAAAGTTTGTCACGCGAATCATTAAATTACAACAAACGGAATGTAGAAAAAGTCACATTTAGGAGCCAGAAGTCATCGGGAAGCGTCGGTGTGCCACACGGCCGTTTTTGGTTTGATGACAGGAAATCTTCTATAGAGTTTTATGATTTTTTTTTAACCCCTCATCTCACTCAATGCTTTAAATGATTGTCAAAAACTGAAATTAGGGGTCATTTAGTTTTTGATTAAGCCTAAGTGGGTATATTTCACTTTTTGAAGCAAATCCTCTTCACACACGATCACTGAGTTGGATTCAGAGGAGCTGTGAGAGAACCAGGAGCTTGTCAGCTCAGCTTAACACACCTGTCGCAGTCACCACACACATTAGTCCATGCTTTATTTACTCAGTACTGTATGTTTTAGACCTTTCTTTTTTTAGTTGGGACAGTGGCAGAAAGTAGCAGCAGCACTTTGAAAAGGTGGAGATAGATCACGAAGCAAGGGATGAAAGCTGAGGAGGAGAGAGAGGGAAGAAACCCAGCGACGGCTTTCTTTTTGCGACGTTGTTTTCAACGCCATTTGTGAAGGTTTGTCGCTGACTTGAGAAGTTTGTGTCCCAACACTAAACAGTGCAGCCCATCCCTGCAACTGGTGGTGCGACGGCGTGTTCTTCAACTGCAGATGACCTCAGATTCATGCACTTTCCTAACAGTATGGTTGTATTGAAAGTGCTCTGTGGTGCGCGTTTGTGGCAGGGTAGGATTTCAGGAGCGTGTTTGTGTAGGAATGTATAGATGATGCTTTTTGTCCAGTTTTTTTCTTTACTTTAGAAAAATTGCATTTTGCACATGGAGAGGATTACGTTAGGCGGAGAGATCATTTCTGATGGGCCGGTCCGGAAACCTACACAAAAAAAACACTGGAGGGTTTTTTTTTTGTTCTTAAATCAGGCAATTAGCACATTTGGAGCAAATGTTGTCTCATCTGCTCAATTAAGGTCAAGTTATTTGAACGAGTGTAGCTGTAGAGCAGAATTTAAATGTGCCTGCCTACTGAGTTTAACCCACGGTTTCTTGGGTTCAGAGGGAGGCTGAGGGGTGAAATGCACTATTTGATTATTATCTGATGGTTTAGTTGTACAATCAGAGCCATTTAAAAAAATCTGAAACAGAATACGTATGCCCTAGAACCTGCAGGTGCATCTGTGGATCATATCAGTTTCACTCAGCCTCCGGATTTGCTTCTCGGATGCTGAGGAGTCTTGTTTTTATGATAGGAAAATGTTTTATTTTTTGAATAGCAGATTTTGTTCACAAGTTGATGACACAGTGAAACAAGGTTAAGGAGAAGCAACTAGAAAACCCTAGATTTAAAACAAAATTTTAAAAAACCTCAGTTTGGAATAAAAAAACCTCATCAGATCAGCTCCATTGTCATCCTTTTTATTTAGTAAAAACTGTTCACAACTAGGACAACCAGTATGCGTGGTTTGTAGTCTGTGTGTGTCTGTGTTAGAGGGAGTGTCAGTTGTGTTTCGTGATCGTACGTACGTGTCGTCCCCTCCCGAAAAGCAGAACCATCAGGTGAACTGATGCCAAAGCCAAGTAAGTGATGCTGCTTTGGTTACTTTAGAAAGCAATAGTTAGACAAAACACATAAGACTATTCTCTTTATATTACACTTTCTGCAATAAAACATTTATTCATAATTCCAATTAAAGACAAAAGTAGGAAAAATAAAACAGTCATTTCCTCCTAGTGAAGTGGATAGCATTTTAAAGTTCAGAAACCCCCTCAGAAAGTACATATCTTTAGGGAGCTGCAGTTTCACCAGTTATTCAGGGAAGCCTCTCATATATGCAGTAACTGAGTAAACCCCAGACCTGCTCTGCCTCTGCTGGAAAACCTCAAGGTCCTTCACGCCGCCCAGCTCTGCCTCGTTGCCACGACTCCGTAGCGACCTCGTTAGCTTCAGGTATCCAGCCAGCCTCCCACCTTCAGCTACCTTTCAATAAGCCAGGACTGCCCTTCATTTAGCTTTTCTTAGCTTAGAGTCCCACTCCGATCGTCTTTTGATGTATTGTAAAAGCGTTCCCGATGGTCTTTTAAGATTTTTAGCCAAAATCTAAAAGTCTGTCATTTTCTAGGTCATAGTTTCTGCAGAGCGGCAGGAGATCAGTAGAAATTCCTCTCTGAGCTGTGGGCAGAACTGTTGTTGCTGAATAAGCCCGCCCCCTTTCCTATCACCCATCTGTTTACACACACCTGCTAGCTTACAGTCCCAACAAAAATGGCCGTTTACACCACAAATCTTTTTCAGACATTATTTTTTATCATCTCGTCCTGATTTACAGCCGTTTGAATTTAAAAAATACTCAGAAAATGCAGTTTAAAGCTTAAAGTCTTTGAGAAAATTCCATATAAGCACCATTTTCATCGGAGTGGGTCTTTAAACTGGCTGCACTTTCGAGTGAAAGGCTTAATTATAGGTCATGATACGGTTGCAAACAGATTCTATGAATGCAGTAGAGGGAGTGGTGAAGTTTGAATTATTTTTGAGTGTATATGGTTTGGATTTTGTCTCGATGGCCCCAAATCCTTTTTACCTTTAGAGATGTACCACTATGTGCAATACTTCACGATTCAGTTGCCAAGCGTATGTAGTGTAGTCTGCATCGCCCCGTTTGCAGCTTTTCTGTTTGTATTTTCAGTCTAACGTGTCCTCAAAGAGAAACCCGGAGTTTAGCGATTCTCTTCCCCCTTCTTCTGTTTGTGAAGCCTTCGTCCGCTGTCGGTGTGTCTGCAGAGTGTGTGTACGGCTGTGGGGTGTCTCCTCCTGTAACTGTGTGTGAGATCCTTCGTTGGTTCACGCTGAGACCCACAGGAAATAGAAACCTCATCGTTAGTGGGGACCACTTTTTATAGAAAAAATTAAAAAAAAAGAAAAAAAAGAAAAAGAAAAACCAACAGAGATGCACATGTAAGTAGATGTAATAAACTTGATAATGTTTCAGCACTTTCTATTTCTGGGACGGGCTGTCTCAGACTGACCCCCGCCCCAGGGCTAACATTCATTCAGAACAGATAGTGAGAATGGAAAAGGACTGTTTTGAAAAGAGAGAAACTGCTCAAGTTTTTTGCACATCGCCTTGCTGCAACCTTGTGTTTCACGTGTCTGTTCTCCACTCTCACTTCGGTGCGTTCTTGGGTCCAACGGGCCGAGGTGTAAGCTGATTCCTTGGTTCTTCTAGGAAAACCTGAAAGCATCCTTTTGTATGTTGTGTGAATTTTTTTTTTGGCACCGGAACAACCTGGCTGGACCGCCATCGTCCTTTTGACAGCTTGGTTTGTAGCGTAGAAAGAGTGCAAACTTTAACCCCCCCCCGTTTTGGTCTCCTTTGTAGCACTCGGCATAATGTCAGGAGATTTAAACTACATAGAGAATGTCTTCTTTCTTTTTTTTTGACAAGCATCCTCATTGGAGGAGCACAGCTTATGTCCTCTTTTTTTTATTGGCTTCTTCTTGCACAACTTGACAAATAAAATGAATGTTGGTGTGTGAGCTTTGACTTTCTGATCAGAAAAACAGCACTCTGGATGTTTGTAGTTCCGGTTTGAAAAAAAAAGGATGTTTTCTCTGCACTTTGACGTGTTTTAAAAGTGAAAACATTTCGATCAGGATTCCACTTTTTTTTTTCTTTCCATTAATTGTGTTTTTTTTTTTTTTCTCGTATGATGTCAATGTCCATAGCGCTGGATAACCAACTCAGGCAGAAAGGAGAAAATAAAAAGGCCCACATGAGAACTTAGTTTCCTCCCAATCAGTTTGTAACGTGGGCTGTTGAATAGGGGTTATTCAATATGTAAATTAATTTTGATATTTCACTTGATTTAATGCTAAACAAATGTTGACAGTTAACTATAAATTATTAAGATGTTGTGTGTGTAATCCTGGAGATGGCTCGGATCATCGGACTGAACATCTCTGGTGTGCCTGTGTGGATCAAACACTGGGAGGGGGGACAGGCGTTTTGGGTTCCTGACCTCTGACCCCGCCCACTGCCACTGAAGGGACAGACGTATCTATTCACAGCTGAATCTGAACTGAGGCCTGCAGCCCGTCTGTCTGGATGTTTCTCTGTTCTTCGGCGGAGCTTTCCTTCCCCGGAGGAGTGGACCTCGGGATCCTGGCTAACTTGTCTGTACCGTACTGTACTCACCAAGTCCCTGTCTCACCTCTATAGCAATGGAGAAACCCTTTTGGTGTATGTAACTGACATCTGTACAAATGCACCTCTTTGGAGAAAACAAACTAAATGAAACCTTGACATATCTGGAGAAAACTGATAAATTGTGTCTTTATTTAAACACCATGTGTGCACAAAACAACAAACACACAATCCTATAGATGTGTGTAGGAAACAGAAGTATTTGCATTAGCAGTTTACAGCTCCCCCTAGTGTGCATCATGCTGCATGAATTTCTATTTCACTTGACGGCTAGAAACAGCAGGAGTTCAACTTCACGTGTTGTCATGGTAGCTAAGATCGATAATTCAAGGAAATAAATGCATATTCAGTTACTTTTACATTCATAAAAAGTAAAACTTAAATAATGACTTCCTGCAGGTTACATCATTGTTGATCCATCAGATAGAACAGCTTCCTGGATTTGATCTTTTATTAAACTTTTTTTGGAGGAGAGGAAAAGTGTTAGAGGGGCAACAATTTAGCCATAATAGATCAAATATTGAAGGACAATTTAAATTTTTCCTTTTTTTTTCGTACAGCAATGTCAACTGATCGTTCTACTGATAACTAGCCCAACATGATTTGTTCAAATTTTTCATAGAAACAGAAGAAAACGTAAAAAGAAAAGGAAAAAATAGGTTCTTGAAGTAAGAATCAACCCAATACTGTACATGTAAATTTGCTACAGTAAAACATTTAAAGTTAATATTTGAAAGATGTGGTGGGCATTAATCATCTATTTGGTTAAGGGTCTCATCAAGACCAATCTAGGTTGTAAATAGAGCTAAAAAGCCAGATTAAACATAATTTGTTTAAAAATATATATATATATATTTATAAAGCTGTTATTCCAGTTGAACTGATTAGTTTACCTTTAAAAAGTTTAAGTTTCTCTTTGGTCAGTCCTCACTGTGGATCATCTCAGATTCTCAAAGCATTAAGACATTTAGGTTAGTGAAGAGTTACATTTGCTCAGTGCAAGATATTCCTAAACAAGCTTCAAATCTTTCATGTGATTTAAAAAGCTTTAACGAAACATAGAAACTGAAGACGTTCAGGTGTAGGGTTGACTTTATTTAGAAAGACGACATAAACATTGTGTGATCAGTCATTTCTTCTTTCTGTGATAAAGTGCTGCGTGTGGAGTTTCCATGTTTGTATTTGAAGGTGTGGTGTCATTCCTCCTGCTGCAGAATGCACAATGCTGGAAATTGAGGAATCGTGACGATGACTGAAGTGTGAAGACAGTAAACCACCTGCTTCTTAAATATTTGCATTATTTAATTCCATATTCTCCACTTATACATTTGCATTGCAGTTCAACATGACCACAGCATGCACATGCAAGCAGGAAGACGGAATGGAAAGGTTTTGGGGGTTTTTCAGATGTCCAACATGTTTTAGAGATAGAAGTTTGCAGAGAATCCTTCAGGCAGTTTGTTGACATTTTATAAAGAATTTTGCATAAAGATCAGTGAAGTCATTCCAGATCAATAACCTTAAGGCAACAAGTTTGCATGAAGTGTTAAGTTTAAAACTGCTGCAGATTTAGAAACATCTAATCACAGTGTTTTCTAAAACTGAGGTTCTTCGAGCCAACATGCTATGTTTTTTTAATTTCTTAATGCAGTTATGATGTCTTGACTCAGAATACCAACAACGAGCATTGATTCTGTCTGACAGCAGAGAAACGGAGGCACAGGTGTTGTGTTTGTGAGATGAACACGGTCCGACTGACTCCCAGCAGGACTCTGCATAGACGGCCATTAATGCAAAGAAACCGTTTCGATGACGCTGGATGTTTGCTTGCTCCTAAGTGAACATGTGGCTGGACTGCTGTGTTACGCGGATAAAGGTGGTTCTGCGGCTCAGCTCCTTGAGTTTGGCTGCGCCCACGTAGGTGCAGGTGGAGCGGAGCCCCCCGAGGACGTCCCGGATTGTGTTTTCTACATCCCCTCTGTAAGGAACCTCCACCGTCCGACCCTCAGACGCCCTAAGAATAAACACAAGAAAAAAACAAAGATTTATTTTTTCATAAAATGAATATTAAAGTTTAATGGATTCAATGGTTTGAGTTCTTCTATATTTAATGCATTTTTAACTGAAGTTTTTTATGTCAAGTTTGGAGCCGTCTTTGATCTAGATGGCTAAATATTACAACTCACCCAAAACATAAATGCAAATAAAGTGTTTTAATCAAAGTCTGCTTTTGTTTGTACTTTGCAAGTCTATGTCACATTAAATAAAAAAAATTGTACACAGTAATGACAAAAAACTAAACTAGTGATCATTCTGTAGAACATCTTTCACAAACATCCTCGAACACAAGATGTTTGACATAAGTCATATGCTGCACATAAAAATAAAGGGAACTCCTAAACAACTCAGTGTACCTCCAAGTCAGTCACACTATCCAAACTTCCGTAGACTAATACATAAAATTTCCATAAATACATTTTGTTTGGTTGTGTTTTCAGCACATGCGATTATGTAGAGAATACAAAAGAATATTTCATTCGTTCAGGTGTAGTGTGTTTATGTAGTGTTCCCTTTATTATTTTGAGCAGTATTCATTGAGCAGCAAAGTATTAAAAAAAAAGTAAAAACACAATAAATTAAAAGCAACAACAATTAACAGATTAATATAAAATGGAAGGAAATGCTACATGAAAGAGGCCAAGTTTGTGTGTACAAGTGTGTATCCCTCTCACCTATACTCTGCAACTCCGCCCACATATTTCTTCATGGCTGTGTCGGAGCTCATGCCATAGAAGAGTTTGTACTTTTTTCCATTCTTTTCAATTACTTCCCCAGAGCACTGGTCGTGGCCTGCAAGCATCCCTCCCATCATGACAAAGTCCGCCCCAGCCCCTGAGGAGTCCAGGAGAGGTCAGACACAGTGGTCACACGTACTCTGCATTAAACCATGGATTTGATGACTTACCAAAAGCTTTCGCCACATCTCCTGGACAGCTGCAGCCACCATCCTGGTAAAAGGAAGACATTTCTTTAAGTTTTTCTATTTAAACTAGAAGAACTATGTCTCCCTCTACTGGCTACAATATGTTATTACAACACTATAATTACTTAGCTGTTTTGGATTACTCTCCTGATTTGTATTTTTACAAGCGTGAATGCTCACAGAGATGATGTGTCCTTTCAGACCATGTGCTGAGTCTGCACACTCTATGACGGCACTCAGCTGGGGGTAACCCACTCCAGTTTTTATTCTCGTTGTGCACACGGATCCTGCGAACATTAGAGAAGTTCGAGCACATTTCCATATTTAACTATTCAAAATAAAGGAAACTGCTCTCTTTGAATCCCAGGAGTTGAGGTTATTTCCTATACATATTGATGTTAAACTTGGTGCTACATCCCCAAGCCTCTTTTTTTTTGCTGGAAGTTGAGATTAAAATTCTATAGGGTTCATAAGGATAATAAATATTCATCACACGCTGAGCAAAAACATAACTTCAAAGTAAGCTTCATTCTCTTGGGTTTTAGCTTCTCAGTACTTTCTGTCCTTTCAAGCCCACTCAGACTCACCTGGTCCAATGCCCACTTTTATTACATCAGCACCAGACAGGATGAGCTCCTCCACCATCTCTCCTGTTACAACATTTCCTGCCTGACAGGAAGACAGAGTCTCAGGCTGATGTTTCTTGTGGAACCAAAATACCACGCAAGCTTCGATGAGCTCTTACCATGATGGTATGCTTGGGAAATGTTTCCCTAACTTTCTTGACAAACTCCACAAAGTACTCAGAATAGCCATTGGCCACATCCAGACAGATGTACCGAAGAGCAGGGACGGCTTCTAAGATGGCACACAGCTTCTCCAGATCGGCTGTTCCACTCCCTGAGCTGGCAGCAACATGCTGCAGGGGAAAAGAAAAACGTGTGAGACGAAAAAAATACGCCACAACCTCCCTGCTCTGCAAAAGAGAGGGGAAGGGGGGCGGGCTTGCTACACAGGAACACAACTCAGGGGTGAATTTCTACTGCTGTTGAAGCTTTGTTCTAGAAAATGATACAGATTTTTACAGTTTTGGCTAAAAATGTCATAATTAAAAGACCACTGGGGATGATTTGAACGTAGATCAAAAGATGATCAGAGTGGAACTTTATATCTGCTTTAAAATAACAAAAGTCTTTAAGAGAATTAGTTATCTTACCTCTAAACACTCTGGATGATTAGCAGCAAAGTTTTTCCATTCCTCCACTGAGTAGTGTTTATGAATTGCTGTGAAGAGAGTGTGCTGAAAGCCAAAACCAGATGGCTCCGTTACTTCCAGTGACCTAACTCACATGAATAATATCCTCCATGCATCTTAAGCATTCCAGAGAATCCTAGATGAAAAATAAATAAATATTTTTTCCACTTACTTTACTGAGAACTTGGGCCATCTCAAATGTTCCTGTGGTGTCCATGTTGGCTGCAATAATAGGGATGCCCGTGTAGGTCTGCTTGGAGTTACGGAATGTAAAAGTTCTCTGAAGATCCACCTAAAGTACAACAACACTATAACACTTAAAAAAAAAAAAAGTACAATTTTTTAAAATTTAGTTAACCTTTATTTTACCAGGAAATCCCGTTGAAATTAAATATCTTTTTCAAGGAAGATCAGGTCAAAATGCATCATCACAAGAAAATAAATACAGTTAAAACACTTATTAGCAGTAAAATACTATTTAATTGAACATTAAAACAATAATTAAAAGGTTAATCAGGAGTAATTCAGTCAGGTCTAGACACACGAGCATATAAATAAGGTGTCTTTAACCTTTTACTCTTACAGAGCCATTTGAGTCGATTTATCACTGACAACAACCCAAAAGGAACCACAAAGTCTCACTCCATCCCTTTGAAAAACAAAACTCATTTTTTCTTATTTATATTGTTGTTACTATTATAATAAATGTTTTTTTGGCATAGGTAACATAGAGATGAACAATAAAGAGAAAGCAATTCAAAATATAAAATAATTATGAAATGCTTCTTAACTTTTGTTTTAACTTTTTCACAATAAAAGACACCCTGTACCACATAGGATCATCACACAGCAAATATTGGGTAGGTGTTTTATGAACAGTAATTACAAGAGTGATAGTAATAGTAATATTAACTTAAAAAAAAATACTTAACTCTGTTTATTTTATTGTTGTTTGTACATCCGACAAAAAATGATGAATCTTAAAAACTAAAATAAAATCAAAGCTAACTAAGTTTTTTGGACCATAAAATCCTTGAATTTTGCTCAATCATAAACAGTCTATCTACTGTGGTACACCACATCTAAAAAAATCTGTCAAAATGTTCAGCTTTGGTAAACTATGAAACCCCTGAAACTATGAAGTTTGTTGGAGCATTATGGGTAATGTAGTCAGTACCTCACAGGGTGACAGGTCCTATACTCTGTGAATAAGTTCAGTAAAGTTTGACTTTTCTGACTATTTTGTTTGGTTGAATGCACAGTAAAATTCAATACCTTCTAAAATTAAAAACCTGATGGAGCCTAAGGGTTTGTCTAAATGATGCTGCAAAACCACAGAGCAGCTTCAGAGGTTCATGTTCTGGTGCGTGGAGTCAAAATGTAGATGCTCTGAATCATTTAGACCGAAGCATTGCGGCTTGTAATGTGATACACTGCAGGAGCAGCCATTCTATCACAAGAGAATTTTTCAACGTATATATTTTTTTTTTTCAGAAAAGCACTTTACTGTACTGTGTAACAAATCAGACCATTTTTATTTATTATAAACTTTAAACATTTAAACATTACAGGCATTTACCAAGATAGAGATGTCTATCTATATATTGTAAACTTAAAATTTTCCAATGTAATCTGAAAAAGTATTCAGTTCGTCTAATTCCCTCTCTACTTTAACGAGTCTACAGTATATCTAATAAAATAAACTTCAGATGTACTGAAGTGGAAGCTTGCTACACTTTGTTAGCTATCATTGGGAGCATCTTTTAATTTCTACTTTTTAACTAATTTATCAATCAATATGACTCGATTTGATATATGTATGTGTTTTCTTTATTTTTACTGTCTGAAATTGCTTGAATTCAACCAAACTAGTGAGATAATCAGTCAGTTTTTATGGCTCCTCTTACTGTCTGATTCAGTCACTTATAAACTCTAAGCAAGACACATGATTTTAATAAGATTCCTTTGATAACACGTCACTAGAAAAATCCTTATCTTAATGAAGACGCGATAAGGAAAGAATGATTAACTAATGTTTAATAAACTGGGGACCTCCAGATCAAATTGTTATTTCACATGTGCTATATTCACTGCATAATCCACCTTGTAGTTCCTATCAGTAAAACTGATCAAATGCTGTAGTACTCCCTGCAAACTGTGTTTGTATGTTACGGGCTTTGCAACCCCTAAAAAAAATCACAGATAATGATCCAAGCTTGTTGGAAAATCAAACTGGACACTCCCAAGACAAACAGCAGTCCATCACAGCTCCATTACCTGACCATTAAATATTAACTTAATAATACCTTGTTCCTCTTTGTGAGCCACTGGGAAAAAAAAGATGACTTTTTGAATGATCTTTTTTTAATTTAAGTATGAATTTACTTTTTTATTATTATTTTTATTATTATTATTTTTAATTTTATTCTATTCTCTTAAATATTTTTAACATGTCCTGTACAACAGCTGAGCAAACAGATAAGAGCTGAAATCCTCTTGTGTTGGACAGATTACTTTACTGTTACAATCATAGAGGGTTAATAGTAAAATAAAGTAAAACAAAACAAAAATAAAATAAAACAAAGCGTTATAAAATAAAATAAAATAAAAAAAGTAAAATAAAGCAAAACGTAATAAAAAAAGAAAAAAACTTTTATTGGTTGAATTTGTGCTTTAAATTCCACTCCAGGATGGAAAAAAGTCTGTTTAATCTATCTGTGCAACTGTGCACAGGACATGCTTTTTACTAGTGTGAAGATTCTTTGTCCTTAAAAAAAAATATTTCCCAAAACATTTGATATTTCCAGATGTGTTATTTTTTTACATTGATCATAGTGGGGCCTCTACCTCACACTTCAGATACTCATGGCCTGTGGCGGTTGGCATCTTGTGCTATACACAAAAGCACTGAACTGTCTGCTGTCCTGCTGTATATATAAACTTTAACAGTCTTCTGCAAACCTGCAGACACCAGATCCTCTTACTTTTGAGCTCAAAAACCAGTATTTTTGTTGTCACATTCATATGTCTGTTGTGTTACAGTACCGGTATGCTTGTGTCACTGTGGAGTATGGAATGTCCTCTGCTTGCTTGTAACACGCAGTCCTATTTTTAAACAGCATTTCTGAGAAATCTGCTGTGCCTCGTGTTGCTCGATACCCTTCCTATGCCTCTTCCAACTTCCACTTTGGCTTCTGGATCCACCGTCACCAAACCCTGATCACTACAGGTCAGCAGCAGACTCTGATGTTGTGTAATGAAACTGAGCGAGGTGAGGGGATAAACTGCCAGAACAGGTTTGTTTTGTTCCAGACGCTCAACTGAACAAAATGGGATCTGTCAGAATAGCTTTAAAAAAATCTGATAGAATCCATATTTTGGCTACATCTTAATCCCAATAGTGTTTTGTCTAGTGTCTGCAGGCAGTTTTTGTCCCAAACGTCTGCCTGGCAGAAACACTTGCTTTATTGTCACCTTTAGGAAGGTCACCTCTCTGTTTCAGGCCCAAAGCTGCAATAAACAAGAGTAGAGCTACGTATATAGAAATACAATCTGCTCGACTACAGAGGGATTTTCTTACAGGTTAACCTTTTATTTTTTAACATTTAAAAAATAATAATGCTATTGGTACATGTAAGTTTAGTAGATATTATAATAGAGGCCTTTTACCAGAACACTATTTCACTAACAGTAGCTGTGAGTGTCACCAACCTCTGAACGACTCTTCAGGCTGCTCCTTTTGGGTCTGAAAAGGACATCCTTGAAGTCCAGCTTGAGGTCCGCGTCCACTCGAGGCATCTTGTATCCCCAGAACCTGGATGACCAGGATGAAGATGACGAGTATGCAGAGGGGACTCCGCTGAGGAGGGCTGCGGCAGCAGGAGCAGCGGTGGTCACAGGTCTCAGGCCCCAACCACCAAACCCGAACCTGCAGGCGGCCAGCGTATTTATAGCAAAGGGGGGCTCAGCCCAGCTCTGGCCCCCATGGCTTTATTTGGGCTTGGGCTCTCTCCCACCCGCCTTCCTCTCTGTATCCCTCCTCTCCTCCGACCTTACATCTGTCCTCCTCATCCAGCAGAGTGGCAGCAGCAGCAGTGGCGAGCTGGCACGGCTGTCCCATTCACTGATGCACACAAACACACTCACTGACAGGGCAGCACTGCAGCAGCACATGCGCTGCTGCAGTGCTGAAGAGCACACCTGCTGTCCGCCTGGAGCATTGCTCCACGTGATGCCAAACAGGACACAGAAAACACGGAAGAACACAGAGGCAGAAAAGCTTCACTTACATCTTGACTTCAATATTTTATCTGTATATCAAAACCTCCAAACTGAGCAACGTAAAGAAAAACACGTTTTTTTTTTTTTTTTTTTTTTTAA
This sequence comes from Oryzias javanicus, assembly GCA_003999625.1. Classification (NCBI taxonomy): domain Eukaryota; kingdom Metazoa; phylum Chordata; class Actinopteri; order Beloniformes; family Adrianichthyidae; genus Oryzias; species Oryzias javanicus. The sequence goes on along the minus strand of CM012447.1, from coordinate 26,097,995 downwards.
GAGAAAAGAGTCATTCTCTGAAGTCAGTGACCTTTGAGTTATCTGGTCCCTAAAATACTTCAAATTGCGAACATTAAATCAGATGACATTTGAACCTCTCAGAAAATGTGTTTTCGCAAATTTTGGAATAAAATTCTCCAAATTATTAAAAATTAATTTGTTACTTTGTCTTTTTTCTTATTATTCCTGTAACGTACAATCAGATTTCTGTTTGATCATTTTAACACTCAGTGAAACAAATGTTTTCTATTTTTTGGAAACCTCCTGCCTCTTGTTTAACACAACTTATTGTAAATATATTTTATTTGATGATATTTTATTTGATTTAAGGAAAAAGTAGCTTTGGTCATTGGGAAAGTGATGAGCTGGACAATCCTAGAGAACCAGGGTTGTCCAGCTCTACTGTAATAAATGCATATTCTTAAGCCATTAAATAGTTTTTAGCCCTGTAATTGAAAATAATTAAATTCAGTTTAAAAAATAGAATTAAAAAAAAAAAAAGGTTTTTTTTCGACTTTACCAAAAACTGTTCAACATATGACCGCTAGATGGCAGCATTGTTCTTAAAAGCAGCTTTTAGTTCAAGAGTAAAATGAGCTCTGATATGAGGTCAATGACCTCTCCAACGTGTTTCTTACTACTTTTTTTGAGAAATGGATAAAAGAATTGCAACTTTTATGAAAATGTATCAATGCAGCAGCCCTTATTTCTGTTCAGGATAGATGTATTTGTGCATACAGTGTTTTACTAATATAGAAGGGAACGTTTCTTAGCATGCTTTAACTGGTAAAGATTCTTGCTATGTGTCTGTTTTAGTAAAAAAAATAAAAAAAAAATGTCAGAAAATGAAATAAAAGATCCCAAACTATGCAGAAAAGCTCATCTTTGTATTGTTTTTAAAGTACAAATTTTTTCCTTCACAACAACACAGAAGGAATCCACCCTTACATTAGTTTTTTTCTTGATGTGGTTAATACATTGCTATTTCCTGCACATTAAATCTGCAGCAAAATAAATCATCCAAGAAAGCATCGTTCATCCCTTTTCAATTCATTTTTTATCACTTTAATAATATTTTTTTAATCTACACTCATGTAAAAATACGTCTTATGTAAAACAAAACCTGATAGGAAAAGAGTATGTTGAATCACGAATATAGTTGGACACACAGACTTTAATATCTTCTTATCTCTTTGCCAGTGATAAAATTAGAATAATCAATAGCTGAGAGATAAGGCAGTTCCAGATTTAATAAAGCTGTGGGCCTCAGAGCCGATGGCCCTATACTGTACTGATAAAGCGTGCTGAACAGGTCAGGGCTCTGAAACGCTTTTTATGCCAGCAAAGCTGATAAGAAAAGGACAGTTTAGCACAAGCGCGTACTTCTTGTATCCTGTGTCAGCTTGTAACCGTCACAGTTGGAGTCTCAGGTGTGCAGCTGATGTTGGAAGTTGGTGAAAGTCCAAAAGGTAATCATCTCTGTAGGTCATGTACGTGTAGACGCAGCTGCTCGTCTGAAGTGGGTCACTTTGACCATTTATGCTTTAATCAAGAAAATTTGATTTGTAATTTAGCTGGCTTTTATTTGACCAAGTGCATATTTCAATATAAAAATGGTAAATAATTAATAATTCAAAGAAAATAATGAACACAATGTTACTTACATAGCATTGAAAAAACATTGTTCCCTCAAATAATTATTTTGAGTACAAATTAATATTTTGTAATAAGTCATAGCAATTAGTAAACGTTAGTATTCGTGCACACAAATTTGTATTTTGTGCAAAATAATTTGTATATTGTGTGCACAAATTCATATTTTGTGCAGCAAATTGATTATTTTTTGGTGGCCACAAATTTTTGGTTTTTTTTACTTTATTCTCAAAATGCAATGTTGTGCACACAAATTAGCAATCTGTAAAGACAATTTAGCATTTTGTATGCGCATGTTAGCATTGTGTGTACATGTTAGCATTGTGTTTGTACACGTTGGTATTTTGTATGCACAAGTTAGCTTTTTGTTTGCACAAATTAGCATTTTGTCAGTACAAGTTAGCATTTTGTGCACATTTAAGGGAACAAGTTTTTTTTCAATATCATTACCAGGGCTCCATGAATTCCAGATGTTTTCATTGACCTGAAAAATGTAATAATTTTTGCATTTTTTTTCAATGAAACATCACGACAATGTTGCCTAAATTTATTTGCAGCTAAAAAAAATCCCTTGTTTTCACTTTTGATTAAATGTTAATTTAAGAACAAAGTCAACTTTAAGTGGAAATGAGGACGTTTGCATTCCTCTCATGGTGGACATTTTGTCCGTTGGTTTGGGCACACTGAGCTCTGAGAGAACACAGATGCACGCTCGCACAGATCAGAGCGTCTCGCTCAGCGTTTAGTTACCAGCTGTCGATGCCGTTGAGAGGTGGGCTCGGTTTGCTGAGAGGAAACTTATCTCAACAGACACTGAGAGGAGGAGCTTTCCCTGGACACTCTGTCAGGGGGACAAACAGATGGAAAACACACATGGCAGCCGAACAGTAAAGAAAGTAAACATCTTTGATGTCTTCTTTCTGGCATCGGTTGAAATGATAAAATCCTCAAATGCTTTATTTTCTGTCAGCGTGAGGAGCTCAGGTAGCAAACACAGATAAGAATTTTGTCCACTAGGGAAGATGGAGGGGATGAACCAGAATTTTCAAGCAGCCTTTTGCATATTTTCACAGATTTGTGAATAAACAGGTGAATGTGCATAAAATATATTGAGTCTATAAAACCACACTTTAGACCTTTTTGGTTTAAAATGAATAAATCATTTTAGTTAAATCGGAATTGTTATTGGCTAAAATGTCAGATAAATGAGTCTGACCTGGAAAAAGATGTTAAAAATAAAATATTTTAGTTTGCATATGTAATAACAAGTAGGTCAAATTTCTGTTGGATATTAAGTAAATTTATTTTTATAGCTAAACAAATCTGAAAGAAGATGCAGATTAAAGGCAAACCAGTAAAATCAAATGCTTCATTATTTATTCTTTATAGTTTATTTGTGAAGTACCAGTTTACTATCAAGGTTTTCTCAAAGCACTTATACATCTCTAGTTGTAGATTTATCAAACACACAAGTTTGGAGATTTACAGCCGATCATGTTTTTGAGGGAGAAGTCAGCCTCTGGTTTGGATGTATTCTTCTGTCTCTGTATCTCACATCCTTCCTGTCATTTTCAGCTCTGTAAGAATGGAATAACTACTACATTCAAGCTAACTTGGGTTTAAAGATTATTTTTTTTAATTTAAAATAATGGATCACCACAATCATTCTCCTAGTTTAGGGATCTGCAACCTTCAACACTAAAAGAGGCATTTGGGTTGAATGACAACCCAAGAGGAGCCAAAGTCTGACCTCACCCTTTAGAGAGAGAGAAAAAAGATTTGTATGTTATTGTTACTATTAGGATAAATAGAAATGAAAAATTTTAGGGGCAAAATTAAATCATAAAAAATAATTTTTTTCAAAATATGAAATAATTTATGGTTTGACAGGGGTTTATTCCCTTTCAAAATAAAAGACACCTTGTGCCACATGGAATCATCTCATTGAAGCAGAAGTAGTAGTAAAATGTAACATCAGCATCTAACAATCTAACAGACTAAAATTAAATCACAGTTAATTATCTGTCATTTTTAATAAGGTGAACTTAAAATCCTTCAATTTGCTCAAAGGTAAAACCCGTCATACCTTAAGTAGGTATTGCGCTTGTGGTTACTGACCTCAGATTGATTTTCTGCAGTGCACAGCCTTCAAAAATCTGTCAAAGTGTTTTAGTAGGACTTTGGTAAACTATGAGGGAATGATGGATTGTTGGAGAATTTCAACTACTAAAGTCAGGAACCTCATGGAGGGATACAGACTGTACTTCAACTGAATTTGAAGGAGTTCAATAAAGTTTGAGTTAGTTAATTGACTTTTTAAGACACAGTTACTTTTTAAAGTTGAAAAATATGTATTTTTCCCTAACCGGAGAGCTACAATGGAGAGATAAAAGATGTGGCTTTAGACCTCTGATCCAGTCTGAGAAGATGATCAGTCAACCAGGTCATGTTGTGTAATTCTCTTCTTCAGGTCAGCTGAACATTTAAGGTTAATCTAGAAAAGGCTTTACTGCTCATCCGGGTATCTTCTTTAGTTCTAACTGCAGATGAGGAATTCAGATGCAAATGCAGCAGAATGAACGAGGTGAGGTCTTGGTGTGGTAAAAGTGGCTTCTGGGAAGACCTGTCAGAATAGGATTAAACACAGGAAAGTGACTTTATTGTCTTCAGAGGAGTGTCCTCTGTCCTCCAGATGCAGGTGAACTCCTGGAGTCCTGACCTCGTTAAAGTAGAACAGTGTTTTCCAATGATTTACTACAAGTTTCTGTGACTCGATGTTCAAAACAGCCTTACTCCCAACGCTCTTGTTTGTAGAACACATTTCAGATCTAAAGTTGGCACTTTTTTTTTTTTATCACCCAGCATCAAGTTAAAAGCTTTTGTTTTCTTTTAAGTCTTCCAGATGATTAATTCATACTCGTGATTGTCAGCATCCAGGTAAATAAGATAAAAGCGAATTCCTGATCAGAGTTTGAAACTCACTTTTGTTTTTTAGGTCAACATTTGCATCTGTCACTTCAACGTTAATGTTTCCACAAGTGGTTAATATTTAATAAAGCTGTTATTCTCACCATGAAAAATGTTGTTTCATCAAGAAATTCAGATTACAATAGACCCTGTTGTACTTTAAACAAAGTAAACAGAGACTCTTTTGGTCTTTCCGCCTTTCTGCTGATGGTGGCGTCCTGAATAATTCAAAATAAAATCTATTAAGAAATGTTTTCCTTCACATTTTTAAAAATATAAGTCAATGCAACACATATATCATCAAATATATTTATGTATTTATATACTCTTGACCATTTTATTATAAGAAGAATCAATAAATTGTGATGCATTACAAAAGGCCACTCTGAGATTTCTGGAACAATTTTTTTTTAAATGTTTCATTTCAATCACATTTGAAAAAAATAAAAGCAGAATCCCCTCAGGTGTTGATAGACGTATTTTTTGAGGAAATTAACAAGAATGTTTGGTTAAAGTTGGAGAAACCCAACTTCCAAGAAGATTGAGGCAATTGAAAAGAAAAAATATATTTTTGTGTAACATAAGTGTAGCATGTTGCAGCAATAGATTGTATCTTTTTACTTTCCAAAATATTAAAATATATTTTTGAATATTTGAAAGAAGTTGTAACCTGTTTATTCCTAGGTTTGTTTCCAAATATATATAAAAGCAATATTCTTCAGTCTTTTTTTCCATTTCTGGCCTGGCATGAAGGGATTAAACTTTCATCTCTGCTGCTGGTAAATGATATGAATGATTTCTTTTTTACCGTCTCTGAGTGTCTTTGTACTAACCCAGCTCATCACCGGATGGGAAAATGAACAAAAAGGGATTCTGCTGCGGTTATAAAACAACATTCATTTCCTTCTCTTCCATGAACAGGATCCTTTGTGTCCAACATAGTTGTATAATAGTCTCATTTTAAAAATGCCCATCTAAAAATTGCATTTAAAATAGGGTTGTTCCTCATATGACCCTGAAGTGTTATTTCCTTTTTTTTTTATTTTAATGCTTCTAAAAGGAGAACTGGTTCCTTAACAGAACCCACAGTTCTTAATTTGAAATGTAAAGGTAAATGTCCTATCGAGTGATTCTTAGTCAAGCACACCTTCCTCCTTTAAAAAAATAAAGGAACTAAAAACTGATTTTTCAGTTGTCAGAAAGAAGTTGTTCACAGATTTCATAACATTTATATTGGAAGAAAAATAAATCAAATTCTTTTTTTTACCTCAAATTCCAAATCTATAATGTTACTATTAGTCTGTAATCTCTATTCACATTACTTTTTAGTGATTTTATTTTTTTGTAATTGAATTTCTTGTTTTAAACCTCGTATTATCACGACTTTACCACGAGGTTTTGTGTTAACAAAAGATTAAAATTAATTGAAATGACCAAAGAAAAATGTGAACTAATTAGTAATTCAAAATAAATGTAAATTTATATTTTAAAAATTTACTCAAAGAGAAGATCCAAAGTCAAGTTTAGTAACATAAACACAAAACAGAATGATAAGAACTGTTTTTTGAAAATGCATCTCACGCAATATAGTTCATAGAATAATCTTTAAAAATCTAGAAAGAAAGTAGATTCATAGGAAAATCAAGTAGCCTTTGATTTTTTACAGTCAGACCTCTCTGATCATATTTAGGCTTTTGTCCGATCCTGGAGTCCAAACCAAACACAGAGAGGGCGTACTCAGCTTCTATGCTCCACAGATCTGGAACAGTCTTCCAGAAAGCCTTAGATCAGCTGAAACACTCAGTTTATTTAGATCTAGGTTTAAAAACCCAGCTGTTTTCAGCTGCATTTTATTAGTTTGCATTTCTTTACATTTTTATTTCTATGATCACCCCTTTAACCCTTTAACACCTCAGGCGTCGTCTGTGACGCTTAAACAATGTAATTCCAGCAGATTCTGAAGGAGAAAAAAGTTACAGTAAATCAAAGAACATAAATACCGGAGCTCCAGTGTTAAAGGGCTTAATTTAATGTTTTATGTGATGCACTTGGAATTGTCTTGTTACATGAAATGTGCTATAGGAATAAACCTACCTTTCTTTTATTAGCAAACAAACTGTGATTTCTGAACAAACAAAATATAGTGTTGAAAAACATATTTTAAATGCATTTGTTTTTAAAAATGTATTTTAATGCAAAAAAATGTTTCTTCTACTAGTTCAGGCACTAGGATATTTGACCATTTGTCATCTAGGATAAGGTATTGACACGTGTGAGTGTGTGACCCTGCAACAAACAGATGACCTGTTCAGGTTCTGCCCCGCCTTTGCCCTACAGTTAGTCTAGACCAGGGGTCTGCAACCTGCAGCTCCAGAGCTACATGTGGCTCTGTTATCTCTCCATGAAGGCTCCTTGGTCAAGCACAAAATAAGTCAGGGAGACTCCCTGCGGGCTGCCTCACCAATAATACCTAAAGAAAACAAAAAAAACTAAAATAACAAAAACCAGTAGTGTAAGACTGCTGAGGACAAAGAGGGGGAAATAACAAAAATAAATAAATAAAGCTAAACTAAATTATCTTTTTTCTAAAGTAAGGATTACTTATTTAGCATTTATTTAATTTAGATTAGTTAAATGTTTACATTTATGGCTGAGGTGCAAACAGATGATTAACTATGTAGGTTTTTACATCACTGTTGACCTGAAGATGTTTTGTTTGCTCAATGCTACTTCCAGAATGCACAGATTTTATATACAAAGCAAAACTTTAAAAAAAATTTGATCTTTTATGAGTTAACAGCACATGTTGTCTTATGCAGCCCAACAATTGTTACTAGTTGCCCAGAGCTGCACTGAGATAATCCGGTTTGGCACTGGGTGTATTTTATTTTGAAAATAAGTTATTTAAGCTTCTGTCAAACGTAAAAAGAATATTTTGAAAGATGCTAGGTTCTTTTAATATTTTTGTTTGTGCCAAAACTAGACAATTCCTATTATTTAATTTAAAAAAAGGTCATGAATGCAAATCCAAATTTCTTAAAGGCTAAAGTAAACTATGCAGCTCCTTCTGGGTTTTAATCTGACAAAAACAAGCCCAAATGGCTCTTTCACCATTAAAGTTTGCCGACCCCTGGCCTAGAAACTGACCCCGGCCCCACATCAGAGAAAAAAACAGCTATGTGTGCCTCACAAAAAAGTTTTGGTTTGAGCTACGCTCATCTAAAAATAAGTTTCATGGTGTAAAGTTGAAGCACCAAGAACAGATCATACACTAATTCCACTGATGATTGCTGAATACATGCATCCGGTGTGTTTCTAAACACCTGTTTCATAAAGAGTGAGCCACCTCAGAACAATGCAGAGCTTAAGTTGACTGTTTGGAAACTGTTTTTAGGGTTTCAATTTATTAATCAGAGCCAGACCCCATAGGCAGAATTTAGAAATTATAAGCCAGTGGTTTTTTTTTTTTGGAAGATCGACAAAACCTTGAGGATGTTTTTGACGTTGCAGGATGGGCCGCCTCTCGCCTGCAGTGAGTCTGGACTAGCGTGTGTCCAATTAGAGAGCAATGTTCTTCCTTCCAAGCTGTCATCAGTGTCCTTGGAGGTAATTGAATATCAGTGAGTGAAAACACAGATAAGAAGAGAAAGGGGGAACACAAATAGGGAAGCACTCAGTTGGATGGTGCCAGAGAGGAAAAAAAAAGTCAAATCAATCAATAGCTTCTGTACTTAAGTGGTGATTTTCTGTCACAGTCCAGTAGCGGCAGTCACTTCTAATCAACAAAGAAGCTTTTTTTTTTTTTTTTTTTTTTTTTAGTGCTCCACTGCCTGTAGGGGTGCAGATCAATCTTCCAGTTTGTTTGCTAAAGAGTAAAGTCATCTTAACTTCACCTCGCATGATCTCTGACTTTGAGCTGCTTGAAACATCAGGAAATCCATTTCTGGACAAAAATCTCTTAAAACGTCAATGCAGCCGCCATAAAAAAAAAAAACAGATGTCAGGGTTTGCGTTTACATTTATGAAGCTCTCTGTATGGATTTGCATGTGCCTATCCCCTACTTGTCAAACCTTTCATTTATTTATTTTAAAAGAGGCTTTTAAATGCTAATGTCGCCTTTGAAAATCTATAGCCTTTGTCATGGAAACAAGGACCATTAGAACTGTAACCTAGTAACTTGAGCACGTTAGATTTAAAAAATAAATAATTTTGACTCCACGTTAAAGGTTTAAGTTCATTAGACTGATGACCCTTAGGAGTAAATCAATTTCTGTCCAAACATGGTTTTTTCCCAAAGAACTTTATTAATACTCATTTAAAAGCAGAGTGCATTTAATTAAAACAAAAAAAAAAAAAAAAAACAGAACTCACTCTAAAAGTTGCATGGAGACTTTTGCTTCAGAAAACAGAAACAAACTGCTTGTGCCGTGAGATAAAAACTCCTTCCCCTGCAGTCGCTTAGCTCGACGGTGTCAGCAATAAAGGAAAGTTTGTCATAACAAACATGTTGCTGCTACATTAAAGCAAATCTCTAAAGACGTGGGAATATTCTTTAGTAAAGTGGCGTTGTCTTGTTTAAATATATAGTTTGAGTTTAAATTAAAAAAAGAAAAAACAAAAGCTTGGCAAAAATAAAAGCACAAAGTATTGCACTTACAGATCTCTAGTACCCTTAAAACAGCAAAGAGAATTCATGAACTAAAGAAACTTGCAGCACAGGTTTTTGGAGGAAGCAGCTGCAGCGCTGCATCTGCAGAGAGCATGCCAGCGCTCTCCACTTCGGTTTGGATGAGACGGCGCTGCAGTCACTTAAGCGGCCTCCGTTTACAGGCTTTAGTTAATCGCTAAAGTCGGAGACCCGGGGAACGTGTTAAGAACAGGTCTTGTTGTGCCAACTCAGACAGGTTAAAGCGGAACTGCAGCGTCTCAGAACCTCTCCATCATTGGTGTGGAAACTCAACAATTCAATCTCAACTTAAAATAACTGCAATGTTCAAATGTACACACACACATATGACTGTTAACACATTGAAACCATCAGAATTCATAAAAATAACTTCAATCCTGTTAAATGAATGAAAAATAAAAAGTCACATTATTTAGGTTCTGAGCCAAAAAACAGCCATCTCCCAAAAACAAACCAAAAATAGTTCTGGATCAGATCAACTGATTCATCATTTAGTTCATAATGTAGAATTTAAACAAAGCAAATAAATGCGTTAAAAGAAAACTCCTGACAAAGTGACAGGGATTAAAAAAATAAAGTCATTGGGAGTGTGATCTTTGATTTTGGAGTTTAGATGTCCATTTCTGTGCAGGAAATGTTCCATCTTTACAAAAAAAAAAAAAAAACCAAAAAGCTGGCGGTGCTTTGAAAGTGTCCGTGGCGCCTGTTGGCTTCATGTGTGGCAGAGCTTGTGTTCGTACTCTGTGGGGGAGCAGGAGTGAGGGGACGTGGTGTCCCGGTGGATGGGCGGCGGGATGCTGCTGCGGAGCTGGCTGTTGTCCGTCAGCGTCAGGTTCAGGAGGCTGGTGCAGGTGGGCAGGTAGACGTGCTGAACGTGCTCCACGTCCGCCCGGCAAACGGGACAGAGCTGGAAGAGGAGAGACAAAGCTGTTAACCACCAAACCGTCAACAAAACTGAAGCAGATTTTTTCTTGTTTGTTGTTTTTTAGCATCTTGAATTTAGTGCTGTAAACAAGAAGGCTCTAAAAATGTGTCCACGTGTGTGTGAGCACAGTCACGTTTTCAGGTTAATGGACTAGAGATTTGCCCGCCTGCTGTAATCCCCTTATAAAGACACATGCGTGTGCGCGTGCACACATCCTCCACAAAGATAGGACGCATTTAGCTGATTAAGTGTGAGGACAATCAGGGCATTGAGAGCAAGCAGAGCTCTGGATGTTTTTCTTTGAAAAAAAATCTCATTAAAAAAATGATAAGAAGTTGGAACACTTTTGATGAAATATTCTAGCTCCTATAAACTCATGGGAATAAAATCAGCCATCTTTGAGCTTGGTAAAAGATTCCTCACCTGCAGTTGGTTGGCGCAGGTCTCAGGCAGCACACCATGTGTCCGCAGGGGCAGAAAGCGGCGTCGATCTCCTCCTCGCAGCACAGCATGCAGAGGAGGGCCTCCCGGAGCTTCTGCAGCCGCTCCTGCAGGGCTCGGCTCATGTGGCAGCTGCTGCAGTCCAGGTCCTTGTCCTGCTGGTCGTCTCTGGTCGGTGAGTTGCTCTTGGAGCGGGACGCCAGGTCTCTGTTGCCGGTGTTGTAGAGCGAGCGGCGGGCGTGGTCGTACACCTCCTTGGCGGTGCGTCTGATGTCGAAGACGTACTTTTTGCCCACGTTGATGTTCTCGTTGAGGAAGAGGGATGCCAGGTGGCCCTTGAAGTCTCTGCTGTACTGCATCATCACTGCGGTAGTGACCGTGTCGCACCTGGAAACGACAAAATTGCCTTAAATTTGCATCTACATGAAAGTAAAAACAATTTTTTTTTCATAGCTGGAAATATAATCAGGAGTCCTGGAGTTAAAAAACGTCACAAAGACAGCAAGAAACTAATATTTTTACATGACAGTGAATCCCTCACATAGGGTACATTTTTAGAAACAGACAATCACACATTTAGTACATTTTTACTGCAAGTCTCTATGCTGTGAATGCAAAAGTGCAACTAAATGATGCAAGAAATGCAACTCGAAGTCTCATTTTGGCAAATTCAAGTCGCAAGTCTTTCAAATTTAAGGTTTCAACTGACCTATTCCTGACACAATAACTGGGAGATCACAGCCTCAAAGAAATGTCAGCAAAAAAATGTTACTTTTTTTTAATGAGGAAAACAGAATAACATTTTTAAAAGAATAGAAAAATGATTAATTGTTCTCAAGTCTCTGCATGTCCAAGTCCCGTCTGACAATTCATGTTTTAGCAGTAAAGTAGATTGTAGGTTTAAACATTCACCGCTGAACTGAGCAAACCTGATAAAGAAAGGATAACAAAAAAATCTGAATGTCCTAAAAGAACTCTTTGGATTCTAAAAAAAAGCTGTATTCTAACAGTTTTAATATAACCATATTCTATGAAGCTGCAGTGAGTCCCACTGGGATGACAAAAAATGTTTGTCTAAAAAACTTTTCTGCACAGAAGCTCATGTAGGTCAAGGATCTGTTTTCCCAGCATTCCATGATTCAAGAGTTTATGCCATAAAAATACAAAAACATGGAATATAAACTGTAAAGTTAATGTTTACATATGTGGAGATCGTGCGAAGTAGCAAAACAAGTTTTACAGCAAGTCTTTCAACGCTGTTAAAAGATGAACTGTAACCGAGGCAACTCCAGTGAGACATGTTTCTTCAGAGCTTTGTAGACCAATAACAAGTTAAAGCTTCATCTTTAAGGTGCCGTAAAAAGTCTAAAGTCCAGCCTCACCTGTAGAAAGCGTGCGTCTCTGTGATGGCGCGGTAGAGACCGCTGGCTGCACGGTTGCTGATCAACTTAAACAGAAGAACTACACTGTCGTTGGTATCCTTGGTAACCGTCAGATAGACACTTTTCCCCGACTGTGTGGCGATTTGGATGATGGGATAACTTATTCTGGGAAAAGAAATGGTTTTATATCAATTATTAGAGATGTTTAGTTTCTAACATATTACTTTTTTTTTTTTAAATAAAAACATCTTATCCTACCTATTGACCAAAGTGAAGTCGTCTTTGCAAATGGCAATCCCCTCAGGACCGACGCCGATGGCCGTCCGCTGACCGTTGGCATCACGAGCCCAGTGCCACTCCACCCCATAATGCTCCATAGCAGAGACCAGCTGGAGGGCCTGGTACTCCACAGACGCTTGACTCGAGCCTTCTAAAGCTTTGTGTCTGGAAATGATGCTGCAGGAAGAACGAGACGGAGGGAAAGAAATGAAACTCAGAACATCTGCCGCAGCAGCACAGCAATTACTAAACATCCTGTTGAGACCAAGCCTTCAGCTACAGAGTGTACTGTTCTTCAAAAGCTTGTGGGGGTTTGGGAAAGGTTGTAGAATTTAACAAACAATCCCACAAGCCTTTATGCTACTGCTTTTTGCTGATGAATTTGTGTTTGTGGCGTCATCTTATCCAAACATTTATACTCTCATAAAAACAAAAGTGTGTTTTTCCCCCTAAAGTCATGCAATTTTAGCATTTCATGCCACCTTCTCTACATGATCATGTCTGAAAATACACTTTTGTGTGAAACGGGGAACGTGTGTTCAAGCGGCCACTGCCAATGAAAACCATGTAAACGCAAATTTCCGGCTTAAACGCTCAAAACTCTTGCGTTCATGCTGAAGTACATACATTTTAAAGACAGTTTTCGGGCTCTGCACAGCCAAGTTAAACCAGGTTAGATTTTGACCAATCAAGAACTCTGATTAGGTAGTGGCATATGGGTGGTATCCTTTTCAAAAGGCCAACTAGGGCTGTAACGGATCACAAAACTCACAGTTCAGATCATTTTTCAGATCAGTAAAAAGTGAAGGAGAACAAAAAAAAAGGAGAAAAAAAAACAAGATTGATGCCTAAAATTGTTTTTTTTTTTTTTTTTTTAAGCTTTAAGACAAATATATTTGAGAAAACTTGAAGTACTTCAAAGCACAAATATACACTCACATCTTTGAACACAACCACAATGTAAAGACATGTAGTTTCTGATTACATTTACATGTCTGGACACCAAATCTACAGAAACTGAGAGAAAGGAGTACTGAAAATGCAATTGCCCCCCATGTCGAGTCGTACGCCGAGCGTCTTACCTGCTGATGGAGGCGGCACTGGGCTCCTCTCCGCACAGCTCAGAATACCAGTACTGGGCTGTGTTTTGGTTGTAGTCCCCGAACTCCGCCTGAGCCAGCAGGGCACTCAGCTCCTCCGCTTGTTCGGAGCCCATTCGGAGGTGACCGTTGTGGAGGTCCTCCTTCACATGCAGGAAGAACAGGTGTCTGGAGGATTCAAGAGGAAGAAAAGATAGGCATCAAGAAAAACATCCACTCCAGCGGTTTACTCTGTTGTAACCACTTCCTCAAAACACAAACTGCTTAACCGAAGCATAATAGCTGACACAGATTTCCTTGAAACCCAAAATCCCTGAAATTGAAAGCTGGTTTTGATACAAACACTGATATTTGAAGAAGTGGTTCATGAAAACAGTAGTAGGGGAGGGGCGGAGCCACAGTTGATGTTTGGGCTGACTCATAGGAGCACCACGTTCTGGTCTGGTAGGGAAAACAGACGATGCAGCACGTCTTTTCATTGTTTTCGCCAGATGATGTAAAGAATTCTTTCCTTCACACCAGCAGGAGACCACGAGGAGAAACATCCCAGCTAACGGGAGCGCTGAACTCCAGCCTCACAGATCCTCACAGATCCTCCCTTCAGATGACCTTTGGCACAGTAAACTGTAAGAAGATTATGAACTAGTCACCTGCTCCTGAAACGGTTGCACGTTGACCTCTACGTAACAGTTTGATCCACTTTTTAGGCTCCTAAGCCCTCGACAAAAACAGGTTTTTTCTTCCTTTTAAACACAATTCTGGGGTTTTCTTTGACGTATTGCATATTTGTGTGCGTGAATTAGATCCCACGGTAACTTCAGGTCATTGGGAAAGTTCAAAATGCACATCTTCTCTAATAAAAGGTCTGTAAAATAACTGTAGGAGCTTGGAAAGAAGGAGCTTGTTGCATCCCGTGATCCCCCAGTACAAACAAGCCTACACCTCGTGACACAAACACTAACAACGTGTGCTTCGAATGCAACAACAGACACGCCTTTGCAAACACGTTCAGCTGGGAGGCGCGCACAAAGCCAAGTCTGCACTGCCGCCACCTCCGCAGAAGCCAGAACGATGCGAGGGCCCGAGTATGAGCGGCCTCGGGCATAACAAACACGCTTTGATACGGCGTTAAACATCCCATTCCCTCCACACAAACACTGCTCTCCATTGTGTCAGGCCCAGCAGGCGTCATGTGATGGAGCGCTGCTAGTTAGCTACCTGCCTGACGCAAACAATGGGGCCGACTTTACAGAGAGTTTACTACAGGTCGTTGGGACAGGGTTACTATAGGGCGAGGCACAGGTTACTCTCGGTTGCACAGGTGTTTCCGTGAGGTTACCATCAGTCACAACAGCTACATGGAAAAAGGTTTCCTTTAACAGAAGTCATGATTTAATAAACTGAACCAAACAGTTCCTTTATTTTGACCAATTTTGGTTTGTAACAATAAGATTTGGGGCAAAAAGATCAGAGTGTTCATCCTTTGTTTCCACCGACGAGTCTGAGAGCAGGTGGTCATTCTCTGCTGAGCTCAAACTGAACTTAAACGTTGAAAGAACAGTGAATTCTGGGGCTTTTAGAAGCCCTGAAAGCAGAGACTGCAGGTCACTTATGGCTACTCAGAAAGGAACCAAAGGCTGAACATCTACAGCCAAGACACCATCCTTAAGTTCAAATTTCATCAATGTCCTCTAAAAAGAACACAAGTGTACCTTCAGTGGAATAAGAACATTGTCATGCTTTTCCTGCATCTATCATCTATTCAGGCACAATTTTCACTCTGATGAAAATTCTGTTTTTAGCATGTTCTTATAACATTTTTCTAATAGAAGACATAAATAAAGATTAAGATAAAAAAAACATTTGAGTATGTCTTTATTTAAATTTTTGCGAATAAGACAAAAAAAAATACTGTTGGACAAAGGTATTTCTGATGGGTCCAATATTGCTTGCCATTTTTGTTGCACTGCTAATGCTAGTCTGGGTCTGTAAACTAGTAGGAGAGTGTAAACAGAGAGCTCTCAGCACCAAAAGTCCCATTCTGCCACTCTGCAAAAACTGTCCTAGAAAATGACCCTTCAAAAAAAAAAAAAAAAAAAAAATGTCACCAAAAAAACTAAAAAGACCAATGGAAAAATTTCTAAAACGTATCAAAAGATGATTGGAGTGAGGCTATAAACCCAGTGGGAGCTTGAACTAGCAAGAAAGTGGCTATAAAATAGTAATATGCCAGCCAGGAGTTTGCTGGGGAAAAAAAAACTATTGTTGACAACCCCTCCCCCAAAAAATAATAAATTAAAAAAAGAAATCAATAAAGTTTGCACAAAAATAATTACCGGTATACATCCACAAAAAAGAAACTAAAATGAGCATGATGGTGACTACAAATGTGGACAAATGTAAAAAACTAAAGTGTTTTCAAACAACACGACTCTGCAAATAAGTTTTTCATACAGCGTGTTCTGGACTGTTTAATCTGCAAGCCATTATCAACACCTTGCATCCATTTGAATGTCAGGAAGTGTGTTGAGACTGAAGTCTCCTGTCCTACTTCTACTGTATTACAGTTTACGCCACACGTCTTTGTCCACGAGATATAGACCGCCTGCTAATCTGGGTAAACAAACCGACTCAAAGCTTCATGTCACAGTACCAAAGAGGAAAAATTATATTCACACACTCCCTGGTAAGACTTCTCAAAACAAACAAGTCGGTCATGTTCTGCAAAAGCCTCTGCTCTTGTTTATTTTTGCTCAGACGGAGCGTCAAAACCTACAAAAACCAACAGCCGTTTCAGAAGCTTCACTCAAACTGAAACCTAACCCTGCCGCCTGGATACTGTGCCACGGTCGGCCAATCAGCAACAGAGTTCTACATCTCAACAATGCGGCTTGTAAGCTAGTCAAATACCACAGACAGAAACCATGTGTTACAAGGTTACTCCCAGTCAATGACCTATAGTTACCTCTGCGCGCCAACTTCTCCAAAGGTTGGAGGCGGAATAAAACAGGAGATGAGCAGTTTCAGACAAAGCTGCAGGTCACATATATCCATCTATGCATCTGCGCCTTCAAACTCAAAGCATTGCAGTGATCCAACAAAGAGGTCGTCTGTGTGAAACATTCCATGGGTCTGCACTGGATGGTAAACTGCAATTACCGGCAATCTAAGACAAAGTTTAACGAGAAGAATGAGTCGGAGTATAAAAAGATCATTTATATTTAAAAAAATAGCTATGGTGCTTGAAGTGAAACATTTTGAACATTTCAGGATCTGACACCACCTAAACAACATTTTGTCTCATCATGAGCCCATGAAAAAAAAAAAAGAAAAAAAAAAACCCACCCACAATTTTGACCAAAATACAATACAGGGATGTTATCCTTTCTAAGCCCTCTTGCACTTAAAGTAAAATACTTTTGTTTTGAGGAACAACAGGCACAGACTGCCTAAAGACTCAAGTTTTACCTGAATTTGATGGAAATCTTATGCAAACTCAGGTCCCTGCATTTCATTTTCCCCTCAGTTAGTCTTGTTGAGTTTAAATGCAGTGAAACAAGCATTCACCGTGAGTACAGTTTCATGACAAATGAACCTACAGCAGGTAGTTTATTCTAAATATTTTACAATCTTTACAAAATAAATGACATTTTTTCCCTATAATGGATGGCCATTCTTAAATTTGTCAGAACAATCCCAGAGTTTAGGGTTAGGGCTCATGTTAATCTGTCCTTTCAGGGCTTCAGACGTAACCTAATCAGAATGCTGAACACATCTGCTAAAGAAGGAAGGGGACAAATTCACATATTTAAATCTAAACGGCCCCCAGCAAACAGTGCTTAATGATCCATTCAAGCACCAACAGAACCAATAATTCCAGTACTTAAGCACAGATCAGATGATCTAAAGGAAAAAAATAAAACACCCAAACTGCTCTAGTTTGTAGTTGGGTCAAAATTAAATGTAAAAAATTTGGAACAAAAGAAAAATCAGCTTGGAAATTAAAAAAAAAATAGGCTTTATGAGAAGACAAAACTGTTAAAAGTTGTGTATGGAAAAAAAAAAAATGTAAAAGATAAAAAAAAAAAACACACAAAAAAACCAAACATTTTTGGAAAAGCAAAAAGACAGATTCCACCAGTGACATCAACAAAAATACAAAATATAAAGAATTTCTGTTGTTGTTCGTGATTAATGTATTCAACAAAATAAAGCCTCAGAATAGCTATAAACCTCATCAGGAACACTTTTTAGGCTTAAAAAAAATCTATCTATCTATCTATCCATATATTTTTTTTTAAACATAAAAATTTCCTTTATAGCAATTCTACAAAAACAGCCTGTTGTGTGTGCACATCAACACTAAAGTGATTGGTAAAAGCTTTATGTGGCAGCAGAACACACAACAGCTTATATAATCTGCCATGAGTTCAGCAGGTTACATAAGCGGGCTGTTGAGAAGGGTATACAGACAGGTGCCAACTGTCCATCTTATCTGCAGGGAGCTCATGTTGTCCACAAGCTGCAGGAGAAAACACTACAACCATCAACAGGTGATCATATTCACTAAAAATCTTTCTAAGTAGGAGTTGGCATGAAACGTGCAGCATGATGAGGCGTGTTCGCTCGGGAGGAAACCTGCAGTCAGACCCGATTATGGGAAACTTTGACTTTTCACAAGAAAATACGTAAACTGTAACAGCATAGAACACTTTTTTTTAATAAGGTCATTTAAAGCAAAATAAAAGCTATTAAAGTTAATCTAAAACTTACACTTCTTTTAAAAAAACCCTGCAAATTAATTACCGTACGCAATATGCGAAAATGCCTAAAAATGATAAATTAGAATTTTAAAAAAAAAGGTTTTTCTTCAAATATAAAATAACTTTTACGCTATATTTGTGCGCCACGTATATCTTTCCCTGTCACTTTGCTTTATCTCACTTCTTCACAACACTTCCACCCTCCACTCACCCAGCGCCAGCTATCTGCTGATAACCCCAGCTAATCGAGTGGAGGTCGGAGCAGAGGCGACCAACTGTCCCCATGCACTCTCCCCTAATTCACCCTCCATCACATTTGTCATCCTCAGAGGAAGCCAAACGTGGACAACGAAAAAGCTGATTGCACTAATTTAACTAAAGTCTATAAACCAGATAATAAGTTAGTCAAATTAGGATCAAGTAACTCCCCTTAAAGTTTGAACACCAAACTTTTCTAGGACTCCTTCCAGTTGGCTCAAATCATAAAAGAAAATGGTAATAGATGACTGTTTTTTTCCCCCCATGGTGGCGCTCAGCATATTTGTGATAAAGCCTCGGCAATCTCACCACGGCACAGTTTTAGCTGTGACTCAATAATGACCCATATGAGAGGAAACAAAAGGCGATGTGTTGGAAGGGGGGGGGCACCTCTGGCCTGTTTCCAGAGCACATCTACAAAAATGTCAAATTGTGAAAGTGTTTTGTTTAGGAAAAAGCTACAAACAATGAAAAAACTAAAAGGTTAATTCATGTTGAACAGAAGCAGTGACATTGGGGGGGGGGGCTCTTCCGTCACTATGGGTCTCTGGGGAAGTGTGTGGAGCTGCTGGGATCACATTTCCAGCCAAAATGACCTACAGTAACCCCGGAAGAGCTCCGGAGAGAGGTTACTACAGGGCATTTCCATTGCAAAGCCTGCAGGCTGTTCGAGCAATGCTTTTGTTTTGAGTCAGCGCGCTCTGCTCATTGTCAGTCAGAGGGAGCAACCAGGGGAAAAGAGACAAAAACTGAAAATGATATATATTTTTCAAGTTTTTGGAAAGTTTGAGTGTTCAAGCACTGAGCTGGTACCTGGTCTGTTCCTGCAGAATGAGATGGGGCTCCACGAAGAACTTGACCCGCAGCCTCAGCCGGCAGGGCGTCACATTATCCATCTGCTGGCAGATGCGGTTCCTCAGATTCAACCACAGATTCTCTCCCTTGCTGCCAGTGAACTGCAGCCCAAAGTAGTCCACTTCAATGATGCCCAACTTCCTGCAAACCTGCAAGCAGGGGAGAAAAACAGCAACTCCTCAACACATTTTGTTTCAACACTAAAAAAATGTCAAATATAGTTGAGCAGGTTACAGCATGCAGTCTAAGGGGGTGTCCTCAAAAGCACCATTTATTATTTATATATTTTATAAAACTGAATAAACTCAATATATTTATAACAACCTTTATGGCAGGTGGATTTTATAGCTATTTTGGTGTGTTTGTGACAATAATTATCAAAAATTGAAGTTTAGAAAACTTTCTCCTGAAGAATGACCTATAGTAACCCCGGACAAAGCCCACAACTAAGCTCTGCAGAAAAGACACCTATTAGCAATTTTCTAATTAGTGCAACATAAAGCATTTCAGAAACGACAAAAATGAACATCTTACATTTCAAATTTGACTTTTTATGCGAGAAATATTAGTGAAACCGTTTATTTTGGAGGCTAAAAATCAACACGCGAATCTACAAACAGGAAGTTCCAAAAAAACAAGCAAACGTGGGAAAAACTTCGCTGCCTTTAAACCACAATATTTTACAAACACGCATGTATATTATAATATATTTGTATGTTTTTAGGCTCAGCTTTACCTTATTGAGACAGTCTTCTCCGTTCGCCTTCGCGTCGACTTGCACTTCCATCACCACCGAGTCCGGACGAGTCACGTGGCAAAGCATTTTGGTTGTTTTTCGTGGGTCTTTGGTGTGCCACGCGCTCAAACAAACAACTTTCCTGTCCTCCCAAAAACCGTCACGTCCACATCAAGCTTTCCTCACGTTCAGACGCTTTCACTATGTGCGCTCACTCCGCTGCGCTCCTCAGCTGTACCCTATCTCAATGAAACCTCCGAAGAGCACCGCCCACTGACCAATCACAGCCAGCTTAAGTACGCCTCTCAACCAATCAGGAAAGCTTATTCCGTCCACACGTTTGTCTTTTGTTGAGGGCGCCCCCGTGTGGCCAAACGTCTGCTTCTAGTTTGGGGCTTTTCACTGACCTGAACTTAATAAATTAGACATTTCTCTACCTCCATAAGACCTCACGGTGAGTTTAATGAGTCGTGCTGTTCACAACATGTAAATTTTGCATGAGAGTACAGTCCAAAAATAGACTTTTATGAGAGGGAGAGTTTTACGGTTTGCTTGCTTTTTGATGCTTACATTAAATTTTCATAGAGGTTTATTTTTTTCCAACCTGTTTGACCTTTTCCTATATAGAAAAAGACGCAAACAAATGCAAAATAAAACACTTTACCGTTAGTTATTATTAGACTCTACAACACTGCACTGCATTTGAGTTTTTTATTATCTGTTGTTGTTTTTATTATTATTTGTTGCATTTTGAGCTAAAACAAGTTATTCATCATGGCATATCTATCTATGTATGATAGAGTGTGTTGCCCATGGACACTTCAACATATGGGACAGTGGGAAACAAACCTGCGATCTTTTAATCAGAGGCATCATGGCCACCCAATGCTTCATAATGTATTAAGCAAGGTCCATTAATAAACATTTGTTAACTACTAACTAATGCATCCATCCATCCATCCATCCATCCATCCATCCATCCATCCATCCATCCATCCATCCATCCATCCATCCATCCATCCATCCATCCATCCATCCATCCATCCATCCATCCATCCATCCATCCATCCTCAAACTGTAAGTTTTAACAAAATATAAGTCTCGTCTGCATAACTATTACTCTACCTCAGGCCGTGATCACATTGATGCCATCGTTTCACAGAGACTGAATATTTCATCCTTCTGCCTCATCACGCCCTCAGCCTCCACTTTTTTCATGATTTATTATTCACAGCTTTGTGATGGAAGGAGCTCGGGCCAGAAGCCTGCAAAAAAGCTGCAGTATTCTTATTCTTCAACCATGGTTGCACGGCGTTCAGCCAAGCTCGTGATGTGTCTGCCAGGGGGACATATTAGAGTCAAGACAGAGTGCTTTTCTTCATTTCTGCCCTTCTTTATGTTGCAACAGTGACTCTGATGAAACCTGAGGCGATGCAGAACGACAAATTTTAAAATTGTAAAATGTAAAAAAAGAATCTGGAAACAGCTTGTTTTAGTGCAAACTTTGGTTAATAATTAGTCTTTTGAATTCAATCCACAGCAGCAAACCCAGCATGGCCTAGTTCTCACATACAAAGTAAACAGAGTATGGAATGTGTCTATAACTGGTTTAAATGGTGAGGTTCTCATCTGGTTTAAATGGGTATTTGCAGTTTACAAAAGGAATTAGGTCTTTTGTAATGTATTATCACACTCCAATTTATTGAGAATTTAATAAAACAAATCTAGACCTTAAAATGTAAATATTTAACTGTGAAAAGAGCAATTTGATCAAGTTTTCACTTGATTGTGAGTCCATGAGTTTTATGAATCTGTAACTAGTACTGTAGATGAGCACCTTACACTTTAGTTAATCATTAACATGCCCCTGAACGTCTTCTGCTGAATGTTTGAAGATACTAAAACTACAAAAGTCAAGCAACAATAGCTTATTTTGTGGGAAAATCTATAAAAATAACACAAACACTCTTGAAATTTCCTTGTTTTAAATTTTACATCAGGACAACTTTTGTAATTTTTTCATCAGCAATCCATTAAGTTACTAAAAGTTCTTTAAAAGGCTAAAAATTGATCATTCTTTTCAGAAATGTAGATTTATATTAACACTTGTTCATTTATATTAAAACGAGTTTGCAAAATTTTGCACAATTTTTATTCAAAAAGTGAAATTAAATTCAGGAATCTGATCTGACCTAAAGTTACCTGAGAGGAAGATTTGAGCTAGTCAGCATGGAAGTTATCCTGCAAGAAAACCTTTCAAAACGAGATACCAGTTTTACCGGTAATTTCGCCGGTAATTATATCTCAGTGTTAGTGAGAAGCTCAGCCAGCATGAGGTCATTGCCGGTTGTCCCTTTGCCCTGAGGTGATGTAATTATACAATGAGTGTGTCGCAGGAAAACGTCTGAGCCAGTTGTTATCAGAAATACAGCATAGATAGCAAGATTGTAGCAGATAAAGTGTAGACGTGGGATTTCATTCGTAGTGAAGACACAAGATGCCACTTTTTACCACTGGATACTTGCTGTGGTAAAAAAAATTAAATTGATGAAAACTGAGATTAAAAACTTTTAGAACAAGTTCCAGAAAAACAATTTTCTTAATTTTGTTTTTAGCCTGAGTTAAGATCTTGTTTACACATAACTATAAGTGAAGCTCTAAAAGTATCTCCATCTTGACAGTTTTGAAATGGTCTTGTTAAAGAAGTAGTGCCATCTTGTGGTGTAAGCCTTTAATTGCAGTTAAATAAATTGTTTCTGTACCACCAAGAGTGCCTTAGTTGTTGGAATTTTGGGTGGAAAAGGATTTAAAAAAAGTAGATTATTAATATAGAAATAAATATACAGTTATTTAATTTGAAAGATTTATAGTACTTACATATAAGATCCAGACAGGCAGTCACGTGAAGGATCTTGCCTGGTTGTCCTTTTTTGGCTTATTGTGCCCCCTGGGAAGCAACGTCAGGCTTCCTGCAGGATAGTCCTACACTCAGTCAACTGAGTCATGTAGTTAAAATTTTTATTGTTTTGAATGACATAATATTCACATTTTAACTTCATCTTCCTATTTTTTAAATCATGTCTGTAACTAGTTCCTTTAGATCCCACTCTGGTCATCTTTGATCTGGTTTAAAAGTGTTCTTAGTGGTCTTTCAATCACAATTATTCAGTTTTTTGCCAAAATAAATAAAAATCAAACATTTTTCTGAGCATAGTCTCTGCAGAGCAGCAGTAGTTCTTTAGAAATTCACCTTTAAGTTGTGGCCAGAACGTTTGGTGCAGAGCAATTCCATCCCCATTCCCTGTCACCTATCTGCTGCTATCTTATTGCCCCTTACAACCCAAACCAAACATGAATGTAAGAACAATGGCGAGCTATCCAGCCATACAGTCTCAAACCAGATTTCCTCTTAACAAGTATTTTCCACATCACAAATACTATCTTTTTCAAACGGCATTTTTCAACTCTTGATTCACAACAATTTGAAAAAAGAAATACCCAAAAATGTAATTTTGAGCTTAATTTTCTTGACATATGTATTTAAACATCAGATAAATTACGCAAGAACATGTTTCAAACACCCAAAAACACAGTTTCATCAGAATGGGTCTTTTAAGGCTTACTTTCAGGGCGTCTTTTGTGTAAAACTTTGGCACTCAAGCTCAAAAAAAGCTCAAATATTCACATAAACTCCTTTAATGTACCAAACTCCCACAATGACTAGAAAACCAATATGTTCAAACAGGTACAGCCTTCTGAAGAGTTTGTATTACATTGCACGGTGCTACAAGAGAAAGACACAATAAGTCAAAAATGCCAAAAACATGTGTTTTTGTGCATTTATACATGGACAAAGACTAACTAATTTTTGCACATCTAGGTCAGCTTTTTTTTCTTTTTTGGGGGGATTCGTGCACAAACACAGAGCATTTGCAGCCTCCTGGTTTGCAGCTGGGTATGACATCCTGCAAAGCGACATCACTTTCCTCTAAGGCAAGTCACTGCTCACTCGACTGGAGCGTGAACACATAGCCACGCAGGGATTTCTGTGTGTGGAAATTTGTGTGGCATGTTTGTGCACGTGACACCGCTGCGTCATCGCTGCCCAATGCCACAGCCAAAGCTGTGCTTCTCAAAGCACAGATTATGTCAGGAGGTGCCATGTTCGCAGAGCAGCTCCATTACTTGTTATTATTTTTTTATTGTTGAACGTTAGTTTATTTTGACCTGTTCAGGGAGAAACGAGAGTGACCGACACAAGACAAGTGGCCGGAAGGTGTCTGCCACAGCATGAGGAGAGACCAGAGGGCAAGAAGCTGCTCTGACTTTGAGGAGGACTCGGATAATCAGGAGTCATCGTGTGGATGTTCGTCAGATGAAGACTCGTCGTTGCTTTCCGATCTGGAGGACGACAGTGCGATGAAGAGGAGTCAGAGGTTCTGCAAGTCTTTCAGTTTTGGGGAAGATCAACCGTCAAGGAATGAAGACGAACGTTCATCAGACACCCCAGATGAAGCATCACGTGGTGAGGTGATGGAGTCAGACGTGAGAACCGAATCCATGCAAATGGAGAAAAAGAAGGCGTTTTGCGAGATAAACCAAACCAGGTCAGGCCTGTTCAGGCCTCAAGAGTTATGGCTGGCAGTGGCGAGGTGTCTTTCTCTCCCGTGGATTTCCATCAGCAGACAAAGCAAGCGGAAGTTAGCCTATCAAGTAGATTTGGACCTATCAGAGGACACACAGTCATCTGCCAGCTCAACCAACAGCTCCTCAAGCACTAGCTCTTCAGACAACAGGGAAGAGACAACTTTGAAACAAGAGCAAGAAGACGTTAGCGGCACAGCGGGAAAAGCTAGTCAACCTTTTCGTCAAAGAGTGTCTCGTTCCTCTCCGGGAGTACCGAGAACCAGACAAGTGACAGACTCGGTGTGGGCTTCAACGATCCTGGACAAAGAGATGTTCCTGAGAGTTGAGCTGGTGGATTCAGGCAAAGACGGGGATGACATGCGTTACCGGGCGGAGTGGACGCTGTCAGAAAGAACGAAGGAACTGGCAGAAGGAGTCTGGCTCTCCAGAACTCAACAAGTCATGGACTGATCTTAGGTTCACGTTTGGACACTCTAGGAGACTCCATAATGTCTAGCTCTAAGTAGAACTGTTGACACTGAATGAATGGTCTAAATCTCCTCAGTCACAGTGACCCCTGATAAGAAATAGCCTAGATAATCAGCCCAAAAAGCGTTCCATGATGGCTGTGTCAAATTCAGCAAACTGATAAAAATGTACTTAATTCAGTGATATGAAACTGCTGATTGAGGGTTTTGTTCATTTTTCTGCTCATTGCATCTTCTACTAAAATTTAAAGGGTATTTTTGATTTCAAATGTGGTCACGAAGTGCAGCTCATGCATTAAAAGTGTTGTTGCTTTGTGATTCTTTCTTTTTCTGAGAGTGCGTAACGTCAAATTCTCCTGATGGTGCTCAAGGTTTTTTTTAAAAAAAAAAAACATAAAAGCTATTTCCAGAAAGGATGTTTTAAATTTAGTTTGAAGTGTGGGTTATCTGATTTATGAACACCTCGATTATAAAAAGCTTATCAGAGTTTTATTTGAAGGCCATGAGGTAAAAGCAAGAATTACTCAGTTCTGTTTGTCCTTGAAAATATTTCAGCATAATCTCATTTCAAGGACTTAAAAACACCAGATCATGATCTCTGAGGCAAACAGGTGTACAGATTGAACCTTTTAACTGCCATTTTCAGGAAAATAAGGACATTAATGCTTTGAAAATGTGTTATTTTATTCATCATTGAAGGGTTTTTATGTACTCCACTTCAGTGCTTCTACTGTCTATTTTATTTCAATAAATGACTGAATTCAGTGTGAACAAAACCCAGGAAATAGCAAAGAATATCAATCGCAGAAAGATCAGGATCTTCATCATTTTGGGACCATTTCACTCTCTGATGCACAGCAGTTAGTTTCTCATGCATACCAGCTAGTTTCTCGTTCACACCAGATACTTTCTGATGCACAGTAGTGAGTTTCTCATGCATGTCATTAGTTTCTTGTGCACACCAGATAGTTTTTTTTAGTACAGTAGTTAATTTCCAGTGTGCACATATGACGAAGTGGCTGAGACATTAGGAGCCATGTGCAAATGGTTTAATAGAACAGAGCAATGGCAAGACATAAACAGTGTCAAAAGGTAGAGGCGAGGCAGAGAAGCGAGTAGACAGGCGTGGGTCAGAAACACGGAGAATCAAACCAGGAAAAAGTGCTCAGGCCGATAGGTGAACACAATCAAGACTTTGTAGGTGAGGTGGGTATAAACGCTGGGGGTTCTGCTGCTGATGATCACCTGTGTGTGGAGAAGTCTGGAGCGGTGGCTGATGGGAGTTTAGTGCTGAAGATGGTTAGTACACAAGAGAGGAGTCCCTCTGGTGGTTGAAGGAGGACATGGCTGAGTGAATCCTGACAGCACCAGTAAGTTTATAGAGCACACAAGATATTTTCTGATGCAGATCAGATACTTTAACTTGTGTGCAGATACTCATGCACACAAGTTAGTTTCTCATGCATACAAGTAAGTTTCTTGTGCGTACCAGATACTTTGCCCTAGTTTCTCGTGCGAATCAGATAGCTTCTCATGCACACCAGAAACTTTGGATCTGGTGTGCATGAGAAACCAGTGCAATTTATTTTTTAACTTTTACAAGGAAGGGACACAATTCATTTGAAAGTTGATTTTTTTTGCATGTTCAAACTTTGAATAATAAATTATTATTTCACAATAAAAACTAACAAAATGATGATTTTAACCTAACAAAATACAATATATTATTGTAAAGAAAACATTGATTATCAGATTTGATCCAAATGTCATGTTTATTTTAAAGAGAAGATCAATTCAATATTGATTTTTTTTCCCCCTCAGCCCTGCTGGTCAATGCATTCTGTCTGTTGCTGACATGCAGTCATGTTTCTAATAAAATCTCTGCTTCATCACGTGGGTGGCTTTCAGATGGTGGACCTTCCTCTTCTTCTCCTCTCAGAGCTCAAATATCAGATTGGTTAAGAGTCAGAAAGCAAGATTTTGTATTAGTCACTGTAGCCTTAGAGAAATTATTCATTTCTGTAAATTTCAAAAATGTTAGTAAGGATGAATTGTGGATGTATTAGACAGAAAGTATTATTCAGGCTTTATGTTTTTATTATCTATTCTACATCAGACAAGTTTATGAAATAGAAAGAAAATTCATATTTTCTTAAGGTTTTTTTTTTTAAATCATGTTCTTATATTCATATGTTGCTAAAACCATCATATTTGATGTATTTTTTTTGACTAAGTGTTATAGTGTTGCTGGTTGGTCCATAATTCTCTTACATTTAGCTTGTTTTGATATTTTTACCCAACATACCCGGCATCGACTTCCCCTTTCATTTCTGCTCATCACGTTTTACTGGTTGCTCTTGTGTTGACACTCGCCGTGAGTGGTTCAGCAGCACAGCTGTGGGTCTGTTTGCTGAAATCCAAAAACAGAAGCAGGAGAGACACTCGGCAAAAAAGGAGCACCTGACTCCACATGATGAATGACAGCTGTGTTTTTGTGTGAGGGTGTGTGGCGCTTCTCTGTGAGGAGGACAAAGGGGGGTGGCGATGAAAAGGCTCCAGCGTTTACAGTGACGATGGAGCTGAGTCAGCCTTTGATGACTGTCACTTCCATCACTATGTGGGGTTTTTTTATATCGTAAATGTTTGGCCGCCTGGGTTTTCAGCCTCCTGCATGCTGACTCAATGAGTGTGTGTTTCTGTGGGTGTGTGTTCTGCAGGCCCATGCAGAGAACGGTTTTCATTGTGGTGTAACGCTTGCATGATAAATCGCTCTGTTAAGATTACTCATGTTTTCTTCCTGTAGTCAGCAGCACTTTGGATTGGAGCAGAAATTTTCCTGTT
The DNA here is from genome assembly GCA_003999625.1 of Oryzias javanicus. Classification (NCBI taxonomy): domain Eukaryota; kingdom Metazoa; phylum Chordata; class Actinopteri; order Beloniformes; family Adrianichthyidae; genus Oryzias; species Oryzias javanicus. The sequence goes on along the minus strand of CM012447.1, from coordinate 26,069,993 downwards.
TTGCTCACAGAGATATCAGTGTTATGAAAATGCAAGCAATATGTTTCTTCGGCATTGTTGTTGTAGAACTTATTTATCTTAAAGCCACACACAATGAAACAACTATTTTAAAAATTCAACAATAACTAGTTTCAAGGAACTGATTTTCAAAAGGACCTAAAACACAATTTTTCATCACACAATTAGCAAATTTAGCAAAGTGAACCACAATAAAGGAGTAGTCATCTAAATCTAGAAATATTTTAAGATTAAGTTTATTTTTTTGTGCATAATGTCAACATTTTTTAAGACCAAAAAATTTTTTTTCTAAGTAATAATAGATATTGTGTCTTTTTCCTTTTGACAGAAGTTTCGAGAATCACCCCATGTCACAAAAATGTCAAGTCCATCCATCCATCTTCTTCTGCTCATCCGGGACCGGGTCGCGAGGGAAGCAGTCTAAGCAAAGACACCCAGACTTCCCTCTCCCTGGTCTCTTCCTCCAGCTCCTCTGAGGAGACCCTGAGGCATTCCCAGGCCAGCCGAGACACATACAGTAGTCTCTCCATCATGTCCTGGGTCTTCCCCGAGGCCTCTGCCCAGTGGAACATGCCGGAACACCTCTCCAGGGAGGCGTCCAGGAGGCATCCGGATCAGATGCCCAAGCCACCTCAACTGGCTCCTCTCGATGCGGAGGAGACGCTCCACTCTGAGCTCTCTCCGGGTGACTGAGCTTCTCACCCTATCTCTAAGGAAGCGCCCAGCCACCCTCCAGAGAAAACTCATTTCAGGTTGATTTCGCTCTTTCGGTCATGACCCAGAACTCATGACCATAGGTGAGTACTGAAATGAAGATCGACCGATAAATTGAGAGCTTTGCTTTCTGGTTCAGCTCTCTTTTCACCACAATGGACCTGTGTAGCGACCGCAAAACTGCAGACGCCACTCCAATCCGTCTGTCGATCTCACGCTCCAATCTTCCCTCACTCGTGAACAAGATCCCAAGATATTTTAAACTCCTCCACCTGAGGCAGGAGCAATCCACCCACCGAGAGAGGGCAAACTACCTTTCTCCGGTCGAGAACCATGGCCTCAGACTTAACGGTGCTGACCTTCATCCCAGCCGCTTCAGACTTGGCTGCAAACCGCTCCAATACATGCTGGAGGTCCTGGCTCGATGAACCCAACAGAACAATATCATCTGCAAAGAGCAGAGATGAAATCCGGTGGTCCCCAAACCAGATCCCCTCCGGGTCCTGGCTGCGCCTAGAAATTCTGTCCATAAAGACTGTGAACAGAACCGGTGATAAAGGGCAGCCCTGCCAGAGTCCAACATGCACCGGGAACAGGTCTGACTTACTGCCGGCCATGCGAACCGAGCTCCTGCTCTGGTTGTACAGAGACCGGACAGCCCTCAGTAAGGTTCCCGGACCCAATACTCCCAGAGCACCCTCCACAGAACACCATGGTGAATGCGGTCTAACGCCTTCTCCAAACGCCTTCTCCAAATCCACAAAACACATATGGATTGGATGAGCGAACTCCCCCGAACCCTCCAACACCCTGAAGAGGGTGTAGAGCTGGTCCACTGTTCCATGGCCAGGACAGAAACCGCATTATTGTTCTTTTATCTGAGGTTCATTTACGGACTCTCCTCTCCAGTACCCTGGTACCCCTTCTTGAAAAGGGGAACCACCATCCCAGTCTGCCAGTCCAGTGGCACGGTTCCTGTCTGCCACGCAATGCTGCAGAGACGTGTCCGCCAAGACACTCCCAAAGCATCCAGAGACTTGAGGTACTCAGGGCGAACCTCATCCACCCCCGGAACCTTGCCCCCAAGGAGCTCTTTGACTACCTCAGTAACCTCAGCCTGGGTGATGGACAGTTTCACCCCGGTGTCCTCAGCCTCTGCTTCCTCAATTTAAGGTGTGTCTTCAGGGTTAAGGAGATCCTCAAAGTATTCCTTCCACCGCCTGACAATGTCCCCAGTTGAAGTCAGTAGATCTTCACCTGCACTGAAAACGGTTCCTGCAGAAAACTGCTTTCCCCTCCTGAGGCGCCGGATGATTTCCCAGAATGTCTTTGAAGCCAACCGATAGTCCTTCTCCATGGCCTCACCAAACTCCTCACAGGACCGAGTTTTTGCCTCCAAAATAGCCCGGACCGCAGAGCGCTTAGATTGTCAGTATCTGTCAGCTGCCTCTGGAGTCCCACAAGCCAACCAGGCCTGATAGGACTCCTTCTTCAGCTTAACGGCATCCCTTAATTCCAGTGTCCACCACCAGGTTCTGGGCTCTGTCACTCAGTCCGTTGAGAGAGGTTGGACTCTCTACCACTCTGGAGTTGCCCATGGTGAGAGGCGGATGGCTGGGGTGGGCTTACTCGTGAGCCCCCAGCTCAGCCGCCAAGTGTTAGAGTTCACACCGGTGGACGAGAGGGTCGTGTCCCTTCGCCTTCAGGTGGGGGACAGGTCTCTGACTGTGGTTTCAGCTTAAGGGCCAAACAGCAGTTTGGAGTACCCGGCCTTCTTGGTGTCTCTTGGAGGGGTACTGGAAAGTGCCCCAACGGGGGACTCCGTTGTTCTCTTGGGGGACTTCAATGTCCACGTGGGCAACGACAGTGGCACCTGAAGGGGCGTGATTGGTAGGAATGACCTCCCTGACCTGAAAAGTCAAGTCTTCTCTAAAAAATGTTGAAGGAAACAATCCTCCTCTTGACGCTGGCTGTGTTTTAGTTGGCATTCTGATTCTGATCAAATAGTGAGACTTTGGAGTTGAGAAGATTAGCCATTGGTTGGAGAAAGTAACTTTTCTAAAAAAAAAAAAAAGCAAACGAACAAACATAAATTCAAAATTTCACTTTTTTAAGCCTATTGTAAATAAAAACGATTATAGGAAGTTTAAACATTATACTAAAATGCAAAAAGTACAGTAGATTTTTTAAACTAGCATAAACTGAAGCCATATTAAAAAAAAAAAATAAAATAAAATTGGTGACTATTTTGAGAAAAAAATGTTTTTTGCTTTTCATCAACATTTTTCTCTCTTCTTCTGAAACATTTCACTCCATCAGTCCAAGTTTTTGTCAAACAGCTTGCAGCTTCATGGATCTTTGGCACAGAGAAAGTTCAGAGAAGTAGCTTTCTAGCTCTTCTGATGTCCATGAAGAGATGGTCTGACAAGTGCTGCTCAGAGCTGATGTCAAGAGTACAAGCGAACGCTTACTCAGCGCTTTCTAAATCTGCTTGCCTTTAGACTGGATGAGCAAGAGCTGAAGAGGACTGCCTTAAGAGATCATAGCAGATATGCAGAGCTGCAGTGAAATGTGCAGCAGCACCAAATTCAGCCTTTTAAACAACTTTTGATATATTTCAGCTTCATTACACTTTGGTTTGTGTTATTACTAATATTTTTATTTAAATGTTTTAGTCAAGAAACTGACTATAAACCAAGCTGCAAAAACTGTAAACATGAATCACCACATTTATTTGAGTTCAGCTGAATTTTTGTTGAATTTTTGAAGCAGCCAAACAGATTTTCCTTCTCATTAAAGACCAACGATTATTCGTTTTCTAAAGATTTGCATGGTTACGACTGTTCAGCTTTTGGCGAGTCTGCAAGGCACTTGAAATCTAAAGAGCCCTTTTTTTTCTCTTTCATTTGCCGTGTTAGAGCAGAGATTACGATCTGCATAACACAAGATATAAAAAGCTTCCCCATGGAAATCTTTAGATGGACTACACTGCTCTCTCTTGGAGTTAAGGGTAAATTCTCTCACAGAGGGAGTTCTAAAGAATTCAAACCCATTTGACTGACAACGATTATCTTGATTATTATCTAAATATTTGTATATTTTTACCATAGTGCCAGTTCAGATTGATTTGCAAAATATTGTTAAATTTCAATGCATTATTATGGACTGTTTAGCACAGAGGTCTGCAACCCACTTCTGAGTAACTTGCTTTTTCCCTCTATTGTGGCTCTCTGGCATTAAAACATAATGCTTAGAATGTAGATAGTTTGTAGATATGGTTAATTTGTTTTAAGTTAGGTAAGTTTTGTCAATAATGTTAACTTCTTTAGCAAAATTATGTTAAAGGGGTTCAAAATCTACGGTAAAAATGAGATTGGTTCCATTTACATGTATAGAAAAAAAATGTCACAGCATTGATGTTATAATTTGTTAGTAAAAGAAGAAAAAGATGGAGATGCATTAATGACAGAATGACAGAGCTGGACTTTCAACTTGACGTTCCAGCCTTTTTAATTCAAAGTAAATCTACAGAACAAGCAGGAAGGATTTGAAAGGATTCCTTAAGTGCTGCCATCAAAAGCACAAAAAGAAAAGAAAATGTTACATACAGAAAAGTAAAATGCTAATCTATTATTATAAGCATTTCATAAGCTTCTTTTAATAAAAGAAGGACTTAATGTTCACATGTGTATTATTGTGGGATTCTGCCACTCTGGATGGGTTTTGCTCGGTAAAATATTAGTTCAAATTGATCTTTTAATGTTAAAGGTTTGTAAACCCCTGGTTCAGCACAAAAGTCCTAATTATTATTTGTCTTCTTATTTTTGTCTAAAAAAAATTGTTTTGGCCTTTATAAATTTTTATTATTTTAATTTAATTTTATTACTTTTTCAATTTTTTATATTTTTAAATTTTTTTTATTTTTCCTATTTTAATTAAAGTGATATATATGCATTTTTATGTAAACATTTAATGTAAAACATTAATTTATTACATGTTTTTTGTAGAAATGTGAATGATTTTATATATTATTTTAAAAACACCTCTTGTTGATCAGAAATTCTTATATTTTAAAAATAGCCTTTGCTCTTAAAGTCATTTTTTTAAAACTACTTTTGAAATAATCAAATTTACACAATTTAAATAAAGAACTTGAGGAAGAATTTCTAAAGAAGGGATACATTAAGTAACCTTTCAAGATCATTATAATCTCTATATTTTGTTATTAATATTGTTGAATGTTTTTAATTAATCTTTGTTTTTGATTGTTTTGAAGTGCACTTCATTTAGATTTAAAAATGTTTGAGTAAAAAAGTAAGATTATTTTACTTACTCATTTCTACCGCTAGATGGCGAGATTGATCTTCTTAGCTCCAGCTAATTCTTCATGTAACAGATTGTGAACAAACAGTAGTTTCATTTTAGTCCGAAGCAGTTTTATCCGTTAAAAGCTTAGCCAGTAATTATTTGCGTATTTTTTAAACAAAGTCCTTTATTTTTATTATAAAATCATGAAGTTGATCATTGAAAACATTCAATAAAGTTTTCATGCTTCTCTCAAATGGTCCCTGAATGAAACAGAGACGTAAAAAGACAAATAAATAAAGACAAGAAAAACTCCTTTCTAAATTTCTACACCTGTGTCGACTATTGTTCTCTCAGGCAGGAAAGACTTCTGGCCAAATATGAACTTTCTGCTTGGCTCTCTGCTGTTCTTATTGAGCATGAATCTGGACGAAAACATTGACCGAAAGTGACATTTTGTGCAACCCAAGAATAGCTACACGCATCTTATGTAACATTGAACGTCGGATTTTTGAAACTATCATCTAGCATCCTATAGATCAGATTGAGATTTTTTTTTAAAGAGACTCCTTTTAAAAATCTATCAATCTTAAAAGTGAGACGCCTCTCCAGATGAAACGAATGTACATCTCAGATGCTTTTAATGTTGAATCACTAAAACGTGGTAAATGTAGTTAATTATAACACTCAGCCTCACATCAACAATGTCCATGTCCCAAATAAGATCAACTAATGTCATGATGGATCCAAAAGTCTGGTCATGGAGAAACAGCTGTGGACCAACAATTTACATTAGATGCTACCAGGACAGAAAGTCAGTCATTATTTAACCATTTCTCCTCCTCGGTGCCACTGGCAACAAAGCCTCAATGACTCTGATGTATGTCACAAATGCAGCAGAGAGAGACAGTCATGTGCTCTATTTTGCATGTGGGGCTCCTCATAGTGATGTTCTTGCTGTTGGCATCTTCTTTACTCTAATCCTTTCAGACTCTGATTACAGCGTGTCAACAGTTTTACTCGTCAGAAGGTTTTCATTTATGGTTTTAAATTTCTATTCTTTAACCCCTTGACTTGACTCCTGAATTTATTTCCAGTTACTGTCTTCATGTAGATGCTGAATTAAGGTAATTTTGGATCCAAAATGTTTATTTGTTTGGATTGTCTATTGTTATACAGTCAGAGATGTTCTTCTTGTCCTTTCGGCTTTTCACTTCAGGGGTCGCCACAGCGAACAAGTTTCCTCCATCTAAGACTGTCTTCAGCATCCTCTACTCTAACACCAGCCACCTTCATGTCTTCATTCTCTGCATCCATAAACCTCCTCTTTGGTCTTCCTCTAGACCTCTTTCCTGCAGCTCTAGACTCAGCATCCTTCTACCAATATCTTCACTGTCTCTCCTCTGAACATGTCCAAACCATCTCAGTCTGGCCTCTCTGACTTTATCTCCAAAACCTCTAACATGTGCTGTCCCTCTGATGGATTCATTCCTGATCCTATCCATCCTGGTCACTCCCAAAGAGAACCTCAGCATCTTCATCTCTGCTACCTCCAGCTCTGCTTCCTGTCTTTTCTTCACTGTTTCTAGTCTGAACAACATGGCTGCTCTCACCACAGTCTTGTACATCTTTCCTTTCATTTGTGCTGAAACTCTTATATCACACATCACACCTGACACTTTTCTCCACCCATTCCAACCTGCTTGCACTCGCCTCTTCACTTCTGTTCCACACTCTCCATTACTCTGTACTGTTGACCCTAAATACTTAAACTCCTCCCCCTTCTTTATCTCTTCTCCCTGTAACCTCACTCTTCCACTCGGGTTCCTCTCATTCACACACATGTACTCTGTCTTACTGCGATGAACCTTCATTCCTCTCCTTTCCAGGGCAAACCTCCACCTCTCTAGCTCCTCCTCCACCTCTCTAGCTCCTCCTCCACCTGTTCTCTGCTCTCACTACAAATCACAATATCATCTGCACACATCATAGTCCGTGGTGATTCCTGTCTAACCTCATTAGTCAGTCTGTCCATCACCATTGCAAACAGGAAGGGCCTCCACCTTGAACTCATTTGTCACTGCGACAGCACACCTCACCACTGTCTTACAGCCCTCATACATGAACATACTTCTCTGTCATTTCAGACTTCCTCATACAATCCCATAGTTCCTCTCTGGACACTCTGTCATAAGATTTCTCCAGATCTACAAAAACACAGTGGAGCTCTCTCTGACCTTCTCTGTACTTCTCTATCAACATCTTCAAAGCAAATGTTGCATCTGTAGTGCTCTTTCTTGGCATGAAACCATACTGCTGCTCACAAATGTTCACTTCTGCTTTTAACCTAGCTTCCACCACTTTTCCCATAGCTTCATTGTATGGCTCATCAGCTTTATTCCTCTGTAGTTACCATGTAGTACGTAGTGCTACTTGATCATAGTGCCGCTTTCGACACAGTAAATCACCAGATTTTATTAGACAGACTTAAGAGTGGGGTTGGCCTCTCAGCTACTGTACTTAACTGGTTTCCTTCTTATCTAACTGATCGACATTTTTATGTAAGTTTGGATACATGCTCCTCAAGAATCCATAAAATAAGTTGTGGGATTCCCCAAGGGTCAATTTTAGGTCCAATATTCTTTGATTCAGACACGTTGCCTCTTGGGGATGTCATCAGGAAACACGGCGTTGAATTTCACAGCTACGTTAATGATACACAGCTTTACATCACCGTGTTTCCTGATGACTAAACCTGTAAACACTCTTCTAAATTGTATTTTAGATATAAAGTTTTGGATGGCAGAGAACTTCCTTCAACTGAACCAGATCAAAACAGAAATTTTAATCATCGATCCTGAAGACAAGAGAGAGGATCTGGCACTGGCCTCTTAGTTGTTCCCAAAGTGAGGACAAAAATACATGGTGAGGCTTCGTTTTATCATTACGGTCCTCGCCTGTGGAACAGCCTGCTGGAAAGCCTCAGAGCCGGAGAGACCGTAGAGGTTTTTAAGAAGAGGCTCAAGACCCATCTTTTTAATCTGGCTTTTATCTGACCTTCTGTCGGTTTTGAATTTTGCCCATTTTTTTTTATTACTTATTTATCTATTTATTTTTAACTTTTATGCAAATAAAATTTTTAAATAATTTTTTATCATTTTAGTCTATTAACGCTTCTCTTACTATTATTATACTCACGTTATTTAATTGTTTGTTTTAATTGTTTTAAACAATTTTTATTTATTTTATATATTTCAAAAACTCCAGTGTTTCCTCACGGGGATCCTCTGTTTCGGGGTTCCCTCCAAGGGTGTGCCGTTTTTGCGGTGCTTGTTCTCACTGGGGCGGCTGGGGCACTACTCTGTATTTTGGGCTCTGTGCTGCCCTGTGCTGGACGGGGGCTGCAGCGGTGGCCCCTGTGGTCAGACTGGGCCTTGGATTAGATGATCCCAGTAAAACCGTTTCTTCACAGCAGTACTAAGCCAGACTGATTTCTTAAGCTACAGTTCTGAAGTCTGTTCAGTTTTTTTTTTTTTTTGTTAATGTTATGTTGAGGGAGGGAGAAGCTGGAGAAGGGAGGGGTGCTCATGTTGTGTAAATGTCCTTTTCTCATTTTTAACACACTGTCTTTTTAATGTATTTTACTAGATCTTTTTTACGCTTTGAGCTTCTTTTGAATGAAAGGCGCTATATAAATAAATTTGAGTAAATTCAGAAGTTACTGGAAGCAGTTGTTCAATTGATAGTATAATACGTGTCAAACAAAGCTTCTTCTTTAGAAGTGCTCCTACTATAAAAAGACTGCTCTTAGTGGTAGCAGCTTTTTCTTCTATCTGGTTCATTTCCTGAGAGTCACAAAGAGAAGATCCATTAACTACGACAGCTGCTGGGCCACTTTTGAAATGGTGCGCCAGTCAGAGCAGAGCGAGGGGAAAAAAATCGAGTCAGATCTGAAATGCTGCTTTCATAGGTCCACATCAAAGAGGCTCCATGTTGCATGAAATGGGAGAAATTGAAAAGGACATCCAGAGCGGTGGCTGGGTCAGGTCACCGCCTGCAGCGGTTGTTAAGCAGTGGATCTAAAAGATGAGAGGTCAGAGCTCCTTTAATACACAAATGGGCCAAGTACAGTAAGCCAAGGAGGGTCAGAGGGGAAAAATCATATTTAGGACAGAATTTTTGCCACTGGATGAACATTTTATTAAATTAATTAAATCAAATGTCTTTACACAAAAGGTATATTTAATGTTTTTTAATGTGAAATGGTTTATTTTTACTTAAAATTGAGGAGAGTAAATTATTTTTCCAACAAGAAAATCATTATTTTTTTAAATGCATGTTTTGTGTTGAAGATCTAAAAATAGATGCTAAGCATAATTGTTGCTTACATTTCTATAGAGCTTGTTTTCTCCCACTCTCTGGAAATGACCTGTTTCGATTTGACAAGTTGTCCCTCGAGGACATCCTGAACCTGTGACGTCCGGAAATCTTAAACCAATCAGGCCGCGGGGGAGGGGGTGAGGGTAAAGCAGCTCAGATGGTTGTCAAAGCTTTTTAGTTGCCCAATTTCTTAGATGTGTTTGCTGACCAGAGTACAGTTTGAAACTGAGGACTTCTTCTTAAAAGAGGAACCAACCAGTTTTACCTAACCAGTTAAAGACCTACTGATGATGAAAACAGTGTTCTTAACTTGTTTTTATGACATTTTTCTGATGGAGAACATGCACTACCATTAAAAAGTTTAGGGTCAACCAGACGTTTTTGTGTTTTTCATGAATAGCTGTATTTTTATTTACCAGATGAGTTGTACTTTGAACAGAAAACATAGTCAAGACATTGAAAAGGTTAGAAATAATAATATTCATTGGAAATAATATTTTTTCCTTCTAGCTGCTTTTGTCAAAGAATCCTCCATTTGGAACAATCACAGTATTGTAGAGGTTTGCCATTCTAGCTGTTGGTTTGTTGAAGTAATCTAGAGAAAACTCTTGTAGAAGCCCCTCCCACAAATTGGATTGACTGGATGGGCACTTCTATCGTACTCAACGGTCTAGTTGCTCCACAACAGATCTGGTGACTGCATTGGCCACTCCATTATGATAGAATACCAGCTGCCTGATTCTTCTCTAAATAGTTCTTATATGGTTTGGAGGTGTGTTTTGGATCAATGTTCTGTTGTTCAATGAAATTGGCTCCAATCAAGCGTGTCCACAGATTCAACACATTCTCATTCCCAACTCGTCACATTTTGATGCATGGTTAAGCACCCTCTGTGTTTTGAATGTGCCCAACTCATTTGACATTGATGTGGTACCAATTTTGGATGCATTACCGGTTCTGGACGTGGTACCAGGTTAGGATTAGGGGACCAGGTCAGGTTACTGGCCATGTCCCAGTGTTCGGTCTGTGTCTGGTACTTTGACCGACAAAACGACTGGACCCCTGATTTTATTGGGACAGCCAGCACATCAAAAAATGTCGAGTTAGGGACACCCAAAATGTCAAAAAGTGACGTGGAGGGGTCTTTAACCAAACTTCAATATGAGACGACTAAAGAAAGAGACTATCCTGACAGATCATGATGTGAGGTTGCAAAATGGAGTGATCGCCTTCCTCATTTAAAGTCCCTTTTACCCCAAACAAATCTCCCAACTTACCAGCATCAAAGCAACTACAGACCTCCACCTTGCTTGAAGAAGTGGTGTCAGACACTTTTCCAGCATCTTTTCAGTTGTTCTGCATCTCACAAATGTTCTTCTGTGTGATCCAAACACCTCAAACCTCAATTTGCTCATCCATAGCACCTTTTTTCCAATCTTACTCTGTCAAATGTCTGTTCTTTAGCTCAAGTTAATGTTATCTTGGGGGCTGTAATCTGGCAAGAGAGGACGTAAACAGATGGATGATGGAAAAAGAGGCTGTTTTCCTTTGTCATGCAAATGATCTATGTTTATATGCTAACAGGGTTCACAAAGGTGGAATATTTTCACCTAAAACTGTTGACAGATTCATGGCATAAAGCATTTCAACACGTTTACAGCACCTCCCCTGCTCACCTGGGTTGCTGTGCATAGAAGAAGTGTGTCCCACCTTTGAAGCCGATTACAGGACAAGTAGCATTTAGGGAAACAATTAACCCAGATAGCTGAACAGAATAGACCTAAGGGCACTAACTCAAGATGATAGATGCAAGAAAAACAAACATTTTTCTTATAAAAATGACACAAAATAATGAGTAAAATGTATGTTTCATGCAGCGGGATGTTCTGAATTGATTAATTTTTTTTCTATCTGAGTCTCTGGAAATATTGTGTATTTACATGCTGATGAAACTGTGACGGTTGTGTTTCCAGACAGACAAATCTCAAGACTAGCTACAACAGATATAAACTTGTGGTTGTTATTGCCCTTGTTTTATCAACCTTCCAGGCGCATTTCCTGTAAATAAAATCTTTTTATATTTACCCCACAAAACAATAAGATGCGGTGAGACTTCCAACCAATTTTGAAAATTGTCTTTACTCTGTGGTGATTATGAAGAAGAAGAAACAATGACAATGGCCTGAAGTGCTGAGTTGCCTGGCAACAACTTTTCACTTTTATGTGAGCTGGCCTTCATCAGCATGGCTGTGAAGGCATGTAGATGTAATCCAGCATAAAAGTTATTTTGACTCTCTGGTGATAGTTGCAACAATTAAAAGAAAAGTTGACAGATATTGATTTTAACGTACATGGTTCTGTTAGAGCAATTTGCATGAAGATACCCAAATATTTGCTCCATTTTGGCAGAATCATATTTAATTTTTTGTTTTGTAAATCAAAATGCTTGAACCTTTAGGCTTTATGAAGCATTTTTGTGCAATTTTTTGCCTTGTGGCTTTATAGCACAAACACTGTCCTATGTTAAATTTGTATTTAGTTATTTCATTTGTATTTATATTATCTGACATCCAGCCTCCTGTTTTATAAGCTAAAATGTTTTGGAGGCTCTCTTAAACACTTTTGATTTGATGAAGATGTTCCATAAATAGATTAGATGATACATAAAATTGCTAAAATCTGAGTTACTCTGTGCAACTCAGCTGTAAATAGTTCACAAAATGTTGTCAAATTACTGTAAGAATTGAAACTATTTAAAAAAAGGAAATGATGGATTTTTGCTCTGGAAAGAATTGACAGCTTACAGAAACCAAACAAACAGCAGAGCTGGAGATGAATCCTTCTGTGGACAGCATGACAGAATCCGGCTGAACACATGAACTGGATGCAGGAATGTATTAGCAAGAATTAGCCTAAACTAGCAGTTTATGCTTTTATTTTTGTCTTATTGCCACTAATGGCACATTATATTTTGTACGATTATTTCAAAGACAATTCTAGGCTACTTAGAGAAAATTAATAGCAGATAGTTTGGACTTAACAATAAATCTTACATCATAACTTGCTAAAAACTAAAAGTAGCACCTATTAGAAAGGATTTTTTTTAATTATTTATGCACAAATTGCATTATCGTGGATACAGGGCTCATTGTTTTCAGATCGCTATTGGTTGTTGGGAAGCGTTTGTGCTAAAGTACACGTTCATCTTCAACCCTTTAACACCAGAGCTTTAGCTCCAGTGTTAGCGCTCTTTCGACTAACGTGACTTCTCAATAGTTTACACGCCTGACGCATTCCCAGCAGATTGTGAGACAGAGAAAAGGTGATTTGTGCTGTGATGTAACACTTTACATTCATATTGGTGCAAAGCAAATATAACAACTCTTTTCTCCACACCAGAATCAGCTAGTTAACATTTATAGCGAAAATGGTCTAAGAGTTACGGTACGTCCGAGACTGTCACTGATTTATTATTTTTTAAGAAACACTTGTTTTTTTTGAATACTTTATTTCAGCAAACTCCTGGCTAAGTAGTAATTTTTCAGCAGAGTCCTGGCAAGACAATATTTTTTCTGCAAAGTCTTGGTTAGGTAATAGTTTTTCAGCAGAATCCTGGCTGGGTTAAAACAATTTTTCCAGCAAATTTCTTGCTAGTCCAAGAACTCCATTATTTAAAAGGCAGCTTTATTGCAAATCCAGAGTCTCGCTTAGTTTTGTAACCAGCACTGTCTTCTTGGATTTACCTCTACAGAACTCTTACAGCTACATTTCACTGTTACCTGAATAGATGCCGGTAATGTTTTGTTGAAAAAAACACAAACTTGACCATATTTCCCTGCCAAGAATGACACTCCTCAGCCATTTTATAAATTCTAGAAGCTGTGGTGTTACTTCTGAGCAGCAGAGTAGACACACCTATGAATTTCTTGGACTGAGCATTTCACAGACTACCAATCCTGCTCCATGATGCTCTACCGCCCACTTGTGGCCTACGGTTTGAATAGTTTATGTCAAGCAGTCAAAAAGAAGTATAATGCATGTGTGATACAATCAACGGATGTTTACATCCATACAAAGATGTGTCAGACATAAGATAAATAGGTATCAAATTATAGACTGCTTAAAAGGGAGTGGGAGGAAGCGAACTTGTATAATCCCACCCCGAAATCTCAAAGAGGACGAGTGGGTGTGTGCATAAGTATGTTTTTATTTTTTTTATTTTTTATTTCTATGTACAATATGTAATTGTTACACCATTTTGCATAAGACACAAAAATCGCAACACTGATTGTTTCAGAAAAGGAAGATTTCTCAGACATCAGCTTCAAAACGAGAAGCATCTATTAACTGAATGCAGATTGGCTTGTTATTAAAACGTCAAATATAGCAAAGATTTCCTGTAATCTATTTAGTATCTGGTCTACTTGGAAGACATCACTTTGCTGGGGCTTTTCTGAGAGCTTAGTAAGTTCACATCCTCCGCACCTCATTCGGTTGAACACTTCTAATAAACATTAGTTAATTACGGCTTTCATTATATTTCTACTCTATTCCCTCCAGCTGCATCCAATAACTCTGCTGCTACTGGTGTTTGTATTTTATAGTTTCTTTGCGACCGCCTTGAGGGTACTGATGGTTATGACAGAAGAAGGAGGTTAGTTTTATTTTTGGGATCAGCATCTGTTTGTGCAAAGGTTTGGCCTCAATGGTTTTTTTTCTTTTTTTTTGCACTTGACAATGACTCACTTCCCTCTTCTGAGTATTCTTTTTAGTATAAGATGTTTTCTAGTTTTACTACATAAATACTGCAAATTGCCGCTCTAAATCTTGTGTTTTGGGGAGCACAACTTCCAAATAATCTCCTGGTTTATGCAGAAACGTGGATTATTCTTCGAGGAATCCCAACATGAGCTCGAATGATGGGAGTGGGACAGAAGAAAAGAAGAGGGAGCCGTAGTCTAGGTGGATTTATTCTGCTCTTCACAGCATCATGCTAATGAGGATTATTATGTCACTCTCCCTCAGGCAGTGAAAGAGGACTAGTGGGTGTGTGCTCAAGTATGTTTCACTTTTCAAGCTCTCATTTGGCCGCTTTTATGGAAGGAACAGAAAAGAAGAACTTGCATTCTGTTGCGTCTTCTTGCTCCTCATTACCATCTGCTTCCCCTTTCCCTGAGACAAATAAAGGAAGCAATCTACAGTATGCAGACGGGGGTTAAGGGGGTGGAGTCTAAACGTGTTCACGAGTTACAGAAAAATGCACGTCTGTGCTGTTGAATACATCCTTTCTCTCATTTTTTTTGTCTCCTCTCCATCCTCGAGTCCGGACCCCTCCTCCCTGCTTCAGCAGCAGCCGGTGGTACGCTCCAATCCCCCCCCCCCCTCCTCCCCTCCCCACGTCTCCATCCCCACACTGGAGCAGAAACTGGTGCACTGCCGATCCATATGTGCACGTGTGTGTTTTTCGAGCTGCCAGTTTCTTGAGAGCACTCAGCCCCTCGAGTGCAGGGGCGATCCATATGAGAATGTGCGTGCTGAGATTCATGGAGGACCTTCAGCGCTGAGGAGCATGTGTGCAGACGGGGAGGCAGTGTGAGGATGCATGGTGGGCGGGTGCTGTCGTGATCAGTGGAGTTTTTTGGTGTACTATCCCTGTGCCGTCTGCTATCCCATCCCTTCATTTTGGTCATCCGCGGAGGACAAAGAGCATCCTGCTGGGATGTCCACCTCATCTGATGCAAAAGACGGGAGCAAAAGGAACTCTTGTAAGTGACTTATTTTGTTTTCTGCATGAAGGTCTGTGCACGTCAAAAAGCTATTCTGCATGTGTATCCTGCAAAACAAGCTGGATATGTTTCGTTTTCAATTCAATTTGAATACAGTCCTTCCCAAAACAGAGATCTAGATGTATTAACAATCAAATCAAATAGACACATTCAGGTGGATGGAGGCAGTTCATGTTAAAGGCAACATAAACGCTGGGTTTTTGTGTGAGTGAGTTAAGAGATCCCATGCACTAAAGTGGAGGTAAAGCAGCGTGAACGGCTGGTCTATGTGAGAGGATGTTATGTGGGAGTGTGTGTGTGTGTGTGGGTGACAGCGTCAGTGTGCTTCACATTCCCTGGAGAGCCTCCAGCTGTACTTCTATTGGAAAGGTTCTTTGTATCAGTTGTCAACCAAGCAAGCTGTTTCTTTTCAGTCACAAGAAAGAACCAGATGAGATTCTGGAGAGGCTCGTTTCTGCCAAACGGAGGAGTCAATTCCTGAAGGTGATAATGCCATCAAGTGTTCAGAACACAGCAGAGCAGAGCTTAGCCATATATTTATTTTAGCTGTTCAGTCGTTTGTGTGGCCAGGTTAACCTCTGCACACACAGACGTGCAGATTTGATAGGATTATGAACAGTTTGAATAGGCTGGGAATGCCAAAAATGTTAAATACTTTCACTTGGGTTAGTGTTCTTTAATGTATTTGGCCTAAAGTTCAGATCACACAAACAAATCACTGAAGGCAAAATGATATACAAGATCACAACAATAATAAAACATTTAGAAATCAAAACTAAATTCAAGCAATTCCAAAATAAAAGTTAAATGTTTTGGAAAACAAAAGTGAATCAAAATGAAATGATAAAGATAATAAAAAAATAGGACATGGCTGATTGAAAATTGATGTTTGTCCATCATTTCAACCAAAAGCTTTTGATATTGGAGATACTCTGTAACAATCATAGAACTTTTATTTGTATCTGGACATAAAAGAAACATTTCAAAATCTCCAGAATCAAATGTCATCATCCAATCCATTTTTCTGTTTCCTGCTGTGTTTTGCTTTTTCGATGTTTGATCCTGATTTCTGGAAATTACCGCCCCCCACAAACGTTTCACTTTTATTTTTGCTTCCAAACTCTTCTCATTGATTTGAACTTCCAGGCCACCATACATATTTTACTAATAGGAGCTTGTAAACATGTGGATTGACTGGTGTTTTTTTGCCCCTACATGCTGTCATGGGAGTTGTTTCACACTGTGATGCTGTAAAACTCATAATCCTTCGCTCATTAGAGAAGTGCTTGAGACTTGTGGAGTGTTCAAACTGTTATAGCTGTTTATTTGGCTAATATTCTTTAGCGGAATTATCTGTCAGGGTCGGTTCAGTAATATAACGACATGCTGTTATAACATTTGTAAACAGCTGATCCAGAAGATTCTCCAGACAAACTAATGAGACTCTAGCCGATATATTTGGAGTTTTTTCCTCCCAAATGGACGGCATTCATATCACATATTTGCTTTTGGAGTCTGCTGAATAGTTCGTCTGTATTCCCACTTTGGTAATCACTAATGAACCTTCTTTTCAGAGGAACCAGTGTTTATTTGTTAGATCTACAGAGTAGTGGTGTGTTTACAGCCGGAGAACAAGGAGGATTTTCCAAGAAGACAAACTCTGGGGAGCCTCTGATTTTCTTTGTCTGCTGACAGTACAAAAAAGATAAAACAGTAAAGAATTATTCAATGAGTAAATGTAAGAAATTGACCAAAAGTGCTTGACCCTTCAAAATGTCCCAACTGTCCTAAAGGTCTTCAGTAATCTGTTTTTTTCATCTCCCTATTCATTCAGTTATGCACAGCCTCTCTGGCTGTCACAATTCACACAGAAATCCAAAAGTGGGTGTAAGCGATGAGAGGGATAAAAACACATGATGTGTAAGACGTGAGGCGGGAAACCATTGCTCCTTTCTACAGCCATGACACACAATGAGGTGCAACTGGGCTGATTTTTGCATCACATTAAGCCATAATGGAGACACACCTCTGCTCCATGAGCGTTTGAAAACTTTTCAATCACTGTGAACGGCAATCAGCAGTCAGGGTCAGTTCCGAGGAGAGGTTTGATGGCTGACAGGTGGGCAGGCCGTTCGCACCGTCCTCTGTAACACACACGTTCAAGCGGCCACTTCCGATGAAGAGTCTGCGTAGACATCCTTAAATGTGTGTTTCACGATTACGAGTGTTAAAAGTTAAACAAGTCTGAGCTTTGACCAGTCAGGGACTCGGATTTCACTGTTCATGGAGCAGAAATCAATAATTACGGTTTATGCCCGACTGGAACTCTTCCATATATCAGAATAAAGTTGTGAAAGAAAAAACCTGGAGGAAGATTTTCGAGGCGTGCACCGTTTCCACATCACACACCAAGACCATGAATTGGTGTCAGGTAGTGACAGTCCAGAGTGAAACCTTGTGCTGAACTTATGTTCATAAACGTGTGTCACATGCCAGGTGTCAGAGACTTGATCACACCTTGTTTCTGTCTTTTGCACAACGTTCAATTATTTTTTTTCCTCCATCGTTCTATCTTCCTAAAAACAGAAGCCAAATGAATGCAAACGTGGCTGTAAATGCAATTCTCTTTTTCTTCATTTCAGATATTTTCATTAAAGTTTTTTGAGCTTTGAAATCAGTATAAATGCCAAAAAGGAAGTTTCCTATTTAAACTGTGTTTTAATTTTAGTTTCACTTTAATGAAAATGTTTTTTTTTTTTCACACGTTCTTGTAGCATTTTTTCATGATGAAGGACAAATATGAAATAATTTAAGATTAATATTTCTTTATTCAAATTGTGATGGATCAGGAGCAGATGAAAACCTGCAGTTCAAAAAAGCTAAGGTTGGGCCAAAGTCTCCCTTCTCTGTTTTAATTCAGATGCATCCCCCTGCAGACAAATAGATCTGTTAACGTCTTTATTTTCCTCGTCTGAGCTGCAGTCTGGCTCAAAACTGTGGCCTACAGCTGGATATCTGAGAAGCACCTGGTTGCAGGCAAGATGGCACCCAAACACAACATTAAACTCATCATTAGCTGGAAGCACAAATGTCGCAACTAGAGCCGAAAGCTGAATTTGCGTATTTATACTAAAAGATTATAACCCTAATTATAATTCAAACCACAACCTAATCCTAACCCTAACTCTAACTGTAATCAAGTTGTGGCGTTTCTCTAGACTGGAGGAAAAGCGTGAAGTTTGGTTGCGGACTTCCGGCTAATGTTACTTTGGTGCCATTTTGGGGCAATGTTGTTGTCTGCGGCCAGGTTCTCTTGGGATAGCACACATATTGCATATTTTGCTAAGCTAATGTTAGCTTGGGCTTGTGAGGAGCTACGAATTAGTGGGAGAGTCCCGTCAAGTCCCGTTCACAACTCAGAGGCAAATTTCTAATGAGTTCCTGCTCTGCAGAAACTGTCTTAAAAATTGACTCATGTGTTCTGACTTTTGCTAAAATCGGCATAATCATAATTAAAACACCACTGGGAACAATTTTACAATAAAAACACATAGTTGGAGTCGGACTTTAAAAAGCTTGAAGAGGCATAAAAACAGGCTGCTAGTTGAAAGTATCGCATAAAATGAAAAAGAAAAAAAATCTTGTGGAGGAGTCCATTCATCTATTTTCTACACCTGCTTTACTGCCATTTGGGTCATGGAGTTGCCGGAGCCTATCCCAGCTACTGTAAACGGGGAAGACTGTACAGTCTGCCAAACTCTTGTACGGCCACACATGGAAAAAGAAACACACACCTGAAGGATAATTTAAAATCACCAATTAACCTGTGAAGCATGTTTTAAAATCCACACGTGTAAATTCCACACAGAAAGAATCCAGCTGGGGTTCTCCCTGTGAAGCAAAAGTGCTAACCTCTACACCACTGTACAACCTGGTTGAGTAGTATTATTAATTTAGACACTTTATAGTTCAATGTGTGTCTGTGTCGATAAAATGGATGCATACACACTTAAACACACACACACACGTCTGTGACTGAAGCAAAGATCACAGCTGGCTAGACGGGTCTCTCTATTGCTTTCATTATTACTACACCTCTCACCCCCACCCCGCTATTTCTCTTTCAATCCCATCCTCTCTTCTGCTACTTTCAGGTTGTTGTTTACAGCTCAACCTTGAACGCAGCGTACCCAGAAACCCTCTGTCTGTTTGGAAAACGCGTTAATTATCCCACAAGGACATCCCCTACGCACAAGACTATTCCTCCAGCTTCTTGTTTTATCGCCTCTGTTTCATTCTTTTACATTTTTTAAGGGCGTTAAACGTTAGATTTGAAAGTCAAAACCAATTATGCGTTTCCTTCACCCCTTACAGTTGTGTCTCTTGGTTGCGTGGTTGTACTTGACCGGTTTGTTCCCTGTCAAGACACATCCATCACAGCAATCTCGTGCCTTCATATGGAAATATCAAGTTGCTCCAGGCGGATGATGATGTTGATAAACAGTGTTTCATGATAAAATTCAACGTTTAGGTAAGCTACTTAATGTCTCAGCAAATCTAAGAACAGAAATTATAGATTTGTGCACATGAGACAGTTGAAAAAAGCATAAAAATATTTCTTTTTACTAGCAATAGAATACAAATTGAGTTGGTTTATGCTTGGATAGATAAACAAATATCTTTCCATGCAAATTGGTGAGATATTTTACAAGCATAAAGGCATTCTTGTCTTTCAGAGCAGCGTTTTTGCTCGACACTTTCCATGTTGCTGCTTTGCTCTCTGTAAAGGAGCAACAGCAGGCATCTGCCACAGAGATGGATGTGCTGTGTCATCACTTCCCTTGCCAAATGATGGGTCGCCTCGCTTCTCCTCCTCTCCCCTCTTTTTTTTTTTTTGTTTTTTACGTCTTCATGCCGAATCAAATCGGTGTCCGTCTGTGTCTCATCTGTTTCGGCTTCACCTTCCTGCTGCCCTCCTCGTCGGCTCTGCTCCGTCCTGCTCCGTCTGTAGCTTCCTGTGGACCTTTAATTGCATGTAAATCAAAGCACTGCAGATATAATTAGTCTTTTGTGCTGCTTTAATAAGGAGGTCTGGGCTGTTGAACTGTTCAAAGTAGCAAGCTTAAACACCTACTCCAATGAAAATAAGGTTTTGAAAATGTTCTTGTGGGATTTTTGAAGGTAAAAACTACATTTCTGAGTTCAAATCGTTGTGAATCAGGAGCAACTGCAAAAAAATACAGTTTAATCAAGAGCCGTTTTGAGACGTGGAAAATGCATGAAGGGATCACAACCTCCCTGCTCCGCTCCATTCTGATGAATCTGCTAGTAGACAAATAGATCCACGCACAGTTTTGCTTTCCTCATCTGAGCTGGCAGCATAGCTGCAATATTACTCACCGTTCTGTTGTGAGGGGCTGTAAGCTAGAGTAGAAACAAAGGGATGATGGGAAATGAGGGAAGGGTTACTCCACACCAACTCAGAGGTGAATTTCTAAATAGCTGCTTCTGATCTGCAGAAACTATGTTTTACAAAACAACAGTTTTTTTTTTGTTTGTTTTTTTTGTTTGTTTCTTAAAAAAAACTCAGTAAAAATAATTAAAAGACTTCTAGGAACATTTTTAAAATAAATCAAAAGATGACTGGAGTGCGTCCTATGGCAAAACCCAACTTGAAAATTAGCATTTTTTAATAAAAATGTCGGTATTGTCTGTCTTTCTTTTGGCAAAGGAAAAACATTTTTTACTGAAGTAATGTTTATTTTGACAATTATTACAAAAAAATATTAACTTTTTAAAACCTTAATTTATTGAGTTGTGTTAAAAGAAAGGAAAGAGCTCCCTAAAATGATATACTTCAAAAATTAAAAACCTCAAAGTGTCTGGGACCAGCAACAAACAAAACTGAAGGATCAAATCAGTGGAAGGAATAAAAGCTTCAACAAATGCATACAGCTTAAACCATATTTTAGAAAGTATTTATTTGCAGGTAAACGTCTCAACTCTTTAAGATATCTTTAATTACACCAGGTTTTATTGTGACAAAAAAACCCATCTACTTTTCTAATCGTTTTTTTTAATAAGAAAATGGCATAATTCAAATAACAGGATGTTCAAAATGAAAGAGAAAAGAAGATCGTTGCTTTTGTTGAATCAGTAAAACATGTTTTGACTGCAACAGTACAAATAATTATTACAAAACCTGCACCCACACCACTGAAAACTGTAAACATCCAAATGAGGGTAATCTGAAATATGTATGTTAGCGTGGAAAAGGTTTGGAAAAAAAAAAAAAAAAAGAAAAATCAATTTAGAAACCTTCAGTTAAACATGAATGAACTTCAGTTAGATGTTTTCCCTGGATGTTCTCACACTTCTCCGTTTTGATCGTAAATAATCGACTGTTGCTTGGCTTTCAGTATTTACCGCAATGAATTATGGGATTGGATTATCGTCTTCTCTTTCAGAAATGATGGTCTGGTGTTCCCTCTGCTACAGGAGATAACAAAGGAGGCGCTGGACCTCCTTTCCTTTTTCAATTGCAGAAAACTGAATTCTCTTTCAAAGAAGAAACTCTGATTCTTGCTGGTCATTTCACTCAGTAAGAATCCGTCCTTATTAAAGAAAAAAAAGGGGGGGGTATTTGGAGAGACCCCAGGTGCTAAATCTTTAACCTCTCCTGCAGTTTGTTCTACACAGAGGAAACGTCCAATTTAAACGCCTTTTTCCCAAGTTGTGTGTGTGCAGTCGGCGAGTAAAACAGCGATCAGAGGCTGGAGATACCAGACTGTTTTTCACAAATAAGCATCTGAAGGTACAATAGGAGCAAAACAGACCATCTGATGGGAGCATTCAGGACACAGAACTGAAACAGATTGTAAAGCATGTAACATAATACTTTATACTTGTTTTTGACTCAGAAACTGAGCTATTCATGTTGGGGTGTACTTTTTTATTTATTTTGGTTACTTTTTGGAGCAATATTAGCTTTTGGGGTCATAGTGGTTTCATTTGAATCCATTTACTGTTTTTACTGTGTCCGTTTGGAGACACCGAGGTCCAGTTGTAAGCTCAAAGGGGACAGGGCTTTTGTGGTTGCTGGCCCCAGGCTCTGGAATTCTTTGCTAATGTTAATCAGAGAAGCACCGTCGCTGTCAATTTTTAAAACCCGTCTATAGACTCATTTTTATGCCCCGGCTTTTAACGCAACTGTTTTTTTTACTGCTTTTAGTATTTTATTCATTATTTTATATGTTTTTTTTTTATTTACCTATTTAATCTTGTCTTAGTGTGACTGTCTTTTTATGTTTTTGATGTTCAGCACTTTGTTTCCTCTTGTGTCCAAACCATCTCAATCTGCTTCCTTTTTTCATCTTCAAAACATCTATCATGAATTGTTTTTCTGAGGGACTCATTCCTGATCCGATCCCTCTCGTCACTTCCAAGGAGAACCTCAACTTCGTCTGCCTCCCGCTCTGCTTTCTGTCTTGTTTTCTGTCTCTAAACCGACAACATGTGTGCTCTCACCCCAGTCCTCAACAGCTTACCTTTTGTTCTTCTAGACACTCTTTGGTCACACATCACACCTGAAACCTTCCTCAACCCAGTCCAACCTGTGTATACTGACCTCTTCACCTCTTTCCCTCTTTCTTTTGTTCTTTTGACCATAACTTGTTAAATTACTCTTTGGAGCAGAAACTGAGCCAGTAAGATTTGAAACCCAAAGAAAACAACTTGAAAAATTCAGCTTAAAATATTGGTGTTAAGCTAAGAGGAAAAAAATACATTCTCTTTAATTGGAATATAAACTTGATTTTATTCAGCTTCAAATCTTCTGATTTTAAGTTTCAAAACTCAAAATTCCAATTGCAAATCTTTTTGCCCCTTTCAGCTCTTTTTTTTCTGGTTTTGACTTGATTTTTCAGCCGCGTTCTGGCGCATGAGGGTGTCAATATCCATGAGAGTGGTAACCTCAGTACTGAAGCATTCACTGACTTTGGATGACCTGTATAATTACAGTCAGAAAATGTCTGTTGTGTTTGTACTATGGCAGCAAGCAAAAGGGGTTATTAAAGTGGCGTAAAAAGAACTGCTTTTTATGCACCTTTCAAAAGTGCCACATAAAACACACCGTCTTTAGTTGTCCCAAGATGGGTGTTTTATTGCGTACAACCTGCGTGTCCAAAACGTCATTCGTTTTTATGTGTTACATACAGTTAAAAATGCTGTTATGCTTGAATAACTGTTGTACAATTGCAGTTGTCTGCAGCGGCATATTCATGAACTATTTTTGAAACGTGCATAAAAAGTTGCAATCTTGATCGCCAAGACAATGTTCTTTATGCTGCTTTTCCTGGCAATTTATGACAAGGAGTGACAGACATTTTCTGGCTGTAATTATCTAAATTCCCAGAGTCAGTAAATGCAACAGGACAGAGGTTTCCGCCCTAGTCAATTTTCATTGGTCCTTTTGTGTTAGCCCCACCCCCATGCGTCAGAACAGGGCCATGAGTTTTAAACCTAAAATATTCCGAATCAAAACTTAAACTAAAAAAAAAAAATAATAATAAAACAAACTGAGATTTTGATTTTGGAAACGTTAAAACAGAAAATTTGAAGCTGTAAATAATTTCCGTTTTCAGATAATTCAGTTTTTTTTTTAGTTTAACACCTAAATTTCTGCTTAAATTTTTCAAGTTGTTTATTTTTGGTTTCAAGTATTACTGGCCCTGAAATGGCGCCATAGCACTTCACCTTCTTCACCTCTGCTGGTTCCCTCATTTACGCACAACTACTCTCTTGTTGTTGACCTTCATCCTTCTCCTGTCCAGTGCAAATCTCCATCTCTCTAGAAAAGATTGTCCTCCACCTGATCCTTGTTCTCACTATATGATCACGGTGTCATCTGCAAACATCATGATCCACAGAGATTGCTATCTCACTTCATCTGTCAGTCTGTTCATAACCATAGAAACAAGAAGCTAATCCTTGGTGCAGTCCTACCTCCACCTTCAACTCCTGTCACCTCAACAGCACACCTCACCCCTATTTTACAGCTCTTACAAGACTAAAGTATAACACCAAACATAACATAGTTGTTTAGTAAGTATAAGAAAAATATTCATAGATGTGATCCAGTTCAAAAAAAGGGTAAATTGAAAAAACATAAAGACAGGTGATTTTAAGGCCAAAGAGCTGCACAGCAGGTCAAACATTGGTGAGAGTTAAATAAAATATCACTTAAAAGAAGGGGGTTGAGTTTTGTATTTGTGCATAATACTGTTGCCACTGTGTGAACACTCAGAACACTCCAGCCAAGACCAAGCTTTTACTGTACGAGTCATGCTGGGGGAAGCAGGTGAGCACAGCAAGGCGGCGGATAAATAAGACCGTTGGAGAGAAGATCAGCAGAGAGGATGGAGTGGACAGAATGCACTCACACTGGGATGTAAAAAGACATTTGTGATCAGATTAAAGAAACAAAGAAAGTCTAAAACTAAGAGGGAAAAGACTTAATACTGGAAGGCTATTTTCAGCATTTCTGCTGCTTCACCTTTACACTGGTTCCTGGGCTTGAAGATTGTGTGTAAAATAATCAAATAATAAATAACAAATCTTTCAGACTTAACATGGAACAGAGGATCAGAACATATTGCTTGTTAATATTTCTGCTTTGGAAAAATACTAATTCCATGTAAATTAATGTTAAGCTTCAAATAATCAAGTCTGTTTATGTCTGCAGAGTGAAACATTTTATTTCAAGTTTCTGAGATGTATCGAATAAAAGTTAAATCTACAATGTTTTGCATAGGTTTAAGATATTTCCCTTATTACTCAGAGATTGAATTTGGATTATTACATGAGTGGTTGGTGGGTCAGAACGTTTTCTTCTCTGTTCTGAATAAAATATTGATTTTAATTCACATTTACTATTTTTATTTACTTTTGTTGGATTCAGTTTTTGTAGTTTGTTATGTACAATTTTGGGGGGTGCTTTTAACATCTGTAGAAGTTTGTGTGCAAGGAAAAAAAACACATCATTTTATTGGAATTTCAAGTCTTAAAATGTATTTTTATTAACGAAACAGCCGTATTTTAAATGACACTATAAAAATTTCCAAAAAATCAGCAAATGTAAAAATATGAATAAATATAACAAGAAAAAAATATAAATTTGAATTAGAAATGGTCAAAATTACAATGATAAGACAGTATTGTATTTGATGAAATGCAGTATATGATGCATCAACTGACAGCGTAGAAATAAAGTTTGTGGGTTATCGATAATGTGAACTATAATTTATTTATTTGTTGACAGACTTTTGTAATTAACAAAGTAATTAAATATGTAATGTATTGACCTTGATTTACAGATTTAAAATGTAACAATG
The DNA here is from genome assembly GCA_003999625.1 of Oryzias javanicus. Classification (NCBI taxonomy): domain Eukaryota; kingdom Metazoa; phylum Chordata; class Actinopteri; order Beloniformes; family Adrianichthyidae; genus Oryzias; species Oryzias javanicus. The sequence continues at coordinate 26,044,399 of CM012447.1, read as the reverse complement.
TTTATTTAATTTGTTCCCACTTGGAGATCTGAGTTAGATTCTATATATTTTATCAGCCATTAGCTACAATAGCAGCAACATGTTTTCTAAACGAAATGGAGCCTTGACTTCTGTCTGTGTGTGTTTACAACCCATTTAGCCGTGTGTGAACATGACTGGAAGGGTGAGCAGACGAAGCTGGATATGGATTTTTTGCTTGGTAACAGAACGCTGTGAGTGAGTGAAGCTTTATCTGCATGAATGTGAAATGACACTTTTTATCCCTGAAACCATCACCTTATTGAATTTATAGATCCTGAATATAATGTAAGGCTACTGATCAACAAGAAAAATACATAAAATACATAACTGATCTTATCCATCCTCATCACTCCCAAAGAAAATCTCAACTTCCACGTTATCCCTCTTATTTAAAAACAAGAAAAAGCATGCATTTTCATTATTGACTCACACCTGACACCTTGTTTATGTAAAATCACAACATTTTCACTGAACTCCACAAACACATCTCATCAGTGATTTTTTCTCTCTATTTCAATGATTCCACAAAACTATTGTAAGATTCTCTGGGATATAAATAAAACTCATTTATTTTTAGAGTCATGCTATGGTTACAGTGTCCCACTTAGGAGCCAATTCACCTAAATCTGTGCACACAAGTTTTAATCGTTTGAAGCTTCCCCTTCCTCTAACAAAATAATGACTTGAATATATGATCCTCAAAGAGAAATTAAATCAGATAAAATTCTAAACAAAAGGGTCATATTTGAGTGACAAAATGATTGCAAAGTATTTTTATAGAGGTGAATTCAAAAGCTGAGTAAAAGTACTTTAAATGCTTGAAAAAAATCTGAAAGCAGTTCACTTGTTCTACATTTAGTTTGTTTGACTTTCAGTAAAAGTCTGAATTTTAAAAAATCTCTGAAAAATTATGCAAAACGTTTGTGTCTTACATAAAAGTGGCTACGGTGACTAAATGATCACAAATTATTATGTATTGATGATACAAAAGACACAAAAAAAGCTGCGAACATCTATTTTGTGGTTTTTAATTGGACAAGAGTCCAAAGTTTTAGTCATAAAAAATGTTTTTGTCCCATTGCAAAAGCTGTGTATCATACTAAAGTACTGTTTAATCCCTCAATAAAATACGCAAAGAAATTTGTGTCAACAATGTTTCCAAATTCTCTGCATATATTTCTGATGTTTTTCAATATTTCTATCCTCCTCAAGTCCAATAATGTGATTTCCAAAAACATCCCAGCATTTATACTGAAAGAATGATCCCCGTTATATTATTCTGGTTGTAAACAGATGTGACTCATAGGGTAAAAACTTGGAAAACTTGAAGGAAAAAACCCATCTTTTTACATCTCACTCCAACTCTGTGTCAAAAGTTGCATATAAAATCATTAAAAAGGGATTTTTGTGAGAACATCTGAACACTTTTCTGTGGCAGAAGAAGATTTCAACACAGAGACTGAACTGTCTGATTTCTTACTTCTGTGTTTTTCAGTAAAATATGACAAATTGTGCTGGAAAATCCTGGTTTATAGCATCTTTTTAATGTCAATAGAACCTCATACAACAAGAAAAGAGTTACTTTGAAGAGACATTCTTCTGCTGTGGAGCAGAAGGTTTCCTCGAGCGATTGTTTTTTCTCGGGTTCAAATTGTTGCTTTGGCGTAATTAAATGAACACAGTGGCGGCACAAACTGTTCCGTGCTTAAATGTGTACATAAGTACAACCACTGTGCAAACTGCACGCCAAAGAAAAAAAAAGATGAAGAGGAGGACTTTTCATAAAAAGTGAGCAATTGCATCACGTGATATGAAGGACCTGTTATCAGAGATATGTGGGGCTACAAAGCGACAAACGAAACTGTTTTACTTCCTGTCCTCTTAAAGTATGCTCTAAAATTAACCCCCCTCGTTTGTGAAGAACAGTCTGTGTCACAACAACCATTGAGGCACAAACAGGTCATCAATATTTTCAAGGCGACACCTTTTCAACGAAAGGCTTTGTTGAGTTAAACCAATAACAGAAAACACAGAAAGTCAAAAAATCCACTTTTTTTTCTTTACAGCTGCTCATTAAAAGCACAAAGGCAGCAACAACATGAGTCATATGAGCTTTTATGAGAATATAAAGTGAAGTTTGTTGTGCTGAGCTGAACATATGCATTGGAAAAGTATAATTATTAGTGCGATCACGTTCACAAGATATTCAACTTATAAATGTCACATCTCAGATGGACAACATGCACTGAAACAAATAGACCATAATGATGGCTTCAAATACTTCCTTATTAGATCAACTTCTCATGAATGAATCATGTTATACCACAACACGTGTTCTATATTCTCTCCTTGGGTCATCAGAGTATTCATCCTGTAACCACATCTATCTTTAATCAGCTTCTCCGGATGAAGACGTGTACATTTTCTTTATGGTTCGTCAAGAAGACTGATGAAAATGTCATTATTGTGAGGATGGAATGTGAAAAACAAAGGCTAATTAGTCATCAGGATCCAGTCTTTTATCAGTTTCTAGAGTCAGAACTAAACATGGAGAATCTGCATTCAGCTTCTATGCTCCACAGATCTGGAACAGACTTCCAGAAAACCTAAGATCATCTGAAACACTCAGTGGATTTAAATCCAGGTGAAAGACTCACCTGTTCTCTGATGCGTTTGATTAACATGTATTAGTTTACATCCACACTGTTTATCTAAGCTTGTTTTAAAACCAGTTCTTTTTACTGTCTTTTAATTTTATTTTAATGATCACACCTTCACTATTTCTCTTGATTGTTTCTTTGTGTCATGATTCAGTGCTTAGGTTTTGTCATGTTCTGTTGTCCATGTCAGTTTCACCATGTTCAGGTTAACCATCCACAGCTGTTTTCATTTAGTTAATCAACCTCAGTGTATTTAAGTGTCTGGTTTTCAGTTTTTCATTTTTAGGTTATCTGCTCTTCTACTTTCTGTCACGTCACTGGTTTGTTCTCCTGGTTTTGTCCTGTTTAAGTTGATTTAGTAAACATATATGTTTCTGCCACCAAGTGTGGTCCCCTGCATTTGAGTCCCCACAATGCCTGACACTTTGAATATTTTATGGAAAACTATTATCTCTGTACATGAAATGGGCTATACAGATAAACTTACTTTACCTTCTTGACTTTTGAGACGTCTGTAAAATTTTGTGCCATAAATGTTAATTTAATTACGCTTAGATTGTCTCTAGTAAACTAGTGCAAAATTTTAAACATTACCGGTTAACTAGTTCACATTTTTGGCTATCACTACTTAACTAGTTGTACTTTTGGCGTTACTAGTTAGGCTTAATACTGCCTGACGTCGAGGATATCGAGTTAATGATAAACAGGCTTGCCATATCCATCCGAACCCTGTACAGCGTGCAAGAAGCCCTTTGGTGCTGTTCACGTGATAAGTGCACACTCTTTGCATCCAGTTTGATTGCTAAAAATGAGGAAATTAGCACTTACACATCACATGCACAGCGTGCGCATTTGACCACACTTGTAGAACCAGTACTCACACTTCACTAATGATGACGTTAGGACATTGGACAACAGCAGCTCTATGTGTTATAAGTGCGTGTAACTTTCATTATCCTTACAAATACTTCACGTTACCCTTAGTTATATGACAGCAGTATTTTCTATTCTTTTAGCTTTCCCTTAAGGTGGAACCTCAAGACACACCTGTTTTCTCCTTGAGATGCCACCACCTCTTTCTAACCCAAAAACCTACAAAAACTTTAAGCTAATCAACCAGAAGAAAGCTGGTGGATTAATTATCTTAAAATTTGGATCGTCTTAACTATTGAAGTGACCACCAGATTATTACCTTAATACTGAGCAAACAAAAAGTCAATACACAGCAGCGTGAGGTCATGGTGTGCTCTGATTGTTCAGAAAGCTTTGCTTACGCTGTTAGTTACAGACAGAGACACCATTTTTTCAGCAAATTCCGGCCAGTCAACAATTGCTGATTTTAAAAAGAAGCTTCATGACTTTATACTGAGTTCATCCATGGAGAAAAGAGGAGCAAAAAGATTGATCAACAAATGGATGTTTAAAAAGGAGTTTAAAAACCTTTGACAACTCCGATCCTATTGACATGATAACGGATAATATGTCACTGGGCTGTGGGACAACTGTACTGGAGGTGTTGTTGACGGCCTCAGCTGCATGTCATCTCTCATTTGTCTGCTGTTTGCCTTTAAAAAGAGAGGGTGAAGAGTTTACGTTTAAACTGTAACTTCATCCAAGACGTGTTCTTTTTATATTTACTTATTATTGTTTTTTGTTTGTGGTGCTGCACAAACCAGAAGAGATTTTCGTAGAATTTGTGCATCTGAATAGATGCTCTGATGTTCACAACCTCGACCCAAAATGCTGAGTATTTTTGTAGTTTTCCAACCATCTTCACATCCCAGATGATAAGCCATTTTTAGTATTTTTTTTTTCATTTTTTACGTTCCGTCCCTTTTTGTGTATTTAGTCCCGTTTGACAGATTTTATTGCTACTCTGTTATCCGCCATTATAAAGTAATGTTCGATGCAAGGATCTATGTGGAAAAGGCTTTTTATCCTCAATTTTCCTCCTTTCACCAGATAAAAAATCAACTCATTGTAAATCAGTCTTGTGCTATGAATGATTTTTAGTGTAATTCATTTTAGATGTAACAGATTTATAAAAGCAATATTATAAATCCTTGTTTGATCCGCTCAGAGCCTGCCGGCTGATCACAGACGTTTTTTGGCATCATAAAGAAGAACACAAGAAAATGCAATTTCATTATTCATTTAGACATGTTTAATCTCTGCCTGTAAGGATGTAATTTTCTGCATTGCTATGGCAAATTAAGAAAGGCTTGAGCTCCAAATCTCTGTTAGTTCAAGATTTTAGTTTCCTGGGAAATGTTTTTCATCAAACATTAGTTCCACAGCCCTCTCAGCAGATGAGTGTTGTGTGTTCAGCTGTGTGGGATTCAGGAGGTGCAACCAAATGCATTTGGCTGAAACTGCATGAGTATGTGTTATCGACTAGCAAGTCGATGGCTTTTAAAGACCAGCAGATCAAGATCTCTCACGCTGTCGGCCCACTTCCACCTATAGGTTTGAAAATGTGCCGTCAGACAATACGACCGGCTCTGGAGTGCTCCATCACCTTCCTCCATCCTCATCCTCAATCCTCCATGCAAGCCTGGTTCAAAGTCAGTCATAAAAGCCATCTCACGCTGAATGGTTCAATTAGATCTGATGGAAAGATGAGTATGTTTAAGTGCAATGGGAAAAGGCGTGCAGCCATCTGTGCAAATATGGAACCTTCATGAATTATTTTAACCAGATAGATTATGGAGTTTTACTTGTCAGGATGTAAAAAATAATTGAAAAAACACACAAATAAGATCCATCTGGTTGCTAAATATCACAGCAGTTATCAGTATCTTGTGTCTGACTCTCCGTCCTCACTTCACAGAAGTTTTTACACTATTCTCTTTTAAGTCCTGCCACAGAATTTTGATTAAGTTAAAATCTGTGGCAAATAAATGAATCATTTTCGGCCTTATTATCATGGTTCTCTTGCAAAACCCAGTTTCTCAAATTTCTCTAATAAAACTTAAATATAAATTTATTTACTTTCAAAAAAGTAAAGCAAGCTTAATCCATCACTGTCTATTTTTCTAAAGCTGGTGTACTTTGTTGTTGGTATGTTAGCTGTTTACTAGCCAGACTTTTTGATCTGAACTATTTATCTATAGTTTACATTTGTTAACTGAAGACTGTGGAGTCCAAACTGAAGCTTTTATATTATTTGCACTTTACTGGGAATCTGTTCTGGTCCTGCTGTTTTCCAAGGCATTTTTTTTTTATCCTTAATATTAATAGCCCTAATTATTTAAATAAAAATAAATCTTACCATTCCGTTATTAAATAGTTAAAAACAAGAAGAGTCTCTTTAAAATCTCATAGGGACCCTTTTTCTGAAGCGTTTCTGTTGTTGTGTCTACTACCACCTCCTCACTGTGGGGTCGTCTCATACATGATTTTATAAGATAGAGGTCCTTCTCTTTATCTCATAGGAAAAAAAAGTACAGAAAATGTGGTTTGATGTGAGACGTTTAATGTGAATTCTTCCCCTACCCCTAAATTTACCATTCAAACCAGAGAGATATGAAAAAATAGTGTCTTCAACTTCAGATGTCACTCCTATTCGATGACATCATCAATGGTCTCCGGTTATCTATGTTTGCGCAGAGCTGCTAGCACTCGAAAATACATAACATTGGTTTTATAACTTTAAAAGTCATGCTAAAACAATAAGTCACATCACACCTACACAGGGATACAGAACTCAAAGTCCCTTCACTCTATCCTTAAAAAAAAAAAAAAAAAAATTTCAGACACCCCTTTCCCTTCAAATGCCCCTTCAATTGGAGGAGTAGGGAGAAGCCGGTTGGGCAGGGGAAGAATTCAGATTTGGCCGCTGACTTGAGTTTGCTCAACCCACCTCAACAGACGGGTAAGGGTTTGATCGAGTGCCCCCACCCCCATCACAACAGTTTCCATGAATAGAAATAAAGCCATAAAATATAAAGACATTTTAAACTGCAGTAAACATTTGTTTGTTTTTGTTGTAAAGTGACTTTTGAAAACAGCCTCCAGTGGTCATTTAAGGAATTGCAATTTTCAGAAAACAATCAATCATTTTGATTGTTTTAAAGAATTTCTTTTAGTTTTGCTTCTAAGAACCCATTTATAATTTTGAAGAACAGAAATGTAATTGCAGAAACCTTGGTTTTTTACCTTGGACTTTTTCAACAAAGTGGCCTTCATCCTCCTCTCATCAAAGCAGTCCTTCTCTGCAGGAAGCCTTGTGCTCTGCATGCTTTGGCTGCACCATTATTTTTGCGATAATTTATTTTTTTTCAAACACATTTTATTCATGTTTGTTTTTCATTCCATGTCTGGCTGTGACAGTAAACCAGGTAAACAGTTTTGACAGCTTGAAGTGGTTCCACTTAAGCTGCTGTGAAGAATCAGTCAAAAAGAATTAGACAAATCGAGAGTTTTGTCATAAACATTTATATTTTGCCCAGTTTCCCTAACGCAGTTTGGTAGCTTTCAATAAGTCGTGGTCTGTGCTCAAAAGTCTTCTTTTCTCTGTTGGTGTTGTAACTGTGAATGACTAAGCAGGAGGCAGAGAGCCCTCCCACAGAGCTTTGCCTTACATGTTGGTATGCAGTTGCCTGGTTACACGTGTGGCTAAAAAAATGGTTTAATGTGTCTTTTCTCTTGATGGTGCGAGTTGATGAAGAAAGGGAAGTTCTGATATCTAGGTTTAAAAAATATATTTTTTTTAATGTAAAAAAAATGTGAAATATCTATAAAGTAAAATCGTAAACTCTCTCTATAATGGCTTTAAGTGAGAAGTACTACAGAACAAGAGTCGATGATAGTTTTCATTTCCAGTCACATCACAAAATCATGTTTGCAACTTTTTCACTTCTAAACTGTTCATATAATTTTTTTTAAAGTCATATAAAGTTGAATCTCAAAAATATTACATAGGAGATCTTAAAAATTGCAGTGGGCCTGTAAATTTACTGCATTCAAGTCAAGTGAAAGCCTCAAATCCCGTGAACACCAGTCACTCCGTGTTGCTGTGAGGTTGCAGAAAACAAGAAAACTGTGTTAAACTCTGCTCAGCAGCCGCAGTACTTTTGATTCATCACAGCTCTCTCTCTCTCTCTCTCTCTGCAGTGCTGCAGCTTCTAACAAGAACTGTGAATTTTAATCTGTACTCCTACCAGATTTACGTTTCTGATTGCAGTTGCCATCTTTTCATTTTCCTCCATGTTCGTGCTTTTTTGTCTCATCTTTTCATTTTGCTCAATTTTCACATCTTGGTTTGATTGAGTGCATTTCAATATTTTTTGTTGTTCATATGTAATTTAACATTGTTCTATTTTCATGCATTTCTCTGATTTGGTTTATTTATACGGTGGATGAAAACCACCATTGCAGGCCAGTTACCAAAACAAAGTAGCTGTGTAAACCAAAAAAGAAACTGCAAATATTGAGAAATGCTAAAAATAAAAGAAACACTGCTGCAAATAAAAAAAAAGAGTTGGAAATAAAAGAAATGCTGAAAATAAACAGAAATGCGACTGCAAATTAAAAATTGATATTAAAAACACAAGAAATGCTTGTAATAAATTGAAATGCAGTGGAAACAGAAAAAATGTTGCAAACAAATAGAAATGTTGCTGCAAATAAAAATGATGTTAACTATAAAATAAATTATTTTAATACATAGAAACACTGCGGCAAAATAAATGATATTGCATATAACAGAAATGCCTTTAATAAACAGAAATGGGGTTCCAAATTAAAAATTGATGTTAAAAATAAAAGAAATGCTCGTAATAAATAGAAACACAGCTGCAAAAGAAATTATGCTGTAAATAAAAGAAATGCTGCAAATAAATATATATGCAGCTGCAGATAAAAAGAAATGTTGCATATATAAGAAATGCAGAAGATGAATAAAAACGCTGCTGCAAATAATAAAAAAGATTACAAAGAAAAGAGATGCTGCACGTAAATAGAAATGCAGCTGCAAATAAAGAGAAATTCTGTTGCGAATAACAAGAAACATTCCTAAAAAAATGCTGCAAATAAAAATGGAATGGAAGTAGATTATCGTGGACTGTTTTGCAGATAGAATCGAAATAAATTACCTGTGATAATATATTTATAAATTAAATAGTACATAACACTAACATCTTCACTACTTTCTCATTCATTTTGTAAGTGGTCCTCCTGTTTTTTCTTCTTCTCACAGCAATCCACTTCTGTTGAGGCTTCTTTATTTGCAGCGTTTTTTTCATTTAGCAGGTTCTTTTTTTGTCTGCGCAGTTATTTTTTGTTTTTTGCAACAGTGGATCTCAGCCACTGCATGTGTAGGCATGTCAACTTGCAAAATACTGACATTTATTGAAATGAGGCTATATGGATTCCAAATAAACATGGTAAAGCAGACTTTTCTGCTACCATCCCAAATGTTGGTGGGCACTCAGGACAGCCTGCACAGAAAACTCTCACTGCTGGTGTCGAAGATCACTCCATAGAAACTGGAGCTTCTCCTTGCGTGTTTCTGTATTAAAACAAAACAGTGTTGCATTTCACTGTCCTCTGCGGGCAGTTTGTCTCCCTCGGGATGGTTGGGAGTTTTTCTGCACACTCGTTAGTCCGTCCAGACGGCACAGTTTCAGTATCAGACCCACTTGTCCAAAAGCTCCCAGGTCGTTTTAACAGGGGTGTTAGTTTGCAGGGGAAAGAGGGAAGTGATGGTGTGTGTGTTATTTACGGCCAGGGGGCTGCCTTGGGTTGAAAACTGAGCTCTGGAGAGACACAGCGAGGCGGACAGAATCTAAAAATACCACGACTTAGCGAGCAGGGCCGAAGAAGGAGAAACGCTGTCCATTTCTACCATCAGCCCTGCTTCTCAGTCTTCAGGCTGCATTTTTTTCTTTCTTAAAATAGAAAAAAATGCTTTCAAAAGAAACCATGTGAGCTCAAGCAGTTGATGGGAAGAGACCTACAGAACATGCAGACAATTATTTGGTTTGCTTGATCTGTTCAGAGTCACTTTAACAATAAACTTGTAAACAGAATCGAACATTTCTGAGCTCATAGTTAAAGTAAATTGAACTTAGTTGCTAAAAACATATATAATTCATTTATAAACTATAAAACAGATGTCTATAGTTTAGTCAAAAGGTCATATATGATTGGATGAAATGTTACAGCTGTAATAAAAACATAGTTATTCTCTTGATAGTTCATTTGTGCTTTTTTTTCCCTTATTGTCAGACATGCAGCTCAGGGCCAGCTCTGATGAAAACTATGGGGTTGGGGGGTTGAGATGTACTTTTGATTGGCAGGTTGATGCACCCAAAAGGGAAGGACCAACAAATCGCCACCCAACACTTTGTCCTGTCTAAGTGACATTTCTGGCAGCAAATTCTGATCAATGTGTCCATCCCATTTCAGGTTTCAGATTCAGAATTCAGAGATCCTCTTTCTGGTGAACATCCCAAAACACATCCGCTTCTACAGATAGTGAAAAGCAGCTGTGAGTGGAGGAGGACACTAGCTGGTCATCTCCTCTTGACCTCAGCATTCCTGCTACCTCCCTCCTCTCCTGGACATTGTCTATACCAGAGGCCCACAACCTTTAAAGCTAAAAGACCATTATTGACCAAAACCCAGCGAAAAACACAAGAGTTCAACTTCAATGTTTAGAAAAATACATTTTATTTATGTTTTTGTATCTACTCCTTCAGGAAAACGTAGCTTTTAAATATTTATAGAGTTTGAGTGATAAAGTTATATTGTTCTATGAAGAACAAAGTTACTTACTTTGACTTTAAACAGATGCCCATTCAAGTTTCTTTCAAAATAAAATGTGTGGAATCAGATCCTCCTGCAGCTGCAGATTTGCTGAAATTAAAAATGTAAGCAAGTCAAAAAAATGACGTTTAATATCATTGTGAGTTCAACCTATGATTTTTCTCCTTTTTTTATTAATATAAACATCGGCATGGAATCCAATTGTTTTAACCTAGATATGTAAATACAATTTTATGGTTTAAAAACTTTGTTCAGCAAAAGATTAGAACATGTGGTTTAAGTTGATTCTGGCAGAACACTAAACATTTTACCATCATTTTGCTCAGTTATGTGATATGTTAAAAATCTAAGCCTAAAGGACAAAACTTAAATTGACCAAAATTACAAACCCATTTATATCCATATAGTCAGCATTTTTCTTTAAAGGCAAAGAGCCATGGTGGAGAACCGGTGACCTTGTTTGGAGAGCAAGGTCTCCTTGCAAGATCTACAGTCACGCTAATCAAAAAGCGTCTTTTCATGGCTACTCCGCAGTCAACCTTGAAATTTATGTGTGTATCTACTGATGTACTAGATCCCATTTCAACCAACCAACCAACTAATTTCAATGGGTACATTTTAATAAAGTTAAATTTTACTCTACAGCTCACTATTCTATTCTGAAAAAATATTATCTTTGGATGTTTTTTTTTAGGCTAAAAAAACCCCATCATGCATGCATGCATTATTTTGCAGAAACAGCCCTGAGGTAGAATCTACAATCCCTCTGTGACCCATGCATGCACCACACCGCCAGTCCCTCTTTCTCTTTGAGCACCAACCATTTTTTCTTTACTTCTACATGTTTAAATCCACGCATCTCAGAGGCAGAGGAGCCCACATGCAGATGGCTGGAGGCCCGGCATGATTTTTTTTTTTTTTTTTTTGGCTGGAAATAAAAAGCAAACTGGACAGTAAGTCAACTGGCACTTCCATCGATTTATCCATCCATCCTTGTGTCGGTGCAGGCTTCACTGACACCGCTTAAATCAGCACCTGTTTTGCAAAAAAAAAAACAGATGAGCCTGACTGGGAGTCGATGATTTACCATTTGAAAAGGGATCTGTCTTTTTTTCATTACCTGTCTTTGCTGCAAGAGCCACTTCTGTGGAGCCTGTTAGTTTACTAAATAAATGTGTGATCCTGAGGAGCTCTGAACACTCTGTTAAATGAGTTCACTGCTCCCAGAATCTTCCTGTGAAAACCAATCTCTCATGAAGTGTGAGCCTGATTGGGCTTTGACCACAAAACGAGGTGTAACAACCAATCTGTGGGATCAAAACTCATATTGATTTGCATTTTTTTTTTCTGCAAGTCGAGATGAAAGGGACTTCATTTAGTCAATTTTCCGTCTTCAGAGTAGAGACCTAAAAGCTTGACTGCTTCACTTTGCACTGACTTTTCAAATGTAGCTTAATGGCAAATATGAATGCAAGCATTGATGTTTCAAATCGTGCTCATAGATCTCACTTGCATGTTTAAAAAAAAGATGGCAAATGTGACACATTTATGAACGTAAAATGCTAAATTCATTTGGAGGTAAATGCTCTGCGCCTGTTTGTTTTCTGCAAAGTGGGTACATAAAAACAGGTGCACGATCACCCACGCAGCCACACACACACACACCCCTTTCCTGTGGGTTCTACTTCCTGCATTCGTAGAATGCAAACCAGATGGCTCTGTATCTTTGAAGACATATTAATAATCTCATGCTCGAGTGATCAGGAAGCAAAAATAGGCATCTGAAGAAGAAGACTGTGACGCTGTGGGCCCGACAATGGCTGGAGCCGGCACAGCCCTTAACACGCCTTACACCATTTGCGGTAATGCAAGCCATTTTTCTTTTGAGTTTAAACTCAAATTGGACTTAAGAGTACTATTACTACTTACAATGACTCTTCTGGGGATGTCATTTTGCAGCCCTTGTGAGTCATTGCACACTCATGTGATTATGCTCATGTAACCAGCTCAGCCTTGGTGCTGGCTGGTTCAAGACGATCTCTGCGTTGTGTTTGGTTGTTTTAGAAGACAGGACAGCCGACTTGTCTTTGATTCTGGGTTTATTTTTCTGTACACGAAAAATGGCGATGGTCAGACACGGAAGGCTCCCGCCCGCATTACACATGCAGCACACTCGGGCGTGTCTGTGTCACAACTAATTAATACAAAAATACTTTACAAAAGAGTTTCAGAACAAAATTATATACCTGTACACGAAAAATGGCGATGGTCAGACACGGAAGGCTCCCGCCCGCATTACACATGCAGCACACTACAAAAAAGTAAAAAGTTCCTTTTACATGCCTGTATTAGCCAACTTAAAATACATTAAGGCAACAAAAATACAATTAAATTACATAAAACAAAATGATATTTCACAAGACATAGATTACAAATGAAAATACATAAATAATAGAGTGCTGCAAAGTGCGACCTACCTCGGGCGTGTCTGTGTCACAACTAATAAAGTTTTGTTGCTACACAACTACTACAGACACGCACCGATAGGGGGCGCCAGAGAGTCCATAAAAAAATAATAAAATAAATCCTGTTGCAAGTGGATTCACCTTTAGACTGTTACATTCCCCCCTGCTAAAGTCCACTTGCACACAGGCACAAAAAAAAAATAAACTCTTCAAACAAAAGAAATGAATGACCAATCACCCAAACATTTTTAACAAAACAGTCTTCAGATAGAAACCAAAATAACATCAGGAATAATGTAATTGTTACATCTCCTAGTACCTTGCCGAAGTAGTCAGCACTGGTGAAATAGAAAATACAGTCACAAAATCTCAGTCAAAAGACCACTCCAAAAGAGTCAGTGTGGAGGGAGCTGGCCAGTCTCTTCTACCACACATGGAGGAAAATATGCCTGTTACATATTTAATATCTATCAACTGTAATCCACCACAGTACATTTAACAGAAATGCAGTACCTTACAAATTCAATAAAAAATGAGAAAAGAGAAAAAAAAAAATGACCCCAAAAAAATTCAACCAGGAGCTCAAAACCAATTAATTTCTTTCTCTACTTTTCAACTAAGATGTCAGCCCAGTTCTCTGATGCATCATTTCAATGAGTCTATTAACTGGTTTCAGCAATCTTCCAGCCCTTGATCGAACACGACTCATGATCTCTCTGGTCTCTGCAGTTGCCACAACGTTATGAGCAGTGGTTTCTGCAGATACTGCCTCCTTTGTAAAAGAACAGGGGACAGCTACCTCCTCAGCAACTGAGTTACCCACAATGGTGGAGCCACCCTCAGATTCTGTGTGTGCCACTGAGGGAGAGAGGTTAGCCTGAAGTGGAACATCTGACTCTTGACCCAAAAGTGACACAGGTTGAATGACATCAGACACTGATGTATTGCTGGCACCATGCTGCCTGCTAACCCCATCTGCATCATGTTGTTCACTAACAACTGAGTTTGAATCCTCATGACACAGACGGCAGGGGGGTAGACACCCACACTCTCGTCCTGTACTCCTTTGAGTCATCAGAAGCATCCACTGATTCAGTCTCAACAGCAAGATCTGCAGAGCTTGACACAGAAACACAGTCCACTCGCTCCTCAGCTGAAGGGTCACGCAAGGGAAGGAAGTTCACTGGCATTATCAAGTTGCGATGCACCACTTTGTCTCGACCTGTGGATGTATTTCGGATCTTGAAAGTGTGGCTTCCTTCATTTTTCTCAACCACAACATAAATGACACTCCCCAGCGATCAGCGAGCTTCTTTTTCCACGCTCTCCCTTGTTAGCCAGCAACACTCTGTCACCTTCTTCCACAGGTGCTCCTCTGACTTTTCTGTTATAAAGGTCAGCATGACGCTGCAGTTGTTTGGCAGACGTATTCTGTGCAACATCAATGGCTTCTTTTAAGTCCTTTCTTAATGACTGAACATACTGACAGTAGTCAGTCACTTCAGGGATGTCAAGCACAGAACCAAAAACGAGGTCAATGGGCAACCTTGGCACCCTTCCAAACATGAGTAAGAAGGGTGCGTAACCTGTTGTCTCGTGAACTGTGCAGTTATATGCAAAGGTGAGACACTTCAAAGCTGCAGGCCATTTGTGCTTAGCTTTAGGTGGAAGAGCACGAATCAAGTTCCCCAGTGTCCTGTTCATCCTCTCACAGGAGCCATTTCCCATTGGGTGGTAGGGGGTCGTGTGGGACTTCTGGACTCCAGCCACTGCCAACAGCTCAGCGATCAAAGCACTCTCAAAATTGGCACCTTGATCTGAGTGGAGTCTTTTGGGAAATCCATAGATGCAGAAGTAATTGTGCCACAATTGATGTGCGACTGCTTTTGCCGATTGGTTTGGGCACAAAAAGGCTTGAGCCATTTTGGTAAAGTGATCAGTGACCACAAGAACATCCAAAGACTTATTAGCAGAGTCCTCTGCAGTCCAGAAGTCCACACACACCAGCTCGAGAGGCTCAGATGTTCTGATGTTTTCCAGGGGTGCCCTGGCTTCAGGTTCTGGGGACTTGCTCACTACACACCTCCTGCAGCGCCTCACATAGTCCACAACATCCTTATTGAGACCCAACCAATGAAACCTTTGCCTGGCCAAATACAAAGTCCTTTGTTGACCTTGATGACCAGCCTCATCATGAATACCTTTAAGGACTTTGGTGCGCAAAGATGATGGAACAATGAAAAGGTAAGACTTTTTCTTAGTTGCAGCATTCCTCGTCACCCGATACAACACACCATCCTTCATGGTCAATTTAACCCAGTCTTTCAGCAGCTTGTTGACCTCACTTGGTTCTTTTTCTCGCTCTCGTCTTGATGGTCTCTGTCCTCTTTCTACATACAAGATCACTCTGCTGAGTGTATTATCAGAACGCTGTTTGTCCACCCAGCACCTCATGAGAAAACACACTCAACCCGCTGAAATCTGGAGATGGAACTGCCTGTGGAAAATGTGGAAGCAGGAGAGCCTGTGAGGACATCCTGTCTTCATTTTGTTCATGTGCCTGAAACACTGCAGTTATCTCATCTGCTGTCAAGGTTCCAGCTTTCATGGAGGGGGAACACTGAGAACCCACCGACTGGTCTCTTTGTGGCACATTTTCGCCTGGATGAGCAGAACAACGAAAAGCCTCTTGGACCCCATGTGTACAAACAGCAGCCGCCTCAGTCAGAAGAACATCGTATGCGACTCTGGTTAAACGGTTAGACGTGCTGCGTTGAAACGAATGGCTCGCGACTCATTGCATCAGCAACCACATTCTTAGGTCCTGGTATGTACTTGATGTCGAAACGAAAAGGTGCCAATTTGGCAATCCATCTCTGTTCACATGCGTCAAGGCGAGCTTTGGACAGTATGTATGTTAAAGGGTTATTGTCAGTCCAAACAGTGAAATCGTGACCTCTCAGCCAATGATGGAATTTATCACACACAGCCCATTTTAAGGCGAAAAATTCCAACCTGTGTGCTGGGTATTTGGACTGTGCATGGCTGAGAGACTTGCTCGCAAAGGCAAAATGCGGACCTAGCACATGTCCCGCTTTCAGGAATCTGCGACAAGACCGCACCCAGGCCATTGGTGGACGCATCTACTGAAAGTAGAAAAGGTTTGTTAAAATCAGGATGGGCCAGAAGAACTTGATCCAACAGAGCTTGCTTTAGCTGACAAAAAGCATTTTTACATTCATCTGTCCAGTCATCAGGTTTTAGTTTGACTTGCACCTGTTTCAGTTTTCTTTTAGGACCACGAGGACTCTTCTTGCCCGACACAAGCCCAAACAGAGGTTTGGCTATTGAAGAACACCCTTCAATAAACTGCTGATAAAATACAACCATTCCCAGGAATGATCGTATCTTTCGCTGAGAAGGCACCGCCGTGCCATCTTCCATGAGATCAGATTCTGTCAGTGATGTTATGGCAGCAATCTTTTCTGGGTCAGAACGGATGCCATCTGCATCAATAATGTGCCCTAAAAACTTCACAGATCGCCGTAAGAAATGGCATTTCTTTGGTGCCAACTTCAAATTATTGGCTTTGAGTCGCTGAAACACCATCTCCAATCGTTCTAGGGCTAAAGCCGCAGTGGGGGCAAACACTAGGACGTCATCTAAATAACAAAGAAGGCTGAGGAAATTTTGGTCACCAAACACACTCAGCATCATTCTCATGAAGGTTGCCGGGCTATTGCATAGCCCCTGCGGCATCCTATTGTATTCATAGAGCCCGAATGGTGATGTGAAAGCAGTGTATTTTCTATCCTCTTCATGCACTTCTACATTATAATAGCCTGACGTGAGGTCCATAGTGGAAAAGAAAGCATTGCCCCCCAATGCTGCCAGGGCATCCGCTGGATGCGGAAGTGGGTGAGCATCTTTAACAGTCCGAGCGTTGAGCCATCTGAAGTCATTGCAGATTCTTAAGTCTCCAGATTTCTTCCAAACTAGCACCAAAGGAGATGCAAACTCACTGCTGGATTTTCTAATTATGTCCCTTTCCTCCATCTCATTCAGAACTTGTCGCAGTTTCTCATATTGAGTGGGTGGTATGCGCCTGCATGGCAGTCGAAAAGGGCTTCCATCAACAACCCTTATTCGATGGAGAAAACCTGATGCTTTTCCACAATCCAACTTGTCCCGTGAAAAGATGGACTGGTACTCAACAATAAGGTTGACAAGTCTCTCCTTATCAGCCAGTGACACTTCACATGCATCTATGTCAATGTCTGACAATCCCAAGTTGTACAATGGGGAGTGCTGTGGGTCAATCTGACTATTTGGCTCCTCAATCTGCTGATGGTCAGGAAAGCTGCTGGACACATCAGTGACCCATGCAGTGGACGTCTTGGCAACATTCTGATGCTCTGGTGGGTACTTCCACATTCTGCTTGATGACAGACTGAGAGGGACTGTTTGACTTTGGCTCACTGAAACTTTCTAATGCAGCACATGAATATACATCCACCAACTTCGCATTTCTTTTTACAGTGACTGGTTTATCAAAGGGATTCATTACTTTAATGGGTAACCACCCATCTGGTCTCAGAACTGCAACAGTTCTGCCCACAATGACTGATCTTGATCTTGACTTGGCACTAGTAGGCTCCATTACAACTGTACTACCTGTAGCCATGTCATTTGTCATCTGTAGCTTGGCCCAGACCAAATGCTCAGTCATGGGTTCAAGTGTAACAGCAGATTTTATTTTGCCAACGCCTAGTTTTTCTGGCAGACTGTCTTTACACCCTTCCACCCTTGCCACCAAACTGGACAACACAGTTTTGGACTCACTCGGCACATCAGTTGGTGGAGAAACAAGGTTCTGATTTCCCTGCTGCAGTTTCAATTGATGGATCAGGTACCTCAGCAAATTGCTGCCAAGAATGAGATCCTCACTCTGACCATCAATCACTAATGTTGGCACAATGACTTTGCAACCATAAACCTCCATCTCTAGATCACACATACCCATTGGTGTTGTTTTTGAGCCACCACAACCAATTAGCACAACATCTGTGGGCTCCAAAATGGGATTTGTCAACACAGAACACTGTAACAACCGTGGAACAAGAGTGGAGCTCAAAGTACAAGCCATTGATCCACTATCAATCATAGCTCTGACTGATACTTTGCCATTTAATGTGACATTTTCATAAAACAGTTCATCATGAGTCTGCAATATTTGGACATTTTGGAGGACTGGTCTATGTCCAACATCCCTTTCCTCACACACACTCTGGTAAATAGACTCCAGATCCTCATCAGCAGTTACTGGGGGATTGAACTCAGGCCTCACATCCACCCCCTCCAAATGCAGGCCAACTAGTTTTCCTCCTTCTGAGCTCCTGACTTATCTTCACTAGGCTTGGTAGCTGAAGCTCTGGAGCACTGGAGGCGCGTGTGATCAGGTGAGTAACAAACAAAACACAAATGATTCGCTCTGCAGTGGTAATGGGTTGTGTGACCTCCATCCCCACAAATTTCACAGGCTACATTTGATTTAGTCTTGAAGGGCGGTTTCTGACGAGAAAACCCCTCCCTTCTGCTTGGAACTCCGTTTTTCTGAGGCTGCTGATCAAGCACGCGCTCCAACATGACGATGATTCGGTCAAGACGGTCTGTGGACTCGTCAGCTTTCCGCATTGCAGGCAATGGTGACTGGGCAACTGCTGAAGCCACATGCTGCACACAGGTGTTAACCTCCTGTTGCTGCGAGATTACAGGAGTGAGTCCAGTCTGTGATATACGTCTATGGTCCTTGCTGTGTTCAACAAGCTTCTCGTACACCTCACAAATAGACCATTGAGACAGAGGTTTACATTTAAATATTAATGAGAGCTCAGGGTCGGGACAGTGACGTATGAACATGACAATCAGGTCCCGAGGCAGACAGTCAAATTTCTTTTTCTGCCTTCGAAGACAATCCTCTGTCACTTCCATTGCTCTGTTCAGTCTCAACCAGTAGTCAAAGGGACTTTCACCTGGCTTGGGCAATGTAGCATAAAAGTCAGCAAGAGGGATTTCAGAGGAGACCGTGTCACTGAAGTGCTGTTTTAATATCTCAAAATGGGGTCTGGACCACTGGACAGAGACAAAGATGGCTGGCTACGTAAACCCACTCGTACCACTTCTCGTGCCCTCCCACTGAGCTTACTCAGCACTTCTTCGGCTTGTTCTGTAGCTGGAATACCCTTCTTTTTAAGGTATGCCATCATAAGTCCCTCCCACTCTTGAACATTTTGTCCATCATGCTCATCCCCTTTATAGCTGACAGGTTCTTTAGTTTCAGACCGTATCACAACATTCAATAATGATGGGTCCGACAGTGTATTGTTAGCAGATCCAGCTGTTCTAGATCCCAAACGGGAGTCAATGCAAGAGGCAATACTTTCACCTATTGAGAGCCCTATTTGGGTGGCTATACCAACCAAATGACTGTCAGGTGCCTCTGCTCCTTGCAAAACTTGAGAGTGATTTACATCTTGTGAAAATCTTGCAGCGGCACATTCTCCCCATTAAATTTCTAAAACCAGATCCAGGGGTAGAAAAATCAGGAGAAAGCAAGAACGTGCCTCTGCCCCTGCCAAAAGAGGGAAGGGGAGTGGATGTAACTGAACCTCTCCCCCTGCCATAACCCACTTCCCTCTCCATGATGCAGAACAAAAAAGATTTCCCTTTAAATAAATGTAGAATAAAAAAAAATGGCTCTAATTTCCTTAATAATTCACAAAATAATCATAAAACAATATTTATCAGAGGGAAAATAAAGCTTAATTTGAGCAATCTCTAATTAGTTTCAAAAACTGGGTCTGAAAAAAAAATCAGCACCTCTGCCTTAATTTAGATCCTCTTATCAGACAGTAGAACCGCAAACAAACCTGAGTTATTTTGCTGCAGAGATCAACACCGCCCCCGTGTGGCGTAATGTGTAACTGCAGGGAGAAAAAGTCTCGCTGCCGCTCGCAGCAGACTGAACCCACGTGGGATCGTTACGTGAGCTAGGAATGATGGGAGGCGTAGTCCGTGCTGGTTGGATGATGTGGAACCAATCACCGTGCGTTGCCCTGCGCGGGAATTCTCCACTTGAGGAAACCCCGCGTAGAATGCGTCAGAAATTAGACAGGCCCCGTCCCGCCGAATCCGATGCTTGGGTCACGGCACCAATGTAACCAGCTCAGCCTTGGTGCTGGCTGGTTCAAGACGATCTCTGCGTTGTGTTTGGTTGTTTTAGAAGACAGGACAGCCGACTTGTCTTTGATTCTGGGTTTATTTTTCTGTACACGAAAAATGGCGATGGTCAGACACGGAAGGCTCCCGCCCGCATTACACATGCAGCACACTCGGGCGTGTCTGTGTCACAACTAATTAATACAAAAATACTTTACAAAAGAGTTTCAGAACAAAATTATATACCTGTACACGAAAAATGGCGATGGTCAGACACGGAAGGCTCCCGCCCGCATTACACATGCAGCACACTACAAAAAAGTAAAAAGTTCCTTTTACATGCCTGTATTAGCCAACTTAAAATACATTAAGGCAACAAAAATACAATTAAATTACATAAAACAAAATGATATTTCACAAGACATAGATTACAAATGAAAATACATAAATAATAGAGTGCTGCAAAGTGCGACCTACCTCGGGCGTGTCTGTGTCACAACTAATAAAGTTTTGTTGCTACACAACTACTACAGACACGCACCGATAGGGGGCGCCAGAGAGTCCATAAAAAAATAATAAAATAAATCCTGTTGCAAGTGGATTCACCTTTAGACTGTTACACTCAGAGGGAAATCCTGCAAAACTTAATGCAAACTTGCAGAAAAATCGTGCAACCAAGCTAGTAAAGTCAAGTTTTCTTCAATGCTTTTTTTTTTTACTTCTCTGCAAAATATTGTAATGTCTTGGTTAAATAAGTGATGACTATAAATAGGCTCTGTATTGCATTAAAGTGAACATTTTTGGGACTGAACATGGGATTTGGTGAAGAAAAAATATACAAAACGAAGGCTGAGCTAACTTTTGCATCATAACTAATATTCGTATTTCTGAAACCCCTATCTCTTTAAGATAATCCAAACTTTCCTTGTGTATAACTTGGTCCATGTATTCTGCCCTGCAGTTCAATATCATCCCACTAGGGGCAGCTATCCTGTTTATTTCAAAATTGCTGCCTCCATGAAATCCTTAGAACACTTTTGGCGGGAAAAAGATATGCTTATTTTTAAAACTTTATGATGAGAATACCTCATATATTATTATTCTTTTTTTAAAATGATGTATTAAAAAAATGAAAACTCAGTTGATCATTAATTTTTAAACTACAGTTACACCACGTTAAGAATGTGTGGAACAAATTTGAGACAGCGGGTAAATAAGGTGCTTTTTTTCCTGAACACTTACAAAGAGCTTTTAAAACTACTTAAAGTGTCATCATTGATAATATCTACTGATATATCTTGATTTAAAAATATGTTGCAAAAATGCTTTTTTAAAACAGAGTATAAAAATCAACCAAGAAAAGTACTTAAACTTGAATTGGCTCATATGTTGTGCAAATTAAAACTTTGCATAACAGCAGAAATGCTGACTGTGGCTTTATCTTTATAAATTAATAAGAAAATTGTGTAAATTAACAAATTAATGGAATATTGTCGCACTAATACAAATTTAATGTAAATTAAATAATGTGTTGATACTGTATGCCAGATCTATGGTGGCCCTGAAGTCCAAATCACACCAACAAATCACTCATCGCGAAAAAATATAAAGATCACAATTAAAAAAGCAAAATAAATAATAGAAAAAAAGAGTATTACACTTTAGAAATCAAAAGGAAAATCCAGAAACAAAAGCTTAAAAAAAATAAAAAATGGAAAACAAAAATAATTTCCCAAAGTCAAAATGAAATGTTAACAAAAAAAGAAAAAACAACAACAAACTGCAAAAGGTAGGTACTACGAGTCATCTATGATTGGATGATGACATTTGATTTGTGACATTTTTTCACATGCATCGTCAATGTTCACTAGTGGTAATAAATGTTTTATGATTAATACGGAACATATCTGGCATCCCTTCATACCAAATGACTTTAGGTTGAAGTGATGAACAAACATCTGTATCCACTCAGCGATCTCCATAGTACCTACCATTTCTACTTTCTTATTGTGTATTCAGGAACTGTTTCATAATAGTCGTTGTGATGTTTTAATATGTTGTGAGTGATTTGTTGGTGTGATTTGCACCTTAAGGCCACTGTACAGATCTCCAGTGGACCCATTAAGGAAAAACCAATCCAGTCCCCTTCCTGTCCAGAAACACAGATTAGGCCGTGCAGCACAGTGATGGATTAAATATTAGGTTATAGATAAAGCACAGTTTACTGCTATACTGTTGTTGCCGTCCATCTACAAAGGCTAATTATAACTTCCCCCGTTGGCCTCCTTCTCCGTTACTCCCTGCTGCTTCTAGCCCTGCACATGGCTGACAGTCTTAACAAAGCTTCCCTCAGGCCCCCCCTTCGAATAGAGCAGTCTTTAGAAGACATCAACACACACACTAGCACAATCTTTCACACCAGCCAGAAGCTAAAGGATGGACAGAGTCCAGGAGAGATGAGAGGCACACAATCAGATCAATGAGATGAATTGGGCACTAGGTGAGGAATGACAGAGGGAACGAGTGCTATTCTTTTCCCGAGTCTCTGAGGGTTGTTCAGCTTGTGTGAGCTCTCAGATCTCATTATTCCTTTGTGTGTAGGTGTGTGTGTTTCCATCTGCTACCACAGCGCGGTCTGTTTCAGGAGTCTCCCTCTGTGGGAGGGTCCGGTCCTCGATCCTGCACTTGGATCCGGCAGAAAAAGAGAATATGTCAAAATATTCAGTCAGACAGAAATGAAGAGGGTGTTGAAGGATTTCATCTGGCGACTTTTTAACTCATCGTTAGCCTCACATTACCACCACAGATCCGGCTCATCGAGGACAATTTATACATATTAGCGGCCTCCTGCCTTGGCTCTCTGTGGGTGCTCTTATGTAACGCTCGCCTCTCAGAGGAGGATGAGAAAACTAAAGAGACAGCGAATCTGAAACTCCAGGCATCAGCAGTGCCCACACACACACGCTCAGCGCTGCTGTCATCATGTCAGAGGGCATTACTCTGATTTGTAATCCTTTCATAAAGACTTAGTAGCCCCAACCCCAACACTCACCAAAGCTTATGCTAAGGGGAAACCAACGGGCAGTGCAGCATTTTCACACGTTATCATTTTTGACTAATGGGCTCATATTGCACTTATAGAGGCCAAATCCTGCCATTTTAGGGCTATTTAATCTAAATCTGATGTGCGCTTCTTGAACTGGTTTATTTTCCCCTCTGACAAGTGGTTTTGAGATCTGCCCCGCCCACATTAGGACCCACTTCTTTCTGTGCTGCAGCATCAAGTGAAACTATTCCCACTTTGTGATCTGTGCACAGCCAGGCCCCTACAAAATAAGAATAAAATGAAAACATGTTTACTGTGAAGGTTTTTCTTTTTTTTTTAATTTTTTTTTACTTTTGAATAACTTGTGTCAATGCAAAACAGAGAAATGTCAGGAAAGTAATTGGTCTTCATCTTATTATGGATTTTTACCTGTAAACAATAGTGATATTTTTAAAAATGTGTGTAAGATGACAAAAATTGACTTGAAATGTCTTACCGGCTGGTTTCACTTAATATAGATATAAGACCAAGTCTGAAAATCCTGATTTGGGGAATTGATCTGCACCTCTAACAAAGAATTTGTGTTTGATTTTTGTTAAGAAAGAATTCTCATGAAATCCTGTCATTATTTATGCTTTCCTTCTTTTCTTCTGAGTTCTTGTGAGAGCTCAAAAGGGGGAAAAGAAGGATTTTAAACTAAATTAAGGCTTTTTAATACTTTTATAGTGTGTTGCATGTTTATCCTTTGTTAAGAAGAAACTGCATTGTTAATCAACATGGAGCTCCAGACCAGTTAAAACCAGTCAGAGGAAGCTTCCACGATCTAATCAGTACTTTTACACTGAAAAACAAAACCATAAATTACCTTGCAATTAGGGGCAGGAATATGAACACTGACCACTCAAGGTGTAGGTTTGGTGAAGACGACCATTTAAGATTAGACTATGGGGGGGGGCACACATGACCCACCTTAAATACTATATTTGTTGAGTCCATTTTACAGGATTCTGTCTTTGCATGGCAGAGATCCAGAGAACTCTGTGCAACTCTGATCCTACTTTTTATTAAAAGGACTCAATTTCAGTCGAATGTTTGGTCACTTTCTTCCTTATCAACGAACAGGGGCGTCCTCACACTCCTGGCCTGTTGAAACCCTCTGTGGTATTACAAAGCATTGACATCTATTATCTTGTCTTGTCTTCCAGTGGAGCCAGATGTGGAACACACACTCAGAGCCCCTGGGGCCGAGCAAGGAGGGATCTCCCCACCTCAGGTGAAGCTGAAAGACAGGCAGAAGTTCTTTGAGGAGGCCTTTCAGCAAGACATGGAGCAGTACCTGTCTACTGGTTACCTGCAGATTGCCGAGAGGAGAGGTGAGGAGGAGGAGGAGGAGCGCTTCTTCCAGGAAGCATTGTCAGGAGCTTTGAGGATTCCAGCAGTTTGAACTAATTTTAGCATCCCTTGTGTTCCAAAGAAAGAGATTGTGTGGTGTGCCTTACTTCTTCAAGGGTGAATGCAAAGCCATCTACAATTGAACTGAATTCATTTCAGAGTCTCTAAAGTGTCACCTGAAAGTTCTGTGCTGCACATCAAAAGATGGAGTTTCCTGCAGTCATGTTCTGCACTTCAAACCACTGGTTGATAATCTGCTTTAACCACTTTAAAAAACCCTTTTCCATTGGGACTGTAACAAACCCCTGCAGCGGGTTAACCTGTATTTTATTGCCAAGAGGCCGTCCAAATTTACAAACTGTGAACAAACATATAGGAACTGTGGCTCTGCACTGAAAGATATTGCAAATGGTTCGGAGTGAGCTCCCCTTTTCCTTAATCCTCTAAAAGGGTTTTATAAGAGAGGAATGTGGAACCGAGGAGGAGGGGAAGGAAGCAGGAGCAAGGAAGCTTTCTCCCCATCAGTCAATACTGCGTTTTAATAAGGACTCGCCTGTTTTAGTGAATAAACCTTCATTTTGACTCTAGATTTACAAAAGTTACATTTAGATGCATGGATGGATGGATGGATGGATGGATGGATGGATGGATGGAATAGAATATTTGAAGAATTAACAAAATATCACATAGAAAAACAGGATACAAAGCCCAAGTCTTGGAATGTTAGATGCACAATGTCAAAATTAATGTTATTTAATGCATAAATAAGCATTAATGAACTAATAAACACTGTTTTAGCAACTTCCCTGTATTGTTTTCCCTTACCTGTTAATTAAATGAATTAATTATCCATTAACTAATGTTTATTGCTTAACCTTACTTAATACATTAGGAAACATTAATAAAAGCTGACTCATGCTTAGCACAGAGGTGTCAGACTCCCTGACTGAACATTTAACACAAGCTAGTTCTGCGAATTGATTTTTCTTGATTATTATTATATCATTATATTAAACAAATGTGTTTGTTTCTGTAAATATTCACTATGACTTCAAGTAATCACAAATCAAGTATTTCATACATTTTATTAAATTTTAATAACTACATTTAGTAATGCATAAAATGTACTGTTAACACTCTAATAGTTAATTAATGCTTAATTATGCATTAAATAACAGTAATAAAAAGAGCTTTATTGTAAAGTGTTACTGAATGTTCTTTAATGGTTAATTCTGACAGGCCAAACAAAACGAAGGTCACCTTTTGCACTAAAAATCATCAAACTCTCAGAATTCAGTGTGTAATTCACTTCTGTTCTGCTGTTTCTTGAGACTAAATAAGCAGTATATAGTTCGTTTGCCATTTTTTCAGGGTGTCCGAATCTACTTTTCCAAAATCTAGTTCCCTAGAAATGTCCTAAAAAGGTAAACATCAAGGCTGAATATAATGGCAAAAATACGGACCACAATGCATAGAGTTGGAACAATTTTTAGTGTGAAAATATATGCTTTACTTATTTATTTATTATAAATCATTCAGGTTTTCATCAGTTGAACACAGAGGATTAGTAATTATTACTTTATTAAATTGTTGACATCATGGTTGGTGTTTAAACAAAACAGTGGTGATCTTGGTGTCTGAATTGCTTTTATAATCCAGAGCACTAGATAGTTTTTTTAGGACTTTGGGAGGGAATTGTGTGACTTTAAAAACAGCTGTTTTAAAAAAAAAAAAAAGCTGACGCATTCTGGGTAAACCTTCTTCTGTGACACATCTAGCATCTGCTGGTACAAGCAGAGAACACAGAAAGTAGTGGATTATGGTTGAGCTTAGCACTTTAAATGTACTCACTTTGAGCCACAAGGATGCATGAGGTTTAAAGAAGAGTTGTGTGAGTCTCAGGAACCGTTGAGTCGTGGAAAATCTGCACACATGGCCTCACTGGCACATGAATACATTTACTCCATCTCACCGTCCATCCCAGCAGGGGAACATTGTAGACAAAGTCAGGACGAGGCAAGCAGAGGCAGAGGCAGTCACACGGAAAAGGTGCTCTCTGTGCAACATTTGCCTAAACCAAGATTTTTATAGCCTGAGCGAGCCAGCACATTTGTCCATGTATGTTTCTGTGCTGCAAACTCAGGAGCAGCACTGGCAGAGAAAAGGCCTGGAGGTTTCATGACATTTCTTCAAGTGAGATTCTCTCGTTTGTGCATGATCGTTGTGTGTTCGTGTGAAGGCCGGTGACCTCGGGCAGATCAAGGACATAATGTTCCCCTTCTTTCTTTCTATCTTGACTCTTTATTCCTCTCTCCCTCCATGTGCTGCCCTCTCCTGCTCCTCTTCCTTTTGAGGTACGAAAGCAAACGGTGCTCGCTGTCATTGCCGTGCAACAACCCACCACGTTGCTGCTTCCCCATGCAACTCTGCAACCTTCCCATCCCCTCAGTGCACCGACTCACTGTCTGTGTCGCATGCAGCACTTCATGGTGGTGGTGGTGGTGGTGGTGGGGGGGGGGGCTGCACACGTGCAAGGCGGTGAATCCAGGAGTGTGAGAACACACCAGGTTCAAGAGGAAACTAAAGTTTATCCAGTTTTCTTCACGTTGGGGATAATATCAAATTTACAACAGGATTCTGTCTCTTTACCAGGGGCGGAGCTACTGGGGGGCAAGGGGGACTTCCATTTCTAATGACCCCTGAACATAAATCTCCTTTACTGCAAAAACTAAAATGTTTAGGCAGATTTTCTTTAAAAAAAAGTACAAACAAAAATGTAAATGGGGTATGAAAACCTGTTTTACCAATCTTAATTGTTTTTAAGGAGACACGTTTTCTCAACTAAAATTATTTTTTAGTTGAAAAACTTTCTTGTTAAGATTATTTTTCTTGACAGAAAAAATGTATATTTTTTGCAACTTTTATTTGATCAAGATTCAGCTTTTACAGCATTTGTATCAAAGCAAAGGCAGTGATCTCTGTTAATTCCTGTAAACCTCAGTATCTGTAGTTAATAAACATCAGAGGACAGAGCGGGGAAAAGATCTGATCCTGCTGTTGCTGCAGGATGTTTTAAAACATAGAATGAAAAATCAAGCAAGATTTGAGGAAAAAACATTATTTATAGATAATAGAAACAAACATTTCTGCAGCTTCGTTGCACTTGCAATGTTTTGATTTATCTGAAATCTTTAGTCATTTTTCAACCCCTTGATGACTTTTTGTGCAAGTATGAATCAAACCATTTTGACTCAGAAACTACTTTCATTAAGCATCTACTTAAAAGGAATATAGGGAATGTTGTTTTTTAATTGCTAGGAATAAATTCAGCCATCAAGGGGTTAAAGATGAGGTATTATTGATCACTCAAATCAGATTTTTTTTTAATCATAAAATGTCATATCGATTGATTGATTAATTAATTTGACTATTATTGTTTTTTGGGACTGGTTTTATTTTCTTTTATTTTTATCCAATTTCTTTGTTAGTTTTGACAAGAGGAAGTCATCATTTTGTTACTGAAAGTTTTGCTTTTAAAATGACTGGACTTGTGAAAACAGCTTTGTTTCAGAAATCAAACAAGTTTCAGAATGGAAATGGATAAATTAGTTGTGTTTGTGCAGGATGGAAGACAACTTTTTTTGGGGTTTTTTTGTTTTGTTTTTTTTTTTTGTTAAATTATGAGCTTAAGCTTGTTAAGTATGGTTGTTTTCCATATGCATAACTACATGTATTTTATATCAAGAGAAGTGTGACCCTAAACTTCACTTTTGGGCTTTGTAGATGAATCAGCTGAAGTTACACCATTGAGGTTTAAACACAAACTATTTTTTAATATAAATTGTAGCAGAACAGTTAAATCTTTAAAAAATATATATATATTTACAGCAATTCAAGCACTTTTGGGATTGATTCCCAACTAAATGTGTTCTTAAAATGAATCAATGTTTGGCAGATATTTTGCTTTTTAAAATAGTATTAAGTAGTTCTTTTTTTATTGTTTTAGTGCACAAACAGGAACACAAAATCTTTTATATTTATACTTCTGCTCCTTGAATACTAATAGTTTTTTTTTCATACGATTACCTTAATAAATTCTTTATGAGGTCATATCAGGGTCAGGTTAAAGGGGAAACATGGATTGTAAATTTAAAAAGTATTTTTAGCTTAAAAGTGCACATTGTAAACTTGAAAGAAATATTCAAAATTCAATAAGAAAAGTAGAAATTCTATGAAAAAAAAGATTTTTAAGCAAGAGATAAATTGAAAATAAAAAAGAAAACATTGGACATTTGAAACTTAAATAAAAAAAAAAAGAAAGAGATGACAGACACTGTTTTGGAGTGGAAATGATCTCACCTTAATCACTTGACCCAATGAGCTCAAAGCTCCACCCCCATGTAAATTTAGGCTTAAAACCAAAAGTTAAAATTTTTAATTAAAACTTTGAATTGGGCATTGGAAACCAAAAGGGAGACATTGAAATTGAAAATACAAAAGGACGGCTCTTACAAATATTTATTTTGCTAAAATTGCTATTTTTTAAGTTTCAGGTTTAAAGTTTTTCTTAAATTCTAGTTTAAAATTTACATTTTTAATGCACTTATTTATCTCTTGCTGAAAATACATTCATCTCAAATTATTTTTTTAAACTTGCTAGTTTTTTTTCTAATTTAAAATATACTTATTTCAAATTTACAAAATATTGTTGAAAAATCACAAATCATTTCAATTTGAAAATGTCTTTTCAAATTTATATTTCTTTAAACAATTTTTCAAATTTAAAATATATTTACTTCAAATTTATGATGAATTTTAATCTTTATTTAAAA
This sequence comes from Oryzias javanicus, assembly GCA_003999625.1. Taxonomy (NCBI): domain Eukaryota; kingdom Metazoa; phylum Chordata; class Actinopteri; order Beloniformes; family Adrianichthyidae; genus Oryzias; species Oryzias javanicus. The sequence continues at coordinate 26,014,995 of CM012447.1, read as the reverse complement.
TATATTTTTCTTTGTATTTTAAAATTACAATTAATTTCAATTTTACTTTTTTCTTACATTTTTTTTTATAATTATTTCAAGCTTACAATGTCTTCTTTTAAGTTTAAGAATTTTTTTTTTTTTTTAATGTAACACTTTTGGTTTTTCCTTCACTTGAAGCTGACCCTGATTTGACCCCAGTTCACGCTTTCCCATCGCAGCACCACCCAGCTTGAATGTGGCTTTCTGCTTCTTTAATGTCTTCCTGCTTATTCAGAGATGATAACAAACTAACATGGAGGAGTGTGTGTTCCTGGACTCAAACCCTTGCTGCCGCTGCTCTCTGCGGGTCAGGCGGTTGGTCTGACCATGTTTCCGTGTGTCCAGAGCCAATAGGTAGCATGTCGTCCATGGAGGTGAACGTGGACATGCTGGAGCAGATGGATCTGATGGACATGTCGGACCACGAAGCTCTGGATGTCTTCCTGCACTCTGGGGGAGAAGATAACAGCGCCGCCTCACCTGTGGCAGGTAGGAAGACACGTTCAAGAGGGGGATTTCCCTTTCTACTGAGCTTCCGTGTGAAGTTTACCTTCTGCTGTCCCTACAGGTCCAGAGGGTGAGTCCTTCACGGCAGAGATCAGCCTCCAGGTTCCCACCCAGGCTGAGCTCCGACACAAGCTGTCGTCCCTGTCCTCCACCTGCACCGACTCAGCCAGCCAGGACACCGAGGCCGGGAGGAGGACGAGGAGGACGAGGAGGAGGAGGCCGAGCAAGGAGGAGGAGGGAGGAAAAAAGCCCCCGTGATCGTGACCCTGGACGAGGAGGAGGTTCACCCGGACACGGCGCTGGTGGAGCGGGCGGATCAGGAGGAGCAGAGCAGCACAGACTGTGAGCAGAGCAGGCAGGCGGTTTGAGGACGGCTGGACACCCCCGCCTGCCAGGACCAGCAAACGTTTACTCTGATTGGAACGAAACCCTTCAACAGTTACATCGAGGTTGCTCTCACTGCCACATGACTTTGCCTTAAGAGACCGCAGAGGGAAGTTCTACATTCTAATTCAAGAAAATCAGCTAAGAATTACCAGGCAAATTATGAAAAAAAATGACATTTTATAGAAATTGTTTGGAGCATCTTGAGGCCGCCGAAGCCTCATGCACATCAACAGTCTGTGTGGAGTCCAAAAACATGCATGAAATATAAGTAAATCTAAATAAAAGTCAAAGTTTTGATGTTTTTGAGCAAAAAAAAACAAACAAAAAAACAGTGGAGCGTTTGGGTGTTCACAGCTTTATTTTTGCAGTGGGGGGGGTGGGGTGGGGTTGTAGCTCAGGATGTAAAGCAATCGGGAGAGGTTTGCAGTTGGATTGCTTAATCGGCAGCCATAGTGTGAGTGTGCACACACCCCTGTGCTCAATGATCAGCCCACGTGAAAGCCAAGAAACAAGCACTTTGTTAAGCTAAATAAAGACATGCTTCCTGCAGGAAGGATGGACATATGCAGAGGAGGAGTGACCTGAGAGAGCAAGCAAACTAGAAACTGGAGGTTATCTGTGACATGCAGTCCGTTCAGTCTCTGCAGAAACTGTGTTCTTGCCATGTTAGACAATAAACAGATCTCTGGAAACTCTGGAACTTTTTATTTTTTTACTTTTAAACGTTGAAAATTGCCAGAACAATCAGCTTCTGATAGCAATAAACAGAAGGTCTGCAGAGAGCATAAAGATCAAAGTTCTTGATTCACTTCTTAGAAAAAATAATTATTTTAAGAGTAATACAAGTAGACTTACTAAAAGTGGCTAAAGGGAACACCACAAAAACACACTTCATACTTGAATGAATGAAATATTATTTTAAAATGCTTTTTTCTTTACATAGAAGCATATGCTGACAACACAACCACACAAACATCATTAATCTAAATTACATTTATGGAGGTCTGGATGTGGAATCAGACTCAAATTAAAGTGGAAAGACACGCTACAGGCTGATCCAACTTTAATGTCATTTCTTTGAAACATGTCAAAGTGAGTCAGTAGTGGGCGTGGCCTCCACATGCCCAAATGACTTCCCTGCAACACCTGGGCATGATTCTGTGAAGTGGCGGATGGGCTCCTCTGGACCACATCTGGACCAAAGCATCTACCAGCTCCTGGTGTCTGTGGTGTAACCTGCTGGTGATGGATGGACCAAAACATGATGTCCCAGATAGCCCAATTGGATTCAGGTCTGGGAACTGGCGGGCCAGTCTATGACGTCTGGTATTAGGAGGAACCCAGAGTCAATCACGGCAGCAGATAATCTCTGAAGGGTCTGAGTATCTCATCCCAGTAGACGGCCTTTTATGAAACCATTGGAGTGACAACTCTCAAAAGTCACCAAACCATCAGCCAGAAAACATAAGAACGGAGAAGAACCATTCCTTTTTGCTGATCGTCTATTAGTCCAATTACACAGAAGTGTGGTTGACTTGGAGGAACAGTGAGCAGGTGTTTCCTTTATTTATTTTTTTGAGCAGTGTATGAATACTTAACTTAAAATGTTCCAATTTAGTCTAAATTAGTCTTCAGTTTGTAAACTGCACACCACATGTACATGGTCAATCGTATAGTTGCTGTACTTTGACCGAAGTATAGTAAAATACATTTCAGGTGCACTAGTTTTAGCTAAGGGTGTATCTGATGTCTGCTCATAATTCTTGATCAAATTGAAAGTTGCAGTAATTTTTCAAAACTTTGGACAAACTTTCCTTTTTTTTAAAGAAAAAGTTCCAGATCTGTGAACAAAAGGCTTTAACTATATCCAGAGCTTCTTTTCTTCAGATCTGTCGACGTTAGTGCAATATGTGACTGCAGTGCTCCTTCCTCTCTTTCTTTCCTCTTCCTAGGATTCTCTTTGAGGCTTGTTGGAAATAAATGGTTTTATCGCAGCTTTGTTTTAATCGTCATCGTTTCAGCAGAGAAAGTTGAGCGGATCAGAGGTTTCTCTGCTCGAGTCGGAGCTCAGAATTGATTGCAAAGATGTTCTGTGACAGATCATCATCATCCTGACCACTAACTTCTTGTACTCGTTTATATTTCTATAAAAAAAATACAACTCAAGCGAACTTTGATAATAATAATGGTTGTTTCTACTTATCTGAAATTTCTATAGAGCCTCTAAAGGGTCATCTAATGGAAAAAAAAAAGTTGAAAATTCTTTTTTTTCAAATTATTTTTCCAATTATTAACTGATGTTAATAATCAGATACTAACAGAAAAAAAATACTAAAATTTTTTGTTTTCTTTATTTTTTATTATTTACCTAGATGGCCCTTAGGGGCTCCGTACAATTTTTAGGAAACTTTTTTTTTTATGCTTAAAAATAATTTAAAAATTGAAATACCACTTTAACACTAATAAACATTCAATCTTATATTCATATTTATTTATTCAGAATATCTGCGTTATTTGATCATTTCTATTAATGTTTATGATATGAAAACAAGTACAATCTGATCTGCATTTATTTTCTGGCAAAATTTTGAGGTAATTTAATAGTTGATCAAATATAAACAGATTTTGATTGCAAGTGGAAACTATGTTTGAAATCTAAATGAGAGAAAATGCTTCAATATGATGATGTTGTTCCTTAAAATTTGAATTTTCATCAGTTTTATTTTTGAAATCAGAGTGAAACTGGACTCAAAGAAACACACAAGCGGAGTGAAAGAGATGACAGTGAATTGTCGGTAGGTTTTTATTAAACCTTAAGTACAAACTGCAAAAGTAAAAAACTGTCAATATAACCAACATGAAACTCTTTCTGGATGGAGGGGGAGGCCAAGAAACGGCTCGAATAAATTAAGTCACCAGAGACCCCACTGCGGACAAGTAGTTTATACTGTAGAAAATGGAAGAAAAAAAACAGAGAACTGAGTAATAAACAACAAATATAATCCCATCAGAGTGAAATCAATCGTAAGGCCATAAAAACTTGACAACCACTTTTTTTTATGTTGAAAAGACCAGACTTTTCATTAAATAGTCCTAAAACAGTTCAGTCTTCTGCGAGGGACAACAACCAACAAACTGGATTATAGGATTTTTCCTTGACAGTCACCACTGGCAAGCTCAGTGCAACATGAGTAGCTACTACATTTTTGTTGAATTTTCAGTAATGAAAATGTAAAAACCCATTTTTTTGTTTTTTTTTTTGTCAACATATCTTTTTCCCTTTTCTTTAAAAAAGTAAAGCTAAACAAACAAAACTAAGTTTGGGGGAGAGGGCGACGGGAAGAGGAGGAGGAGGGTCAAACATCGGCTACTCCATATCTTCTTTCTTAGTGACATAAGCAGCACTTAAAACTTTTTATACACATCTACCAGAGCAACCCTGTCAGCGTCAGACTCACACGGATGAAGAAAGGGAAATGTAAGGCTTTTTCTTCATCGAGCACCCTCTGGATCGTCTCGTCTCTATGTCTTCCTCTTTTCTTTCTATCTGTCTGTCTTTCTTTCTTATGTAACCCCAGGAAAAAGGCTCAAGTATTTAGAGAAATTTACAGGATATATGTACAAAAAGAGGATGTTTGTTTGTTTGTTTGTTTGTATTGGGGTTTCTCTAAAGATAATACATCTGGAAAAATAGGAAAAAAAGCAAAAAGGAAGCAAAAAAAAAGTTCACATTTTGCACTCGACTAGTGGCTCTACTTGAGATAACACATCAGACCAATGAAGTAAAAAAACAAAAAAAACAAAAAACAATAATAATATAATATAATAATTAATGTTTACTGGTACAAATAAAACAAGTGGGCTGGAAGAATGGAATGTTAACACGATTGCACATCTAGAAGCAGAGAGGCCTGAAGGCCTTTCTGCCCTGTGGGGCGGGTGGGAGGGCGAGTCAGCTCGATACCAGCCCCAGAGTTTTTATTGACTTTGTTTTTTTTTTGTTATACAGTAATTGTAACCTACAGCACCAATAAAAAGATGGATCTTCTTGCTAAAGAATCAGGCACCGTTTTCGCTCACTAGCGGAGAGAATCTTCTCCCCTCTCCTCTCTCTCTCCGGACGGCGAGGAAGTGAGGCGACCGTTCACAGGTCAAGCAGCTGCTTCTCTCACAGAAACATCCATAAAGACAAAAAAAAACAACAAACTAAAGAAAAATCACACCCCAAAAAAACCCCCAAAAAACTATCAGAAACAAAGCTAATATTTAAAAAAAATCAAACTCAAAAATCCATCAGTAAACCAACATCTTTCAAGTTTTTATCTTGCATCTCTAGCCCCCCCTGTATGAAAGACAAACAAACAAAAAAAAAACAATAATAATGCTGGGATGGACTGAGAAATGTTCAAACTCAGTTAAAAAAAAAAAAAAAAAAAAAAAAAGGACTCTTGGAATCGGGAACAAACTTTGGGTCCGACGTTTCAGGAAAACCGGGAAAAGCAGCTGTTTGAATCCATCCCAAGTTCACAGTTGAGATGACTCTATGGAGGAGGAGGGGGAGGGGGGAGGCTGATGCAAGAAAATGGTAACAAATGAAAGCCATTTCATTGGTTGGGGTGGGTGTCCAGTCTTCCTCTGACCGTCACTTTAATGCTTGATTGAAGGAAGGAAGAAAGGAAGGGTGGGACGTCTAAAATCATCCAGAATAAAAACTAATTCTTCTTTCACACTAGTGCAAAAAAGACATCCTGCTTTTCGTTTTTCTTAAATTTCCTTTTCAAAATAAAAGCCTGTCGTAGTTTGGAGAGGAAAAAAGTTCAATCTGTCAAGTTTTGTGTGGCTGATAGTGAAAAAAAGGGGAAAAGCACGAGGAAGGAAGGCTGGGTGGGTGGGGGGTGTTAGGGTAACAGGGGGGGAGACACAGCACACAGGTTGATGTGGGGGAGTTGTCAGCCTCAGGACACAGCTGCAGCTTTGGGCAGGTGGCTGGCGGACAGACGGGCCAGGGACACCTCCACCGTGGCGCGCTTTCTCGGCCCACGCTTGGCTGGTGATGCTTTGGCAGGGAAAAGGTCGCTGCCGCCGTTGGTTATGATGACTGCTCCCCCTCCGCCGCCATTGCTCCCGTTCTTTAACATGGCGCGCCCACACACCTGGTTCACCAAACTGTTGATTTGATCCTAGAGGAGCAAAAATATGTTTATGATTTATTTGATTTAAAAAAAGTCCTTTTCTCTGATGATTTTTGTTGTAGATAAAACATACAATGATTTAATAATCAGTAATCATTTGTCTCCCTCTTGTGGACAGATTGAGAACTGCAGGACAAAGTCTGTACCTCATCGTATCGGTACATCATCTTAAGGCCCCTGCAGGATTTGTGTTTCTCCACGTAACGAAGGGCACATTCCAGGCAGAAGACCACATTATCTGTCTCTTGAACCACCTGTGCAGACAAACAAAGCATTGAAACATTTCAAACTTTTCAGATTAAACTCTCGCTTCTGTCAAGATCTCACCATGGACAGATAGCAGAGATGTTGACAGATTTGGCAGCGTCTTTCTGATGACTCCAGCGCCAGCCATTTTCCGCGGGGCTTTTTGCGGCCCTCGACGGACCCCAGGCCGCCGTCGTGTGTGCCGTAGCGGGCAGAAGAGAGCAAACCCGCCTTGTAAAGTTCCTGACGTTGGTGCATCTCTATGTTCCTGATGAAAAAGGAAGATCGGGATTCAGACAACAGAACTAGAAAATGACAACATAATTCTATAAGTTTTAGGTTTGGTTTTTTTTTTGTATGCGAGAGCGGGAACGTGCCTGAGGTCTTTGAGTAGGGCAGAGATGGTGGTGAGAAGAAGGCCATTGTCCCTCTTGGACTCCGAGGTGGCGATCTGATACAGTAGCTTCTCCATGGAGAAGGGTTTGGCTATACAACGACACTTCAGGTCCTGCAAGAGAAGAAAACAGGGTATTATAAATGAATGTTGATCAACCTATGAGCTTTTAGGAGGATCCCAGTGTTTCATGTGCAAAAAATGTAAAACATTTCATTCTTACTTTTATTATACTATTTTTATTTTTTTTTTTACAGCAAACTCAACAAATGAATCAGAAGCAAAATGATGCTCTGGGACTATGTTTGTGTTTTCTTTAAAAAGAGGATAAATAGATGAGAAATTAACAGTAATTCCAATATTTTTCAGTTTAAAAGTCACTTTTTTTGCCTGGGGCTGCCACTTAAGTTACATTCACACTGCTCTTGGAAAGTGACCACTTCCAAGGAAGAGTCTTTGGGCATCCACGTTCAAAACTGTCACGTTCATGCATAGCTGCGTACATTTTTATGACCTTTTTTAGGCTCTAGGTACAAAATGTGCAGCAATTAAACATGCATTGAACGTTAAACCAGATTGAATTTTGACCAATCAGGGAGTCGGATTTGGTAGTTCATATAGAACCTCCCGTTTTAATATGAAGTCATAGTACAGACATGATCTGAGGTTTTTTAACGCGATTCATCCTGAGTTTAAAAATCTGAACTCTGGTGAGGTTGACGTTTCACATCAACCAATCAACGACTTTGCTTTGGGCACATGATGTATTTAGTGACTCGATCAGTGGAGAGAATACTAATCCAACATGGAGGATCGATGTGAAGGTCCCGAACTTCCATCCATCTATTCAGACGCATCTCCTGCGGCAGGAGTGAACCTCACTGTACTGAGAGAGTCTCTGAATTTGACTTTTAAAAAGCCACTTCCACTCCAGAGCAACGCAAATGTAATTTATATATTTATTTTGGGCTGCAACTTATACTCTGGCGTGACTTGTATGTCAAATATCTCCATGTTAATTCCCCATAACCCTGCACTGATGGTCTGACCTTTGCGGCCTCATAACCCAGGTTCATCCAGTGTGGTGTGGCGAAGTGGACCGTCTCCGACACGCTGTAGCCACAGCACACTTTGGAGACAAAGGCACCGGGGAAGCAGACCACAAACTGGCCACTCCGCTGGACCGTGCGGTAAACCTTGATGCCTTCACGGCATAGCACCTCTGGAGAGATCTGTGAGAGAAAGAAGAGGAGTTAACGACAAAAATATATATATGTATAAATATATACGAGGTACCAGAACAATCACCATGATATTCTTCTCCAGCATTTCTAGTCCTGGGGTGCCGTTGGCTTGAAGCAGTGTGTGGACCACCTTGTCCAGCTTAGCCTTCTCCTCAGCAGGGACAGAATACCTGCCAGGAGGACGCAAAACATTCAGCCATTTTATCAGGACTTCATGAGAGGAGAGCAGAACCATACCTACCAAATGCAATCAGCACCAGTGTGTAAGTAATCAATATATGGAAGGCGGTTTTGGTCTCTAGACCAGCATGAGGTAGAAAAGACCATGCCAATGTTTAGCCAGGGAACAGTCACCCCTGCAGAGGAGAGCAAAGAACAACTAAAGATGGCATCAAATAGGAATAAAATATAATTAAAGAGAAGTTTGTTGTTCTTGGACGCATTGAAGCAGATTGACTCATTCTTACCTGGCACAGCACCTAAATGCCTCAGTATGGATCCAGAGTTATTGGGGAGGACAGTGAGGTTCCAACCATGTCTGAGAAAACAGAAAACAGCAGCTTTTCTTAGTTTTTCTGAGAGATCTCTTTGAAAGTCCAGCTTTTGTAAACGCCACACTCACTTTGAAAATGGCTCTGACTTTCCTGTGGGGAAACCACTGCCGTGTGTGCTCGTGTCCACCTTCCCACAATGCACTGCCACGTGGGAGTCTCTCTGCTCCACGATCCTCCAGTACTCTTGCTGGAACACAGAAAGAAAAAAAAGGATTTTAGCACCGACCCTGCTTTTAGGAAAGATGTCCGAGTGCACATCAAGCTCCTGACCTCGACCTCGGCGGCCCCCGGCTCCTTGTTAAAGCACATGGTCATGGTGTTGCGAGCTATCCTGAAGAAGTTGGTCAAGGACACGGATTTCCCCTGCAACCAGAACGTAATGTCAAACACTGGAAGGGACGGCGATCGGGGGCTTTGATGGGGAATGCAAACTGAGAGCTGGAGTCGAATAAAACAATGAATTAAAAAAAGACAGCTGGAAATCAATGAATTCCTTCACTTCTGTTCATAGACGGAAGAACGTCGATGGGTTTAAATGTCATTGCTCCACAACAAACTGCTCAGAACAGCTTCACCACTAAATGGTTACAACCCTTTCTTCCAACAATCAGAGGCAATGACTCCGAAACAAACTCCATAGAAAGAAGTCAAAACAAATTCCTTCTTTAACAAATCTGTGAAGAAAAATGGTCTTACCAAGAATTCTTATTCTAAAACAAAAATTCTAGTCAGGACTTCCAAAACTAAGAGTATTTTCTTGTTATTAACTATTGATAAAACTTTTTTTTTTAATTGTCTTGAGTCTTTTTCATTCTTAAGACACTGCGGTTAGTCCTCTAGTGAAATTCCACAAGTCCAGGCGGTGATGGCCGTTCTGGTGTGAACCTGTACCTATCAGATCTATTGATCATCTGGGTTGAGTCAACTCATTTATTAAATGGGGGGGTGTCACATCCAAAGATTCGGTTACCAAAGCAACAGAGGCGTGAGTCGAAAGAGATTTGGTTTTTGGGCGAGAGGGGCCACAACAAACAGGCGGTGATTGACAGCCTCCACTCAACTCTCTGCAACAAAACATCTCCAAACTTAAAAAAGGCGTTTAAGGTTGAAGTGATGAGAGGCGACAAAGAGCAAGGTCGTCGTCTGCCGACGGAGGGTGGGAAACTGAGGCATAGAGACAGAATAGAGAGCATTCGGGATGGGGGCAGGGCTGCCGGAGAGTTGTGGGGTGGGGGCTTCTGACCTACATTTCAGCTGGCCACATCCACACAGCTGCCCACAGGACGTGAGGATGGGAACGCCACACATGTGACTATAAAGGCGCCTCAACCTTAAAACTGAAAAGACCGACACCCAGAAACAAGCTGCTGTATCTTTTGAGGAAATAAGACAAACTATGTGGTGAAATGAAACGTGAAATGCTTTTTTTTTTCCACTTTTCCTATTTTTTTCTCCACTTTTCCTTTTTTTCTTTTTTTTTTTTATTAGATTATTGGGTAACCAAACCTCCTGCTGAACATTTGAAAGCACAGCAGCGCGTCAGCTGCTCCCATCTCATACAGTAGGGACAGAAACACAGTCAGGTGAAGCAGAAAAAACTGAATTTTTGATCAAAGAGCATAAACACAATTTTCAGGTATAAGTAGTTTCTTTTACCTTAACCTCTGAGTTGAAGGGATAGAACTGAAATAGACACAAGTTGATGCTAGACTAAGGAAGAAAGTGGAACGGACGTAAAGTCGGGGCGCCAATGAAACCTTGGCGCTCCTACTTCCACTATCAGTGGGATAAATCTTATTTTCAGGTTTGCAAACTTGTTTTTCTAAGTTAATAGTTGTAGGAGGAGCCTGCTTATGGAGAGGCGGAGCCAGCCTTCACCTCACGTTAATCGATTGGTGAAGAGCAGTTAGAAAGGAACAAAAGCATCGAGGTGAAGTAGCAAACAGCTTCTCCGCATAAACCTGATAAAAGATGCCAGGATAGAAAACAATAGAATCTAGTGGACGGTGTAAACGTGTGTCTGATCAGTGAGATTAGACCATAAATGAAAGCTCAGGAAAATGAGGCAATGAGGAAGCAACGTCCACTGATGCTTCCCTGCCGTTGATGGTAACTGCTCACCTTTAAATGACAATAAAAGGCATTAGCAGCACTTATTGACTTCAGGTCACATGAGAACAGGAAATGCTCCAGAGCAGAGCCTCTTGTCTGGGGTTTGAACCGTAGCAGCGTCTCTCTTCTCACCTTGTAGATACATTTGTGTTGGTCGCCGAACAAGCCCCCGTTCTCCTGCCCCGGATGCGGCTCCTCCCGGTGCGGCCTGTCCTCTTTGCCTTGTTTTTCCTGAGCGAAGAGCCGGCGCCGGCCCGCTTTGACCTGAGCCTCCAGTTCCTTCAAGCGGTGATAGACTCCGTTGGCGCGGTGGTGCCCGGTCGTCCCTCCCACGATCCCGCCGACGAGACCGTTCTTTGGCTCGTAGCGGGGCAGCGAGAGTCCGTTGGGTGCCGAGGAGTCGGACAGGCCCTCCAGGGGGCCCCGCCGCGACTCCAGCTTCTTCTTCTCCTCCAGCACCTCTGCCAGCAGTCGGAGGCGCTCTTCGGCACTGAGTGAGTCGTAGGAGAGGATGTACTGGAGGTAGGCCTCCTGTAGCTTGGCCAGCCGGTCCTGCGCAGACTTGGGGATGCGCAGGAGGTCTGCCAGCTTGGTCCACTTCTTCAGGTCCATCACCTGCTGCATGCCACCCATGTCGTTGATGAGCTGGAAAAAGCGTGACAGGTCCACTTCACAGCCGCCTGCACAGAGAGGAAAAAACACAACATGAACACATGAATTTACTGCTCAACCCCCAACAAAAATCCATAACTCTGGTCTTTTGGGATAATGTGAAGGAAGAAGGCCAGAGATCAGTGGTTGAAGTTCCACTCCAATCATCTTTATATGTATTTTTAAAGCATTCTCAGTGGATTCATTTAATCAGTATTCTGTCAATTTTATTAAAATGTAAAAATCTGTGTTGTTTTCTAGGACAAACCATGTTTTTCACATGATAAATTGCTCGAGAGTATAAGTCACTGCTGCAAAAAAATTAATAATCAAGAAAAAAGAAAGTAACTTTTGGCACTTCATTTTTTTAAATATGAGTGGCCAGTGCTGAAACTTTTTCTTGGCCACATGGATCCAGAGGAAGGGTTGAGGTTAGGATTACAGTTACAGTTCTGATTAAACCCCTAAATGTGTCCTGAGCATAGACAGTCTCAAACACTGGAGTAGGCCACCCCCTTCACTGTCACTTCCTGATAAGTTTACCGCCATATTGCAAACGTCTGCAATCCATCGACAGCGATTGGTCTGAGTCGCTGTGAGTCATAGCTGAGTCATCGAATCTATAGGAAGTACTGTCACAATCTGGAGTCATCTTATTGTGAGTTCCCACCTCTTTCCACGCCTCTACCACGACAACGCTGCATGTAAACAGCTTCCACTTTAATAACGCCGGCTCGGGAGAATTGTACAAGTCATTGTTCAAGTCTTTGAGGGAGAACCACTCGAACTTCTGAATATTGAACACAAAATAGAGCTAATGAAAATAAAATGCGCTTTCACAGTTTGTAGTCACTGTTTCAAGTTGGATACTTTCCGGAAAAACTGCAGAGTTGTATTTTGGCCATGTCTGTAAACACAGCTGTATGCACAACACGACAACCTTAACTGAAACCGAGCGACTAAGCAAATCTCTGGCGGGATTTTTTTTACTTAATCAGAAGAAACTTTCGCTTATTTGGATTTTCTAAGCTACATTCAAAACAGTGAAAAAATAAAGACGAACGTTAAGAAAGGCCATACGTGAGTATCAAAATCTACTTCTACACAGTAAATCTGCATCTAAAAAATGTCGACAGCATGCGCCTCTTGTTGTTTAAAAAATGCTGCATCGGTACATTCCATTGAGGAAAACAACAGTAAAGGCAATGATTGGTACATTGTTGAATTGTAAAGTAGGTCTTCACGGGCCACATTGATGAAGTCTGCTGCCATTGGCTACCTAAAATCTGTCAATCAAATGCCCCAGACGTTTGACGTCAGACCCATATACGTTTATTGAGGCATCTGATTGGTCCATTTATAACTCTGATAACTTGTGATAAGTGAAAAAACATTTTTTTTAATTAGGATTAGAAGGAAGATGTTATGCAGAAATCACCAGAGGAAGAGTTATTCAAACATATAAAATGACTGAGAAATAACTGTCTATTTCTCAATGTAAGTCTATGGGACAACCCACTGGTACTTCCTATTTGGAACACGGAAGTAGGGGGGGCTTGCTGAGTCCAGTTCTTCCGTATACAGTCAATGGTCCTGAGTGGAGCTGTTTCTACAGAGTCTGTATCTTAGATAGGGCTGAGAATCTCTGGGTAACTGACAATAAGATGCGATTCACGATACCTGGCTCACGATACCAATAGTATCTGGACATGGCAAATATTACAATAATCATTATATTACCTTGCTAATCTATGATATTTAGCTATTTTTAAAGCAAATATTTATTCAATTTTTTTTCCAAAAATAAATTAATAAATAAATAAAGTTCCAGCTAAGAGCTCAAATGCAAAGCATATCAAATGGCCTTCTCACTTCAAAAAACAAAAATGTGGGGAAAAGTCACAATGCAGCATTTAAAGTTGTTTTACATTTTATGTCGGATAATTTATTATTATCATTTTTGAGGCATAATATTAATGTTCAGCCTGTTAATCATTGTTTCTTGTTCATTATTTTACAGTGCCTGTATCCATATTCATTTCCACTCCTTTTTATTATATTTTCCTGCACTTTTCTTTAAAAATCAACACGTGCTCCATGTGTTTCCAGAGTTAATTAGAAATTTTCTTCCAAGTTACGGACAGACCATCATTGTTGGCAGGGTTTACCCTGGACAGTTTGCTAGTCTATTGCAGGGTCACAATCACGCACACAGTCACATTCACACCTAGGGGCAATTTACCAAGTACCCGTAACCAATTAACCAATGAAGCATGTTTTTGGACGGTGGGAGTACCTGGTGTGAACCCACGCGTGCACGGGGAGAACATACAAATTCCACACAGAAAGGTCCCAGTTGGTGTTTCTGATCCCCCAGCCAGGATTTGAACCAAGGCCTTCTTGCTGTGAGGCAAGAACGCTAACCACTGCACCACCGTGCAGCCATCTTATATGACATGGATTTATATTTCTGACTAGAATGTTAGAGAGCTCTCTTATTAAGCAGAGCAGATACAGTCTTCTTTAGACAATATTTTTTCGTCTGCTCCTGATGATTTGAATAAAGAAATCGTCTTTAAATATGTTCTCTATCATCAGAAAAAAGCAACAAGAACATCTGAAAACACTAAAAACAAGATTTTCATGGGAGTGGCTCCTTGAACTGTTCAGATCATTTTGGGTGTTCTTACCGATGACCGGCGGCTCATCCATGGTAATGCCCTGAGATTTAAGGTGCTTGCGGATGCAAGCCATTCGCTGCACGTTGGGGCCCCAGCGCCGACCGAGCATGTGGACCCTCTGCACCTGTGTTACAAAACGCATCTCCTCGTTCAGCTTGCATTCCGGCCGCCAGTCCGGCGGCGGCGCCACGCGGCACATGCCCGCCACCTCGGCCTGTTCCCTTACTGCATCCAGGTACACCAGCGGGTCCTGGAACTCCCTTGGGGCCGGCCGGAAGACCAGGGCCTCGCCAAGTGCCGCCCAGCCCTCCGGCTTGCTCCGCTGGCCGTCCCACTCCTTCTCCTGGTCTCGCTCCTTCTGACGGGTCAGGTCCTTCTCGCGCTCCCAATCCTTATCGCGGTCGGCGGGCCGCGCGGCTGCTGGTTTGAGCTGGCCGGGGCTGTTGGTGGAAGCAGGGACAGACGGGGTGGAGGACAAGGAGGAGGAAGAAACGGACGTCTGTTGGGGGTCTGAGGTAGTGCTGCCGGAGCAGGGGTTTGGCGAGTGATTCTGTCCTAATGAAGGGGAGGAAGAGGAGGAGCTGCGCCCGTGCGACCGGCTCTGCTGCTGCTGTGCTTGTCGTATCAACATCAGCTTGCCAGCTGACGCGCGCTTCGGTCTCTGGTTGAGCGGCTCCGCGTTGGCTGCTGGTGTAGAAGGAGGTGAGGTTTGTTTAGAGGGGGGGGTAACAGGCTGAGTTTGTTTAGGAGGAGGGGCAGTTTCTTCACCGTGTCCATTAGAAACTGGAGTGGTGGTGGGGTTTTGCTTGCTCGCCTTCTCTTCATGAACTTTCTTGCTGCTGCTGCGGGTCTCTAGAGGCGGGGAGTGGAGCTTGGCCTTCTTAGGATCCGTGCCGCTCGGTTTGGCTTTCTGCTCGACGAGTCCTGTGGTCACAGAGTTGAGCACCACTTCCAGGCGTCGTTTGGAATTGCGCAGTCCCTCTCGACCCGGGCATTCACTCTGGCAGTGTTTCTGCCTGAGCTCCTTATTAGCCAGCGAGTTGTGCCGCTGCCCGTTCAGCCTGCCGTTGGGCCGGGCGTTGGTAGACGCGTTGTGCAGCCCATTGGACAGTAGCACCTGTTTGCGGGTTTTTGCATTGCTGTGATGGGCTGGTGCTGCTGCTTTTCCTGAGTTGGCCAGCCCGTTGCTGGCTGCTGGCTGGCTGTGCTGATTGTGATTGTTCGCTGAAGATGTTGCCGAGGCGGCGTTGTTATGTTTGTTGCTGCTGCTGAGTTTGGTTTTCTTGCCCAGTTCTTTCAGTTTGGCTTTGGTGTAGGTGACGTGGCCCTTGGACACGGTGGCTGTGTACTTCTTCACAGTTTTGGACGGCAGTCGGATGTCGCGGCTCCGTTTGGAAACGCCAGCAGCTTGTGCCGAGCTCGCCCGCATCAGCCCATTCACTTTTGAAACCTAAAATAGGAAGACAGAAGATAAGAGAAGTTAGATAAATCGAACCAACAATCACATTGTCAATGTGGGAAAGAAAGCAGAGGAAGAGCAGGCGAGTTCTAAACTCTCATCGATATGGTAAAAAATCTGGCTGCTAAGACCAGAACCAGAATTTTTTTTCAAAGCATCTCACTTCAGCTGTGGAAAAACTTACATTTGTTTCTATTTTATATCTAATCCGATTCCAAAGTAACTTTTATTTTGAAAAAAAAAAATCATCTCCATCACATCTGACTCATTCTTGACACACGTCAAATCACTAGGCACGTGTCAAAAATCCATCCAATACCTTCTCAAATTTCACACCACAACTGAAATCTTCCAAGCTATGAAAAAACCAAACAAAAAAACAAACGTATTTTAAAAGTTTAAAAAGAAATGCTGCTGATTCATGTGGTTATGGAATAATTGGAAAAATGACTTTCCAACTCTGAAGTCCTGTATGAATATCGGAAATACATAACAAATCCTCAGACGCAACATAAATGCAGAATAACTTTCTGTCCCTGAACAAAGGTCAATTTATTTGTAGTGTGCCATCTATTGGGAGACACCTGAACTACAGGGGAAAATACAACAAGGATTATCAATATAATTTATTTAAGTTTGTCAGGCCAGATTAAATAGTTTAACGAGTTGTACATGTCCCCTGGGCCCAAGAATGTTACAACGATGCTACACATAGAGTTGCTCAAACGTTTATGATTAGATTTAAAAAATACCAGTTTTAGTGACCTTTTCCTTTTAATTTATCTGTTGCAACTAAACGATCAGATGAGTCTGATGTTGGAGTGAACCCGGCTGCAGACATCAAAGTCCTGAACCAGAAGTGGAGCCTCCAACCCTAACAGTTGTGGTTTTTCCTG
Source organism: Oryzias javanicus (assembly GCA_003999625.1). Taxonomy (NCBI): domain Eukaryota; kingdom Metazoa; phylum Chordata; class Actinopteri; order Beloniformes; family Adrianichthyidae; genus Oryzias; species Oryzias javanicus. The sequence goes on along the minus strand of CM012447.1, from coordinate 25,998,651 downwards.
TTTTAAGCGTTCATAAATGTTTTTGTACAATTCTAGACATGTTTGGATTTGGGTTACAGTTAGGGCTCATTTCCACTTCCGTAGAGAGGTCCCACTCCATATTTTAGCTTCCACTTTCACAGTTATCTATCGTCATCTAAATGACATTCTAATGGTTCTTATACAAAATCTAGAAAGGATGAAGATAAACATTATCCTTAAAACTGGAAGTGAAGAAAAACTGATGGCTGGTCAGAAAAAATATTATCTGATACTAAACCGCTCTGTGGCCTGAAAAAAGGTTGACGACCACTGATCTAAACATCTGGCAACACAAGTCTTAGATTCAGACAGGAATTAAGCAAAAGAAAGAAAAAAAGTGAAAAACAGCAGTTGGGAATCAATCCAAAAACACAAAACGGAGAAACCGGAAGAGCTCAATAGTTTCCTGAAGGAGATGGCAGAGTGGCGTGGAACAGGATGTTTGGGTCGTTGAAAAGAAAATATTTAAACAGGCTTTAGATGTAGTTTGGTGACACTTTGGTGGAAAGAGACCTTTGAAAGGAAACAGTTATCCAGTCTGTAGAGACGAGATTCAAGTCTGTTTCAGCTTTTATTTTGGCGCTCAAGCCTCTTATTTTACTAACAAGATAAAGACAATTCTACATTTGCCACTATCAGAGATGGTTCCATTTTTCTTTAAAAATTGCCTTTTTAGTAACTCTGGATAGATTAGAACTCTTTGATTTTCTTTTTATGATTATTAAGTTGCAAATAAAAGTGCAACTTTCAAATTTTCCCTGCAAACTATGGACACACTTGTGCAGTAGGTAAACTTAAAGCAGAGTTTTTGAAACAAGAGTAAAAAATTGAAAAAAATATATATATTTAGTGTCCATTTATCTGTGTTGCCTTAAAACTATTGTGTTTAGAGAGGCTCAAGCAGCACGGACAGAGGGAGGAAGGGAGAAATGGAGTTATCAATCACAGCTGAGGCGCCACAGGAGGGAGGTGACAGCCGGCCCCCATTGACAGGTTCGCCTTTAAAGGGTTGCTGTGTGCATTGTGTTGGTTTTAGGTTGCAAGGGGGATGGCACAAAGGCCGCGCCATTAAAAGACAAGGGAGGACGTCACCCTCCCTCCGTCAATCACACACACAAAAATAAAATTTCTAAAAAAAAAAAAAAAAATTACCTTCGCTGTGGTTAGAAAAGTGTTAATGCGTGAGAGTTAAAGAGGTAGACAGTGCAAGCGTGCATAAAATGCATGCAGCTTTAATTGAGTTAAAATGTTTTTAGTAAAAGCCTAAAATGCATTTCGCACTTCATAAATATGCATGCACCATTTAAAAAAGGAGGGAATAATTATCAGTCAGAGAAGAGCTTTTTATCAAGCAGAGTAATGTCCGTTTTTGCAGACATTAAAGAAATCAGGTTGGCCAAATTCAGCTGTAATGACCCAGTCCTGCCACAAGAGGGCTCAGAGAGCCAGTTCTCACCAGGAAGGTTGGAAGGGTTATTATGTGGTCTGGTGGAAAGGGGGGATGGCGAGGAGGGTGTGAGACCAAAAGGAGAGAAGGAAAGAATAAAGGCAAGAAAGAAAAAAAGAAAGATTCAGAGTCTGAGATAATGAATTTGAAGGGAGAGGGAAAAAGAATGAAACACAGGAGTGGATTTTGGCATCACGTGAGTGGGGAAAGGAGATAGGACAAGGAGGTGGGTCTAGATGACATCATCTGTTGCTATAGCCCAGCCGAGGCTCGGAAGGTTTTTTTCTTTTTCCCTTCCAACACGCAACATCTGTCGGAGTCTGACCGAAAAGGAAGGGGAGAACGTGACTCTCCAGTCTAAGGGAATGACAAAGAGATAAAAAAAAGTTTCTGCTTATTTTATTATTTATTTTTTTTCTGGAAAGTCATCGTTTAAGATCTGAATTTGTGCTTCTTTGCTGTTTTAGACATGACAACTGAAACAGTATTTTTTTAACCTCCTTCACTATGATTGACTGAAGCTCCAACACTCATTCTGATCCTTCTGCTTCTTACCAAAATACTGTTGCTGAAAGGATGCCATCTGTAGGTTATGACCCACTCAAAGGAAAATTGTGTTTTTGGTGTTCTTTATATGCTTTTGTAGTTCTTTTTATGATGATGGAGGATAAATTAAGCTTAAAATGGCATTTTATAAGAAATTTCTAAATTGAAATTGTTGTAAATAAGTAGTAGAAGTTTGAATAAAAGTGTATTTGTGATGTAGAAAATCACAACCTCCCAGCTCCACTTAATTCTGATGCATCCACTATTAGACGACTAGATCCAAGTCCGTTTGGTTGCATAGCTCCGATATTGCTCGCCATTTTTGTTGTGCCAGTAATGTTAAGTGGAAGGATCTGTAAGCCAGTGGAAGCATGTGTAAACAAAGAGCTATTATCAACAGGAATATTTGTTTTAGCGGCATCAGTTTGTAATTTATTGTATGGCAAACAATGTTGGGATTTAAAGGTATTGCTAATACACTAACACGTCTAAAGTGGTTAATGTGTAGCATGCTACAAACAAGTTCTAGAGTTACTGTGAATGCAGTTAATAAACTTGACTTATATTTGATAGTTCAGTGCACCTCATATATGACATAAGTTTGAAATGCCGCAGAATCTGGTCCTTTAGTGAAAATACATTAATTATATTAAAAAGACCACTGAGGTCACTTTTAAAATAGATCTATACATGATCAGAGTGGGTCTTTATAGTCCCACTCCAACCATATATTTTTTCATTTGGAAAATAGTTTACAGTGATCTTTGAATGATGATTATAAAGTTTTTAGGCTAAATTAAAAATCTTTCGTTGTTTCAGGACATATTTTATGTGACTGTAGCTCATTAGAAATACATTTCTGAGTTGTGGGTGGGACTGTGGGCTCAGTCCCCTCCCCCTACCTGTCAGTGGGATGTTCAGTTTGCACAAGCTTTTAGCTTTAAGCTAGCATTAGCAGCGCAAAAATAATGACAAACAGTATTGGATCAATCCAGTCGTGCAGTTTTGAGCCAGATGCCAGCTCGGATGAGGAAAATGAAGACCTACATGAATCTATCCATGTACAAGTCGAGTGGAGAACAGAAAATTTTAAATGCCCAGACAGTAATTGTCATTTGTCTGAGCATTTTCAAGCATCCAGTTTTCTGATCCAACGCAACTTGAATTAAGAAGTACTCAGAAAAGCAGTTTTAATCATAAATTATTTTACAAAAGTAATCTAATATGAGAAAAATGTTACAAGGACATGTTAAAAACACAACAAAAAAGACTATTTTCATTGGGTCTTAAAGACTTTCTTTTCAAAATGCCACCACTTTTTGGCTCTGCTGAATATTCCTGAGGATTCCATTGCAAATGAACAGAGAAGGCAACTTTCAGGCGGACAAAAGTTGGTCTGCACTGGACAAAGCTGATCAAACCGGCCGGTTGAAAAAGTCCAAAGAAATGCAAATAGGTACGACAGTGCCCCTGTAACCTGTTACTGCTGCAAACCCTCGTTTGCAAGCCGTGTGCGAACACTTAACCTTTTCTTTGGCTGAGTCTGGTTTTTCACTGCTGCTCGAGTGTGTAAACGTGCTTCTGCCGCTACACGCATTGAAAAACATGACATTCTTAGTAGGGAAGGAGTGTAATCAGGAAATGCAGTTTTAACAGTTTTTAAACACAGCGTCTGTCCAAAAGAAGAGAATACAATGACCAAAACACAAAAAACTTGAGGGAAACCAGTTTGTATTGGTCTGGCAATCCCCTACTGTGGTCAATCCCAGCACCTTCTATAAAGCTGAAGCCCTGGCAGCTGCAGACCATAACAGCAGGACTATACATTAGGGGCTGACATGTAACAGAGAATACGGCAAACAAAGGAAGAGGACGACACCCTATAAAGGCACAGGAAAACTCTATCTTTTCATTGACAAATAAAAAAGATGTCCCGTCTCTCATTAAAGTCTCCTCTTTTTTTGTGTTAGGGTTCCTTGAAACCTGCCGCTGAGAGGGAGGTAGGATCTCACAGCCCCTCGCCAGCACTACTAAATATAGCTGCAGTCGCGGCAGGCCAAAACATAATCATTACTCTCCCAGACACAATGGATGGAGAAGCGAGCAGAGAATGTGGAAGATTATAAAAAGATAGGAGCTGCAAGCGGAAACATGAAACGGTGGCTGTGAAAACAAAGGAGAAGCTTCAATTGGAGAAATTGCAAAAAGGAAGTTAGAAAAGGGGATGTAGCCAACGTGTGACTGAAAGAATTTCCATCAAAATTGGGGTCGTTTTACATTCGGGGGAACTTCAAACCACGCCTCACCTGCTTCCGTAGCTCCTCGGCCGCCCTTCGCGGTGGAAGTCCGTTAGCCGAGCCGCGAGCGTTGGCCATGGCCTGCAGCTCCCTGGCGTGCTCCCGTGCCTCCGCCCGTTCACTGCGCTCCCTCAGCAGGGGTGGGGGTGGGGGTGGAGGAGGTGGCAGCGGTGGAGCGGGCGCGTCCCTGCCGTGCGCCTTGGGCCTCGGGCTTTCCCTGGTCCCCGCTTTAGTGTGGCTGGGGTACACTGGAGGGGAAGGAGCAGGAGGAACACGTCAGATCAGGGAGTGTGATCGGTGATCAATAGATGACCCTAACATGTATAGCAACTAATATTGTAGTGTTTATGTTTTAGGAGGAAGTATGGAACAATTACAGTATTTCCTCAAATATGATCATATAAATGATGGGCCTGTTGGATTAAGAGGCATTAACATGAAAAAGTAGAAGCCAGTCTCCATTTAAGACCACACAGGAAGTCGGTGGAAGGAGGAAAAATAAACACACTTTTCATTGTTATGTGCATGCTGAACATCAAAACATTGCATTTGTAATGCTTCATTTTACTCTTTGTTTTCATCACATTTGCTGAAAAATACAGTGCATGCACATCTTTCAGAATAAAAGCCTCAACGAAGGAACAAGGTTTCTCCAGTTTGACCCACTTCAGGTTGAGTAACAGCTCGTCAAACTGGTGGTTTGCTTGAAAATCGATGTGAACATTTTGGGAAAAAAACATTGACAGAGAATTTGGGAGAAAAATATTGAGATTAATACACAGGATTTGCTACTGGCTTACATGTAAACATACAGGTAAACTGAAACAGGGCCCAAGATTTTGTTTTTTGAGGTAACAAAATGACTCTGAAGCATAATTAGATTTATGACAACAAGAAAACACAGTCTTGCCTCTTATAAAGGCCTACTCTGAGCAATGCGTGTCTTTGAGGAAAAACAGTATTGTTCTTGTTCCATGTAAACGTAAAGGGTACAAACATTAAGTAGCTTCAATATTGGGTCTAGATTATCACGTGTAAAATGAAGGTAGAGAGGCAGGCAGTAAACATCTCTTAAGGAGGAACGATTTGGCACATTTCTCAGTTTTGCAGTACATAAACAGCCCATAATTTAAGGCTTCAAAGTAAATTTGTCAGTTTTTGTTATGGCGCTCGCATTTCACTTCCAATCCAATAATCTGTGGGAATTTAGTTGATTCACATACAAGATAATCATTACAGACCGTTCAATGTTGTAATCTGATCTGAATCCAGAAATTTTGTTCATGTGCAAATTCACAACGAAGTTCAGACAAATCCAATTCATTTATAATCCAGATTAATCTAATAATAGACAATACACTTCCAGTTTGTTAACTCAATATAAGCCAATTCAATAGGATCTACCTCAGTATATTTATACTCTATAAACAAAAACAACAAATTAGAAATCTGCCTTGACTGCCCTCCAACTGTATATAGTCCAGATTAATTTAATCAGTCTTCTTTAACTGAAAACATGCATTTCTAGTTTATAAAAGTTGACCCATTTCAGGCATGAAGATAAATAGCTCAAACCCCCCATTCTGGGTAAGACAACCAAAAGGAAAAACTCCCTTTTAACAGGAAGACATCTCCAGCGGAAGCAGACTGAGACCAGCCAGCTGCCTCAACCCGGTGAGCGGCCAGCAGACGCGACAGACACCTACACAAATAAAAACATGGCCTAGGCATAGGACCTGCTATGGGGAAGAAAACAGAGACACAAAGTCAGTCACAGCGATATCAGCATTTCAACAGAACCAATGTCAACTGTGTAAACTTTGGAGCATTATGGGCGGTCCCCAAGTAACCCACGCCTCTAGTAACAATGTGACCTGAGAACATGTCTAAGAATAAGGAGATTTAGCCCCAACCAGAAGCTGGGTTAGTGAGGAAAGTTTGTAACTCCTGAACACAAGCAGACAGGTGGAAGGACAGCCATGCCAAAGCCTCTGTTTGCCAAACAAGGACTTATCCTAGGTACAAATAATGTTCCTGACAGCAGTACAGAACACCAAGGTGAGCGAATCCAGAGTGGATTGGATTTTGAGAAATTTAAGCCAAAAAATCATCACTGTTTTTACATCTATATGTGTAATAACAAAGAAATACATCAAAATAATAAATTAACCTCCTGCTTTGAACAGGGGTGTGACAAAATATCAATATTGGGATATATCACGATATTTAGTCCCCTGATCGATTCTCGATCGGTTCTCACCAAGTGTCAATCTTATATTTTTATTTGAAGAGGCCGTTGCGCTGAGCGTTTGAGTCACGCGGCATGTTGAGCAACTGGGCGCGCTGCGTCAGACACTTTATGGTCATGCACGCACTTCATCAGGATTTGATGTATGAAATTAAATAAACATGTAATTAAAATAAAGTACATGAATTCACTGTGAAATAGGGAGGTTGCTAGTTAATTGAAGCACTTATAATTATATAAATTATTATTGATTAAAGTTGTTTATTACTATTCTGTCATAGAATTTGAATTTGTAAATATTTATTACCATTAATTTGTGTGATTTAAGGTTTTTATCTATTGACTGCTGACTGACCAAAATTGGAAAAATAATCTCAATTGGCTGTCTGAGTAAATAAACCTTCAATTTTGGATGCTTAGCCCTTTTCAAATGTGGGAAAAGTGCACGAAAAATTAGGTAACACTTGACAGAGGCTGTAAAACATTATATTTCTGATCCTTTGGTGTGACGTTCCTTTGGAGGTAGATAGCTGTCGCCACTTGATTTACTAAATTTTTGTTCTATTGCTAACAGCAATTCTGCACCTAAAAGTGGCCCTGCTGATCATGTTTACTATTGTTAACATTGATAATTCAGATAATTCCAATTCAATTGGTGTCGACGCTTCTCAAAGACATAGTATGACTGATTTCAGCAATGTTGCACAAAAGTGTCTATAATTTGTTTCACAAAATAAGACAAGTTGTTTACTATGATTGTGTTTAAGCTAAAAAAAATATATGGGGATATATTTTCCCAAAAAATATGTGTTCTTCTATGTAGTGTTAGTTATTAGAGAGGATTTTTACCAATTATCGCAGTATTGCAATATTATCGATATTGTGAGTCATGTATCGCGAATCGTATCGTAAGGTAGCCAGTGATTCCCAGCCCTAGCTTTGAATATAGTGGTCCATCGTTCCTTTAGGAGCTATGTTCAAAAAATAGCCCATGATAAGGGACATTTACAAAGATGTCACTTTTTAAAAATACCTTAGATCAAGGGTGTCACATAAATGTATATATACATGTATATATATGCGTGTTTCAGGCTCTCCTGTTCATAAGGGCGAATAGCGATCGGAATGGAGCTGTGAAAGACCACTTCAGCGTTTTGCACCAAGCCGCTTCCAACTGTGAGTGCTACTATAGCGACAGTCAAGCGTGTTCAAGAGTACCTGTTCGCATGCCTGACTTGAACGTAAGCTTTGGAGAAAGGCTAACAGCCATGCTCAAAGACAGAAGAGAAATCAGACCTAAGCAGTCAAAGTCAGGAAGTCAGAGTGAACTGTACCACCATAGGAAGAATTAGGAAGATTTAGTGGTTCAGGAAGAAGAATTAATTTATTAGGCAGCATGGAGCAGAAATAGGCCATATTACAAGTCTGCATTATCCCAGACAATGTATTTTATAAACAGAAATAAATTCTTGAAAAGCCAAAATAAAGACTACTTCAGAAAAGTAGTCTCACTTTGGCAAAGCCAAAGATAAGTCAAGATTGCGACTATCCTGAGGCTGACACTAGGCTACACAGAATGGGGTTTTAACCTTTGGGGACCAAACCACAACGACCAAGTGGAAAACCTGGAATGGAAAGAGATCTGTGCAAACATTGGAGAGACAAGCTTTTGGCAAACATGGAAACCTCAATCAGTGAAATATGCATAATTTGAAGGTGCACATAAACACACCTTTCTACTTCTTTTCAATAAACCTGTTCAAAATGGGCTTAGACTGCAGCAGACCCTGGAGATGATATTAAGTGACTCCAACAGGAGTGAGAGGAATTAACACACATTCAATGAGGCTCTTTTAAGACTTAATGAGACCCAATTTAAAACCTAGCAGGGTCTAAACACACAGCCTTTCCAGTACTCCTTAAATGTTTAGTGTGTACATGAATATTCTGAGATACCATTTTGTACATGCGTGTGTGCTTTTTACACCTCACGTGTGTGTCCACTTGCGCCCATCTGTGCAACTCCTGGCTGGATGAAAAATGAAATCCTGACATTTTCAGAAGTGAGCAAAGCAAGAAAGCCAGCCCAATAAAAGCTGTTTAATTTAGCTGTGTCAACATGGCAGGCGTCCAGGAGCGAAATAGAAGCGCTGCGGAGGGCGTGCTGGTGGCTGGCCTACAATGCAAGGTCTTTCCTGTCCTGCTATTACCGCCATTAAAAGGAGTCAACTCCTTTTTTTTTTTCCATTTTCCCTGTCCTCTATTCAACCCGTCACTCATCAAAGCCCGTATAACCCACGCTCCTGTTAGAGTCGCATATAAATCACACTTACACCATGAACGCACGGGGTGCGAGCATGCTTTTTGGACGCGTCTGTCTCTGATTTCCAGGATACTGCCAGCTTTAGAGCTCACTTTTTTTGTCCTTTCTTCTGTCTTCTTCTCTACGATCCCTAAGAAAGTATATCTGTTTGTTTCCATCTTTATCTATTTATTCAGCATATCGCAGCAAAGGCTTTGCAAACAGTGTTTGGGAAGGAGATAAGAAAAGAGAACAAACCGTTCTCATGCATCCAACAAGCCAAGACTTGCTCAAACAGGTTTTACAGCAAAAAAGTTGACATTCCTTGAAATATTTCAACCTCTTTGAATAAAATTCTGTATGTGGAAACATTTTTTTTTTTATGTGTTGCATTCAAATATTCTAATAAGTGGTGGTAGTGCACTAAATATAAAAAAGAGGATCTGATCTCTCGACTGAAAGGCTTATTAAAAGATTTCTTTCGGGTTTTGTTTCTATTGTCCCTTTCATATTCCTCAAACATGCTTGTTTGTCAGAATGTGGCCCTCGGGGTGAACATATGTTGCGCTTGTGTTGCATGTGTGTGTCTAGGGCCCAGGACAGCTGTTGCACTGTGTGCATAAACACCTTGTTAGGGCTTAGTAACCGAAGTGTTAATTGGGGTGGCAAAGAGTTGCTGCGCTGCCCTACATTCCCATGGGGCTTTGCTCTTCCCTGCCGAGGAAGACGCCCAAACTACGACCAGATCTCATTAAGTTTCAGTTTCATATTAAATGAAATAATTTTTTGATTATGATAAAAAAGTGGCATGCTTTGTCCTAAATCCTTGTGCTTACCATGCCCATTGACTGGCTGCTTGGAAGGGAGCTTGCCCTTGCGGGGCGTGGAGTGGCAGGAGGCGGTGGCTGGGGTCTGGCTGCTGCTTCCGGCGCCGTGAGAGTGGACGCCTCCTCCGTTCCGCACTTCATTCTCCTCCTCCTCTTCATCCTCCTCCAGGTCCTCCTCCTCCTGGGAGCTTCCAAAGTAGGCCATGTTACTGGGCAAGGCAGGAGAACCTGAGGACGGAGGAAAGGAAGACAAAGAGAGAGAAAGAGGACAAAGAGGTTATATTTGCTTCGTCTGATCTCATAAGCTACAAATGAATCAACATAAACTTTGGACAGTGTTGAAACCAGCCACCAAGCCTGAGAGGAATATTGATTGTGCTTTCATATCGGTGTAAGCAGCCAGTTCAGGAAACCCCAAAACTGAGGCTCACAGAGAAATAGAACAGTATGTGTGGAGGTGTACTTCAGGGTTATTATGACGTGTTTGCAATTGTCTAATTAATGAGAAATTGAGGCAATACCCAACATTCATACAGAGTTAATTAAATCTACGAACACGCTTTTATGAAGTTGTGAAGCTTTTATCGCCAAATCGATTGCACAGCATCAGCATCCACTTTCCTTTTATTACCCTTTTAGGGGCTGCAGTGTTTAAGGGGTATTAATGTGTGGAAACGTGGAATTATAAGGCAATTAAATCAAATAATGCAAAACATTTTGGTGGGAGGATGAACTCAATCTTTTATTGTTTTTGAAAGATAAGTATTTTATGCACATATTGATGTCTTTTAAGTCCTTCCCTGCTATTTTTTTTTACTTAAGAAGTGTCAGTGACAGATGACATAAAGAATTAAAAACCTTAGGGAAAATTACAACAGAATGATTTTTTTTCTCTATTTATTTGCTTATTAATTTAAAAATGTTTAAAAAAGGGACACTTTTTTTTTAGTTCAATTCAATTCAATTTTATTTATATAGCCCAAAATCACAAAGAATTTTGCCTCATTGGGCTTCATGCAGGCAATTTTACAGATGCAGAAAATAGTCATGAAACAGGAAAAAAAAAAATCTAAAGACTAAAAAGACTAAATAAACTGGATATCCCTGCCCTTAGACCCTCCCTTTCGGTAAGGAAAATCTCCTAAAAAACCTGAGTCAGGAAAAACGAAGAAACCTTAGGAATTCCCACATGAGGGAGAGATCCTATCCCAGGACGAACAGGCGATACCAGAACTGGTAAAGAAAAATTAGCTTCTACAACTACGTATTTGAATAGAGTTCATTCAGATAGAGCTGAGGGACGAGTGGTGATGAAGTCCTCAGCCAGACGAAGCAGAAGTGCAGTCCAGGGCAGAGGCAGGAGCGTGGGCGATCCACCTGGGATCATATATATATATATATATATATATATATATATATATATATTATATATATATATATATTATATATATATTATATATATATATATATATATATATATTTTTTTTTTGTGTGTGTAATTAGTTTCAAGCTGTTGTGATTTTAATTTGTGTATGTGTAAATTGTATTTTTTTTTTAATTTTGTAATTTCTTTTACTTCTGCACAAAATGTGTTATATGAGTTACAAATCTAAAAGTTATGCACAAACCAATAATTATGCATCCACGAATCAAGAATATGCCTGCACAGATCAGAGTGAGTCAATTTTCTCTCCATAGAAATAGAGCTGTGAAAGAAAACGCTTGGAGCAAGATTCACAATATTTGCACCGCTATGATATTTTACACCAAACCTCTTGTAGCTTTGATTAGATGGGCTAGTTTCAAGTAGCAAGACTCCAGTGTGAACAACATTAAGCATGCGCTCAAGAATGCACTCTTATTGCATTATTGAACAGGCATCACATGCCCGGTGTGAACGTAGCAATAAAGGGGCCATACCATGATTTTCTTCAGCCTTTCAGAGTAAACTATATCCATATATATGATCATATATTGCCTCTGGAAACAAATTATTTATGAAATAGTTATTTTTTGTGAGTTTTTTCCTACTCGTTAGTAAACGACTCAATTCCTGAAGCTCCGACTCCCGCTGCGTGCGGCTACCGCCCATTTCATGACATCATCCTAGAGCTTTTCTTTCTTTCTTTGTTTCTCCCTCAAAAATAAGCAGTATCCAAATTTCTTCAAAGATGGATGCATATACCACATATCTGCTATTGGTAACCCTGGCCATGACTACACAGGTTCACAACAGAAATACACTTGACATCCGCACGACTATGATCAACAGGGTGGGGGTGTCTTAAAGGAGCCCCGCATCTAAAGTAACAAACACCTGTTTGAACTGGAATTTATAGGATATACAGTATTCTGCATCTAAAATGAAACTTTTTCGCTGATCACTGGTAGCTCAGTGGAGAAATTAAGTGTTGGTGTTGGACTGGGGACGGTGCTGGCAGAGCAGACTCTTCCTGGAGGGAGCTGTTGGCATCGTGTTTATATCAGCACGTTTCCAATCACTCATTTTCGTGGGTATGGGAGGGGCTCCTGCAGACAGTGCAGGAGGTTTTTAAAGGATTACTCTTAAATGCATGAACAGATCAAAATACCGCTTTAGGGTTAATTATAGTAAGGTATGAACTGTATAATGCACTTAAAAGATCAAAAAGTAGAATTTTCATGGTATGGTCCCTTTAAAAAGTTAATAAAAAACAAAATAAAAAATTGCATATTCTGCACAAATGCTTCTGTTTTTTAAAAAATTGCAAACTTTTTTCTGCTTTTAGGCAAAAAGAAAAGCTCTGAGTCGAACAGACATATGGAAGTGTCAACTGGAGTCTATTGTTTTTGCTATAGGACACCAGTCTGTCTCCAAGCTGATAGAGTTGTCATTGTTTCTTGAAATCAGCTTTTCCATGCAGGCTGCAGACGATTAAGGCATCTGTGGTTGAACACCTTTAACAACAGAAACATGGTTGGTTTCTGGCAATCAACCCTTAAATTGGACTTTAAATGTTGTAGCACACCAACAAAAACAGAGAGACACAACCTAATGACTAACAGAAACACACACAACTAACACAAAGCACAGGAACTGCATTCATCCCGGCCGATTCCCACCCAGACCAAACAAATATACTGAAACGACATGGTGCAATTAGCTTCTAATAACTGCTTTCATTAACTAAATGAGGTAATTTACTGCCCTAAGCTGAGGTCAGGAGGCCAATGGCAACAGACCGCAGGGCATCTTGGGGTCAGAAAAGGGGACTTTTAAAGATAAATGAATAAAAACAAAAAATAACCAGAGAAAATAAGTTCAATATTTATGTGAACCACTTGGTTAAAACCTGAGACAAAAATAGAATAATTGCAGGTGTTAAAGAGGAACACAAAAGCAAGACAAATAGAAGAACTGTCTAAAAAAGGCAAACACATGAGTCCACCTTAAATTGTGGAGACAAAAAAAAAAAAAAAGAGGATTGAGAAACGTAAATGACCACAGACTATTGCTGATGTCATCAAATTTCGGAATTGAACGACACTGGCTATTCCCATTCTCCCTCCCTATTCCCTACAAAAAAACGTTATAGCATATAGTGCTTTGGATTTTAGAATTTGGACACCATGCTCACAACTTTTTTTTAAACAGCAAATATGACGTGATCTGTTTCATGGAGTAAAAAAAACCCATATAATACGAGCATTTTACAAAGATTATTTATAAATCCACTGTGTTCTGATGATGAAAATGTGGATAGGTTATTAAAAAATATATATATAATTTATACATTTTTTACACCAAAATTGTTCAAGCTCACTATATTGTGGTCTATATTCTCCAATCTAGTGAGCATCCGAGACTTCTGGGAAAATTCTAGGTTAGGTCAGCTCTGTGAAATGGCAAACAGACTATACAGTGCACTAAGTAGTGAGTAAAAAAAGGTACTCGGAACACAACCACTATTTTTTCCTGATCTCTCCGGAGAAGCCGTAAGTGTAGGGAAGCAATTCGGATTCAACTATTCATTTAACGGCGGAGGAAAGTAGATTCCTCCTCCGACGTCTCAACTTCAGCTTTTTGTTCCGCCTCATTCCAGCCAGACAAATCATAATTAGTTTGAAAGAGTCTATTAGGATTGTCTTTTTTTTTTTTTTTTTTACATGGCTCTTGGGTGAAAAGGCGTAATTATAAACCCTTTCAGTTTGTAGGAAACCTTTCTTTTGTCTCCTTAACTGGAACAGAAACAATGAGGACAATTCTAGCAGTCAATCAGGAGGGTTTCACTGCCATAAGAACACGTGGACACAACGGTTTACAGCCACACAGATGTGCGGAAACAGAGAGATGCCTTCAGGCTCCGTGGGAAGATCTGGTGTTCTCCAAGAAGAGAAGGAGAGGGAAAAAATGACAATAACACATGCAAGTAGGCCTGGGCGATAAAACGCTAACGATATATATATTGCGGTAGAACTTGTTCTTGATAGAGGAATGAGTCTTTTGTGACAGACTTTTATATTGAAAGGGTCTGAAATTGACACTCGTCAGTTGCAAACATTTTCTCCTCTTTGGTGAGTATAAGTTAGAAAGCTAGTCGCCACACGGTAAATAAATGTTTGCATCTAATTATTTATGTTTGTTATCTCTCATTTTGATATTATTAATTTTTTTGTACCTTTCCACTTCCTGGAAAAAAACGTAAATAAACGCATGCAAGACATGTGAGTCTCACACACACCTTTTCCTAGTTATTTAAAAACTAGTTGCGTGATTTTTAGCGCATCTATTATATTGAGAGTACAATAAAAAAATGAATATTTAAATAAAATGATCTGCTAAAGATTAAACTTTTTTTTTGAGCTACAGAAGGTTTTAAATTTGACAAATAGTTATTTGGTTTTATATCATGATATATATAGTTATCGCCCGAAATGGGAAAAACTATATTGTGATATAAAAAATTCCATATCGCCCAGCCCTACATGTAAGAATAAGGAATTGACTTTAAGGAAAACACAGTTTATGCTTTTGAGAAAGCATTACAGTAGTGATGCAAAAGAAAAAATTATCTACAATTGTCCAAAACATGGAACTTGCACCAAAAATGATTGTATCAATAAGGAAATCGTCAGCCGTGCACTTTTCTCTAGATGGAATAGTGTTCTCAAAGTTTTATAGAACTTCAAACTTTTACTAAGACTTTAGAAAACGTACTTATTTATGACTTTCCATACTTGTGTCATGTGTTTGATCACATCACAGCAATCAGCTGTCATGGTTCACTGGGTCAGAGCTGTTGCATAAGCAAAGCTGAAGGAATGACCTCGCTGAACCTGCGAGGCAACGCTCAGGGTTTGCTAAGAGCGGGACAGAATAGAGAGACAAAGAAATAGATTTGGAGCACACAAGACGAGGAAATCTCAAGCACGACTATAAATTTAATATAAAGATAAAAAATGCTCAGAGTTAAGGCTGTATAAAAGCCGTTTCCCTCCTTAAGTGACATCATTGCTCTCATCTCTTGATGCCCCCGCCCCGCTCGTGCTGCACTAACTCTTCCTCTGTTTAACCAGAGGCCGAAAGGGCCAGAGGCAGACTGTCTGGCTGCAACCCAAATGGCTTTCTCTATGGATATAAACAGGCCGACCATGGCCCTGGACCACACATAAACACCGTCCTGAGAGCGCAGGCCGGGACTCAGCTCGCCAGCTTGTGTGTGTTAGCCAGAAAACGACAACAGACAGCGAGAGAACTAATTCAGATAAAGTTCAGACGGTCCGGTTGATCTCACATTGCATCAAATGAATACCTTCACTGGCACCAAATGGTCACGAGTGATAAAAGTGATTGGAATGTGCGGTTGCCCTGTAAAACATGCCTCCCTTCATGTTTCAGCAGCTTTTATGTGGCCGTCAGAACGGGTGATCGATGGAGGCCTTTGGGGTGGATGTGTTTTGTTTACCAGATAAGATAAGCAAACACTGCCGTTGATTGAGTCGAGAGTGTTTATATTTTCCATGTTTGACATGAGACGAAGCCCAGAAATGGTCAGTGGGGGTCCTGGGGCAAAAAGGTCACATGTTCAACTTTAAATTTCAACTGAAATAAATTAGGACAACTTTAAAGGCTCACCCCAATCACCTTTTGATCTACTGTAAAAGTGTTGCAAGTGTTTGCTTTTTTTTTTGTTAAATGATGATTTAGGCTAAATCCAAAAATCTGTCTCGATTTCTAGGACATAGTTTCTGCAGAACAGCAGGAGTTGATTAGAAATTTCTGCTGATGGAGAGCACCACCGCCTCCCCTTCCTGTCACCCATAACTGAGCGATCTGTTGAGATGTTCTCTCGGTCCTAAACACCCCTAAACTAACATTTGTGGTGCAACAAATAGCAAGCAAAATTTTAGCTGAAGAGGATAATAAAGACATACATGGATCTAGTTGGAGCAGAGAGCTTGTTGCCCGCTCAGTGTATCATTTACGTAACTCAAATCACATTTTTTTGTCTGCTCCCAATTTAAAAAGATTTGAATTAAGTGGAAACGAGGCTAAAGAGTCTGGAAAAAAATTGACTAAACTAGCAAAGTTCCTCCTGGATGCTGAGGAGGAATGAAGGGCGCAGACACAGCAGATAAGCACACAACCTCAGCAGTTAACACAAACATTAAATCACACCCATAAAGGAGAACGCACACTTTGGCTGACTCAACCTTAAACGCTCTGCTGACATTCTCCCTCATCTCCCCTCTGGGTGAGGGTCTCCTGCATTATCAGAAAACGTCCCCCCTGGATGGACCACACACACGCCTCACTATGAGCTCGCTAAGGCCTTCAGAGCTGAATAGAGCAGGTTAAAAACAACTAATTCCAATTATAATTGTAAAGAAAATAGGCTGAAAATACAGATCTTTATCTGCAAAATACATCAGTGATTAAATAATTAGCCTGTGGTGACACAGCGGTCAATCACGGTCTGCACACTAAAGACTTTCTATAAGTAACCTCAAATCAAGCCTCCTTCAATGAGCCCTCTGAGGTTCCGATGACTTCCTTTAATGGGGGATATTCCCGCTAGAATAGCAACTTATAGGCATGACGTCTCCGCAGACATAAACTTAAATTGGTTTCTCTGCCTTTTGAAGCCAACTTTGGAAGTTGGGCCGAGGTTAATCATTTTAACAGTAAATTATTGCAGAGCAAGGCGGTTCTTTTTCTGTGAGCGAACTGGCAGAGACGAGAATGCCGCGTCCTTGTTTGGAGAAAACAGTCTATGAGTCTATGAACCCTGTGACGATACCCATCTATGACGCAATGAAACTTAATTCGGCTGTTATATAGCAGCACTTCCTGAAGATGAGGGAAGCTTTACATCAAACTTCGACCTTTATCTCTTTTATCGGAGATTTTGCGCAACAAAAAGCTGCAATAAAAGTATAATAAAAAGTCGTGTTTTATAGGAGACTGGTTTAATCCAGTCTACTGAGCAAAGATAGATAAATAAAGCGAATTAAAACATCTAAATCTGTTGCTTTCATTTAGCTGCTAATTGCCTAGCATTGCTTTTGCAGTTCAGTTGACATCCAGAGTGTCAATGAACCTGTGTAGAGTTAAAGGAGGGTGTGTCATTGTGTGTGTGTGTGTGTGCACAAACAGCTGCTGTAGTAGATGGTGACAGGCAGGGTGTTAAGGAGACAGACCGTTGTTGAACAGTAGGCGGGGGGAGATGTGCAAGCTGATGAAATGCAGGATAATCCTAGCCTTAGGCGAGTGAACAGTTAGTGGCAGTGCATGGATTTGTGAATGTGTGTGTGTTTGTGTGTTTAGGTTGCTACGGCAAACAATCAGAATCAGAAAAGCAAAACAACTATCTGAAATTGTTCATTTATCAATTAGCAACGTCCATGCAGCTGGTAATAAATGCTGAGGTGTCGTTTTGCGTCCTTGTCTGCTCGCCGACTTACCTCGGAGGCAGAGGAAGGTGAGGAAGTCCTCCGTCTTGGGCTTGCGTCTGGACAGGTCCTGAATGGAGGACGACAGGGATGAGGACGACAGCGATGACAGGGAAGAGGATGACCCGGTGGCCAGGCCGCCGTTCAATCCGTTGGGGTCGGCCACTTTGACGGGCGTAGTGCTGGGTGAATTGGGCTGCGACTGGGCGAACTTCCTCTGAGCCTGAAGCCGAGGTCTGAAGGGGAAGAAAACATGTTTTTGGGTTGAACAGCCTCATTCTGCACTGTGTCAAACAGCATTGTGGGTTACAAAAGATTTATTTTTACAGATCAGCCATTTTTTTTCTTTTCTCTTTTAATACTGTGGTCCGGGAGCTATTATCTTGCTGCAGAGTGCTTTTCTTACATCTGCCCTGGAGTGAGGATTTAAAGTCCATGGGTGTGTAAACACAGACTTTTATTTGAATGTACATAAACACAAAACACAATGTTGTCCTTTCAATTAAGTCCCCTACGATCATCTGTAAATCTATTGAAAAACGTGTTGTTTTCTAGAACATGCAGAGAGGCAGTAGCTCATTAGAAATTCATCTCAGAGTTGTTGGCATGAAGTAAATCTGCACCACTTCCCATCATCCATTTGATTACATGTTTTCTCAACACGTTCTCTCTCCCAACCTTCCACGCATGTACGTTTGGTTAAGGACCTCTCTGCATCTCTTTTTGACGTTTTGGGTGTCCCTAACTAGTTATTTTTTGATGTGCTGACTGTTCGTAAAATCAAGGGAAGTTGAGGTGTCCTTAACCAAACATCAATATCCGACGAGTTGGGAGTAAAAATGTGTTTGTTTTCCCACAAGCTTACAGCCTCGCACAACCCAACCTAACATTACCAGTGCAACAAACAATATTACAGCTATCTAGCTGCTCGGACGAGGAAACCAAAGATGTACATGGGGTGGCGTTGTCTAAAAGTGGATGCATAAGAAGCACAGCAGTGCGCTTGTGGCCACGCCCAGTGTATGTTCTGAAATTTGTCTGCTCCTGATTCACAACAATACAAATAAAAAAAATACTTGCAAATGCAGTTTTGAAATATTTTTTTTTATATGTTCTTCATCATTAGAAAAAGAAAAGAACACGTTTAAATGCCAAAAACACAATTTCAATTGGAAAGGACCTTTCAGTTCAGATCTCCATGTCTGCATTTTCATTTTCTACTTCTTCATCTCATGTTTCACACCTTCAACCTCCACCTCAGACTGGCTCCTTTGTAAACATTTTCTGTTTTTTTTTTTTTTTGCATTCCTGTATAGGAGCAGATTAAAATAAAGAAGCGTATACCCAGAAGAAAGATATGGACTTGGCTTTATAGATAACACAACTGGGCGTTTACTCTCAACACACACAAATCCACAGGCCCACACGAACCAGAGAGTGGCCTCAATTGATTAGTGCTGCTATGTGTCAGTGAGAACATAAGCTACGCTATAAACGTCCAGGAGTAGTGATAGAAGCAATGCGATATCCTAGTATTATTTGTCAATTTGCTCTGGATCAGACTGAGGAAAAGGATAGAAATGGGATCATGTCTGAAGAACACCCACAATGCATTCGGAGCAGCCACTGAGAGGCGCACGGCTCCAATTACACTCCAATCAAAGAGGAGCGCCGAGTCAAAACGTGTCAATTTCCTGCCCTGACGTACACTCGATATGGGAGAAATTGAGGAATGATTGCTCAGACGTTGCCCGGGCTCTCCGTGTGGAAGCAAAGAGCCGAGAACTATTGTTTGTCGTTCAAATAAAGTAAACAACACCAATGCAGGAAGCTATGAGATAAAATCAATAAAATTAAAAAGTAATCTTTAATTACAATAAACTTTTCAATCATGCAAACAGTAGTTTGAATTATACAGATGAATAGGTGCTCAGTGTAAGATAACCAAAAAGAAATGCATCAATAATAACAGATTTGTCGCTTTGCACACATCTGTGATTTTTAATTACTAAAGGACCCAAAAAAATAAATAGAAAAGGCAAAATACGTTTTTTTAATGTGTTTTTGGTAATTCTAATTTCATTATATTTATTTTTTATTTCAAATTATTTTAGTTATTACGACATCATCCAAAAAAAAAAAAAAAAAAACAGCGTAGATTACAAGGTTAAAGTTGTAAATTTACTTATTCAATTTCCTCAATTTAAGACTTTAGGAGCACCTTAAAAAAAAGGATTATTACATGATTAGCAACATTTCTGCACTTCCAGTAATTTCTTCCTCCACAGAAGAAAAGATCTCCAAGTCTGTGTAATGTTATTGTCTGAAGAGGCCAAGTTTCTGGCATTTTCTTTTCAAAGTTCTTATGCTAATAATAATTTGATTTTCAGTCACCAAAAGGTTGAGAAGTTCTTTGTTTTTGAAACCTATCTGGAAATAAAGCTTCACGAAATGCTATACAACTTTCATCTTCAAACATGGCTCCAATAAACAGACAACTTTAAATTCATGACACGCTTTAAAGTCGGGAATTTACGATATTTAAAAGAATTTTAAAAAGGTGACTTTTAAAGATGTAAATCTTCGTAATGTAGTTTAACAGCTCTGATTTCTTTCTTTTTTTTTTTTTGTAAATTGGCCCTAAAACTCCATTGTAAGTTACCCAATCAGATGCTTCAATAAAAGTAGGTGGTCTTTCATTGAATGTTTGAAAGATTTTCTGTGGCCACTTTCAAGTGGTAGGGGTCTGCCCCTCCAGCAAGCTTACTCCTGATTGGTGAGAGTGGTTGCCATAGAAACATGGATTCAGACTGATTCAGAGCAATCACTACTAATTAATTTCATTTAGCTCCAACAAGGTGGTATCTGTATTCCAAAAATTTTTTAGCTTGAATTCACTTCATTTTGTTGGAACTAAAATCGAGTCCTTCTCTTCACACTCACTCAGTCCAGTTCTTTTATGCAGTCAATAGTTCAGGCGAAAAACAAACTTAAGAGGGCTGGAATAAGACTGGGGAAAAAGGAAAATCCTTGGAAAAAAACAACAAAATTGAAGAGGAGCTGATCATAGAAGTTTGAAGAAAAACAAGAATGGAGATGGTGTTCAAAAGGGGGAATTGAAAGACGAGAAGTTTGCGTAAATGAAGGGAAAAATGGGAAAAATACAAAACCCAGTGCAACGATTTTGCTAAACTAAACCATTATAATCCATTTCTTTTTATTTGGCTATTGCCAAACAAGGACCCAGCTCTTTCTAAAATCCTGTTTAGAAGCAGGTAACATTTGTTCTCCATCATATGAATAAATGACATGGATTTAGCAGCTTAAAGAGAGGGAGTGAAGGGACAAAAGAAGAGCAGGGCTGAAACAAATAAGGTTGACATAATAAAATTAACAGTTTACTGAATCTTGATTAGACAGTTATCAGATTCCAGCTGTTATCAGCAGTTTCCTTTAAATTAAAACCGAAGAGTCTATTTTCCAACATTTTTGCACCAACTTTTTTCCCTTTTTTTAATTGAAGGCTAACAGCAAGGAAATACTAAACAAAAATGTAATAACAAAAACATGTGGTTCAATGATGGGGTGATAATTGAGGAATTTAAATGTTAACAAAAAGTTTCAAACACAATGGCTCTTCTTCAGAAACCTTGCTTGAGCGAGTAAAACAGGTCTAAAGTGAAAGCTACCATAAATGTTGATGCAACAACAGTCACAGCAACGATTATTTCCCAATTTCCACCCATTATCTTTAGAATCATGGAAAGTTCAGCCAATAAATCTGACGTTGAGAGAACATACAATGAAGAGTGCGAGGTTTCGGGCAAATGCAGAGAAACCAGCATGGGAACAATTTGCATCGACAAAGCTGTTTTGTATTTACTGGCACCGGATGAAGGGCTGAGTGGTAACATGATGCCTCTGGACTGAGCGCTCTGTGTGCCCAGAGGTGATCCGTTTGTGAGAAAACATGTGGAAGTAGAGATTCAAGCTGTTTCCAGGCATGTAGGGCTGTGGAGTAGTCACTGGCGTGATCACAGGCTGGGAAAAAAAGGCTGATGCGGGTTACACTAGACCCAAAAGTCTAGAAGTAAATAGTAAGTGATATCTATTGATCCTGGAGGGTGTGACGTCACACATATCTGTCAGCATCAGAGCTCTGAATCATTGACAATTTTATCACAAAAGAAAAAAAAAAGGATTTAATTGATGACTTGCTAAGACAATTTGTTTTATGTCTGTATCCTAATATCTTTAAAAGATCTTTCCATGGCAACCTTAAAGAAGACGAGCCTGCCTTCACAGGAAAAGCATCCGCACTGCAGAGACATATTTCATCCAGACGCTATGAAAGAGACGGTTCATCTCTGATCTTTGCAGGTTGAATACATAATAAACCCGACAGAGAAGGCGTTTTCTTTCTTTTTTTTTTTTTTTTACACAGTTCAAACTGAGTTTGTGAAGCCAGCATCACATTAAGCAATAAAACCTCCTCTGGTTTACTGTCAGAGCAAAGAAAACAAGGCAATAAATACAAAAAGCAATGCAAATAACACTTTTGCATAAAGACAAAGACAAAGCTGCTTAAGCAACACTATAAGAGCATCTATCAGCAACAGATTAATGTGTAATATCATTTAAATATCTAACATATGCACATTAAATCTTGACACAATCTTGGCTATGAAGCAGGACGTGGAATCTGATAGCAAGCGAAAATCAAACTTTTTATGTTCAAGCTTAGAATATTCTTACCATTTATAAGGACTTGCTACTTTAAATTTGTCAGATTTGCTGCAGGATTAGACAGGAAAATGCAAAAGCAGAGTGTACTGCAGTTTCAGAAGCCAAACACACATCTGCTACACCTACTTACAGGACACATGAGCCTGAACATGAACACATGCCAGAGAAAAACCACACAGATGGTGTTAAAAGAAGACATTTTTAATAACACCAGAAATAAAGAACACAAAAGATGAGATCCACCCACTTCTGTTAAATTGTGCACTAAATTTGATTGTAGATTTGAATACTGGGGTTGCCTTTAATGGGGTGTTATGGTCTGTTATGACATAACTTCTGGAATGAAGCCAAAGCTCGGTGTAATAGCATTTCAAAAAGTCAAAAAAGATTTTTATTTGTTTTATTTATAGTAACATGAATTATTGAGTGCTATAAATATAAAGAAAAAATAAAATTGGTTAAAAAAAACTGATACAAGTGAAAATCACGTTTTTCTGTTCTTTTCTCTGTGGGTTTCCAAATTATTTGCCATATTTGTTGAGTTTAAAATGTGTAAGGGCCAATCACTTGTCTT
Source organism: Oryzias javanicus (assembly GCA_003999625.1). Taxonomy (NCBI): domain Eukaryota; kingdom Metazoa; phylum Chordata; class Actinopteri; order Beloniformes; family Adrianichthyidae; genus Oryzias; species Oryzias javanicus. The sequence continues at coordinate 25,975,711 of CM012447.1, read as the reverse complement.
GTTTTCATTAAATATAATAACATTAAAGATGTACGATATGTTGGGGGGGGGTTACTTTTACACATAAAACAGACACATCTGAGGACATTTTTATGAAAATTACAGTTAATGTTGTATTTACAGACCGGAATAAACAAAGAAAAAGTCTGTCTGGGAAATACAAAATTTGTCAAATTAAATTTAGGTTTACAGAAATGTTACATATATTATCAGGAAACATGAGCTACTTTTTTCCTCTAAACAATCCTGTGAACATTCACACCCTCCAGGGTAATGTAGACTATTAACTACATTATTATTACAATTAACGCTTCCAAGGCAGAGGAGGGACAAATATTCCATAAGAACCAAGCAAAGGAGGTAAAAAAGCTGCCATAAACAAAAATGATTCAAGGTTGAAATAATGCTTAAGGTATTCCACATTTAGCTGTGATCTTAGGGTGTTTAACAAAATTACATCTGACAGATAAGAACAAGAGAGAATCTTGCAATGGTTTACCTCTTATGGTGAGGGTTACAGTTTGAAGAGCGGAGCCATGAGCCTGACTCTGCACCTTCGGGGCTGTAGTAACCGATTCCAGATGGCCCACATGGTCCTGATAAAGCACTGCCTCGCTGCAGCTGGCTCTCAGAAAGCATGTGTGTGCAAGAGCCTGGATCGATTTCACCCTCACAGGGACATCCCAAACGTTCGACTTTATGTTTTAGGACTCTAAAGTGTATATATGTTAATATGCAACTATTAATCTTGACAAAGTGACCCCGTTTAACCAAAGTCTCCAAGTACTCTTAGACTCGTTCATCAACCTGTCTGTTCAAATAAAAACACTTTGCCAAGTCAGCAAATAAAACCTTTTCAGCATGAGTTTTCTAACTTTGTGAAACGTTTTATTTATACTGACATAAATATGCAATGTTGACATGATTGCTGTGTACACCTCCAGCAGAAAACTAGGGAAAAGTAGCTTTTTGTCAACCATCTGGTCATTATTTGACATTTTTTTTAAACAACACAATTTAAACAGAAAAAGAAAAACTATCACATTAGTTTTCAAGAAAATAACGACGATTCCGAACTGAACATCCTCTGAACTCTATGGGGTTTGTTGCTTTTCTGTCTCCATGTACTAGTATAAGTTATGATAATGGAAAGAAGTGAGGAATCAAACATACTAAGACCCCATATGCGGACACTCAGAACCACGTCACATAGACCGCGCAAGTATACAGCAAACACAAATAAACACTCATTAGTCTACCAGTCAAGGCTGCCACAAGGACAAATGGTTCGCTCGCCATTCTCCGCTTTAGGCCCAGACAAATTACACCAGGTACTTCACTGGGACAGGCTACAATAACAATGACTGTGAGGCATGTAACGGCATACGGTGTTTTATGTTCTATAGCTTTCCTCGAACGTCCCGAAAAATGTGTGAAAGCGACACTACAAGACGTGTTTTTAAACCTGAGATGAGACCATTAAGAGCCTCAAAGAGCTCCATAAAAGGTTCTCAATAGAATGTGCACGTGTGGATGTGTGTGGGTTTCAATGCACCATAAAAGGAGGGAGAGTCCATGAATGGTAGATATGGAGAAAGTCAACATATTTGAAATGGATTTACAGATGGAGCTGAATATCTGTTAAACATAGAACTGATTTGATTTTGATTGACACACTTAAACTTCGATTTAATTTACAATTTGATTAAATAAAGATTGTTTCTAAATTCAATCCAAAACTAATTTAGTTTGGTTGGGAAATCGCTTTTTATACAACTACTGATTAAACTGAACAAACTGAACAGAAAAGTATCCAAAAAGTTTAAGAAAAATTACAAAAATTGGAAGTTGATTCGTGAAGACTGTCAGTCACTTCAAATGTAAAGATATGAGCCCTTTGGACTTCATACACTGCTTGAATAGATACCAATAGAGCCAAAGGTTCAAAGTAGAAACTGCAAGGTTCCTGAAGGGTATTGTACAAAATAGCCATCTAAAAACTGAACAAAGGATAAAAGGTTTGATACTAAGCTGCGTTCTTGTGCAAGCTAACTAAAGACAATGGTTGTTAACAGAGGAAAAATTGGCAGTTTTTGTCTACAGGCATGCTGCGAGGGACAGATTGTAGCAAACACCTATGCAACACGCAAGGGTCAGTAAGGATGAAGAAGCACGGACACATTCACACATCTTGCTGACTTTGCAAGGGTCCTCTTACTTCATGTATTAACTGGTGCTCCTTGCGTCTAGACTGACTCTTTTAGAAAACTGGACACATCGAAATATTGTTTGTGTGGATATATTACATGCATACCCGGTATATGTGGTATTAGCATGGGAGTCAATAAAAAGCCAGTACTCTCGACATATGCCGCCTAAATGGAAAATAGCGTATACCTATGTAGCGCTTTGCTACCTTCTTACAAAGTCCAAAGCGCTCAACAGTCACAGTCCCATTCACACACTGAAACTGTATTTTTAAGAGTCTTTGTGACTGATATCAACGTTCAGGGTGCAAATTTGAATAAAAAAGAAGTTTTGTCAGACTAATGACCTGAAAGAAAAATTAATGTGCACAGCCAGAAACTAATGACATTTCAAGCCTCAAAAGGTAGTAAAAAAACTTTAAACAAAACCCAAAGAACAGAATGGGAATTGATAACTTGCTGTGAAACTATAAACGTATCCATCTATTTCTGAATGTAAATTTAACACCAGCTCAACAATCGAAAACACAAATCAGCGGTCTGTGAATCTAGTCTGTGTGCAATTTTCCCATCAGTGCCAGACTTTGTTGTCTTTTCTCCATTAGTTGTTGGTGTCGGAGTGAATACAGATTTCCCACAAAGTTATCAAAAAGAAATCAACATACAAATTAACACCTTTAATGGTAGTCAATGTGTGTTGCACTCTGCCATAAATGCAAATGCTGATTATGCATTACTGACAATAGTCACTGGTCATGCTAGACAACTGTGTGTGTGTGTGTGTCTGCACACACTTGGCATTCATTAAGTCAAAACAAAACAAGCAGCAGCAGCTGAGTGTGTGCCTTGGCTCAGGCACCAGAGAAAAACAGAAAAAAGATTCAAAGAGGGCGGGGGGGCAGCACTGAGGAAGGAGGGAGACAAAGAAAAGAGGGAATGACAAAAACCCGGTGCAGAAGTCAACCAGAACACTCAACTTGTGGTCCACACAATTGTGCTCACACGTCTGCAGTGCGTAAGAAGTTTTGTCACTTTCACGCGCAGATGAACAACTCACAGTGTTCCCGCGGGAGACGCAACGCCAACCGCATGGAACTAGTCACCAAATAGGGTTAAAAAAACTCTTGCTTTTCAGTATGTTGCAGGAGTCCAACAGCTTCCAGCATGTCAAGGAAAATGCTTTTTTTAGACTGCGTTTGAGATCCAAAATTTTTCAGAATAAAAGAATATTATTGGAAAAGGTAATTAGTCACAAAATGGAAGACAAACATGGAGAGCTGGACTGTAATGATGTTAGTGAGCATTTTTAGTGCTTCGCTTGGCAAAGTGCATCAGTTCTGGAGGATATGGTCCTGCTGGTAAGAGAGGACAACAGCGAGCTGGCGCGTTGGTCGGGATGTGCTGCCAGTCTCTTTACCACTCAACAAGAGCATGGGAAGGCAAACACAGAGTCGATCTCAAAGACTTCTAAAGGGGTGCCGCTTCCCTGCCAAAAATCGCTCGCACCTGTCCGTCTGTTTCCGCTTCCGCACCCAGTGTTCCCCCCTTCAGTCTACCCTCCATCCAATCAGCTTGTGTTGGCAAACTTTTTATTTGTCAAGGAGGATGTGAGAATCGGCTCTGCCTCTTTTATTTGTTTGGCTGATGCCAGCAGTGTGTCATCATCACAGTTGGTCATGTTTGGGAACAGAGAGTCTATCTAAGCCAAAGTGCAGGAATCCTTCAAGAAAAAAGGCCTAAACTGTGCACATCTGATGCTCTTTTAGCATACACTGGACTGTCTCTACCCAATAATACTAGCTTATGAGATTTAGTGTGAAATATTAAAGTAGTGCAAATCTCACTCCAGGCGTTTGTCTTTCACAGCTCTATTCCGATATATGAAAGACTTGGTGTTGTATAATTCTGAAAGGCACAAACTGCAATTATTCATTTTGTTACCATTTCTGTGAATTGAAAAGGAGGCCACAATCGAATCTAACTCCCTGATTGGTCAAAGTTCAACTGGTTTAACCTTTAACATGTGTTAATGCCCACATGTTTCATACATAAAAACAAAGTTTAAGGCCGTATCTGAATTCTCCCCCTACAGCTTCTACCTACCCTCACAGTTAGTCCTCCAAACGAAGAGTTATGGAAAAATTGTGGCCATGTCCAAATTCCTTTCCTATTCACTATGTAATGCACTATATAATGTGTTTGCCATTTTGTAGTGCTGTCCAAATCCACAATTCTAAAATCAAATGCACAGTAAATTTCCCAGAGGTCTTTGCAAAAAACTAGCGTACATTAACGCTTAATACATTAGCGAATATGGACCACAATGCGTTTCAGATCAAACAATTTTTGCAAAAAAAAAAGTGTCTAAATGTAATTTTTTAATAAACCAACCACATTTTCATCATCAGAACAGAGTGAGGTCACAAAAAGATGTTATGAAATATCCGGCGTTTACCAAAACGAAAATAAAGTAGTGAGCTCGGTGTACACATTGCTTTTAAATCCAAGTCACAATATATTACTGCACTGTGTAGGTTTTTAGTAGTTAGGGATTAGAGTGTGAATTCGGACATTTAAATTTGGACATCCTTTTCACCAGATGACATCATCAACAGTCGCCGGTAAGCTACATTGGTACGGAGCTGCTAGCGTTGGAAACACATAATATTCCGCTGCGGCATCCCGCAAGGGTTAGCCCTTAAAAAACTCATTGATTTCGGTCAGCCCTGCCCCTTCAAATGCCCCAACAATTGGTGTTGGGAGGAGCCGTAGAGGTAGGAGAACAATTTGGATTTGGCCAAAAAGTTGCTTAGGGACGTTTGAACATGAGAGTTTTGAATGCAGAAACCCGAAGCGCGCATATACACGTGTTTGCATAAACTTTTCCTTAGAAGTGGACACTTGAACGCATGTTGCTGAAGCCAGTGTGAACGTAGCATAAGAGTTAGATCCAACCACTAAGCAGGTTTGTGCATTACTACCATTCAGGATAAACGTGAAGTAAATCAAGTAAATTGGTTTTGCTTAATCCGGTTCTAGTTGTCTGTAATTTTAGGCCTAAGCTTTCTGTCCAGCCTCCCAAGCCAACTTCTGAAAGACCCTCCTCATGTATTTGCAGTTCAACATGAACCTGTTTGACGGCCAGGTACATGAAAGCCCGTAATGACCACGCTGAGATTTGGAGGCCGCGGTGTCAAATGACGGCGAGGAGGACTCGGGCAGATGCTCAACACGCAGTGAATTGGGGGCCGGGGGGCACTCATTACAGAAGGACATCTGCTGCAGTCCAGGCCCCCCTCCCTCCCCCCACGGACTCCGCCTCTCGCTTTACACTGTTTGGATGTCCTGTCAATGTGTGCAAGGAATCCTGGGCACAACAAAAACGCACACACTGCTAAAGCAGACGCACTTACACACACACACACACCTGCTGTCAGCAGGGCTGGCTGTCAATAAAAGAAGTGTTTTATTCGTGTATAAACTGGCTCAAGAATGAGCTCTGACAGAGCAGTCATTTTAAGTATGCTATAAACTCTAACTAAGATTTGTTTACTGCAAATCTGTCAAAACGTTGCCAACGGAAAACCTAAAAGAGAAATCCTTCATTTCTTTGTCATGTTCATGGAGAAAGTTGTGTTTTCTCCCATAAAAAGATGATATTTCTCCCATCCATAACCACTTTTAGCAATGCACACTTCGATATATGCTGTACAAGAAAAAGGATCAAGTTAGGAATGACCAAATATTGTGCACAGAAATTTGAGTTCTTTATTAATTCAACTGAAAGTTTTTTGCGGGGCCAGAACAAAAACGTCTGAAAGTGTTTGGGTTTCAAGAGCAGGAGAGGCGCGCTTTAACAAATGTTTGCACATCTGTGCTAAGACACAAAACCCCAACCTCTAACATTTTAATCGAAAGCAGCAAGAAAACAGGAAAATATGACAAAGTGTTTTCCTCCGTTTATAAATCAATGTTTTTGGTGGTGACGGTGCAACCGAGGAGATCGAGTGGAATAAAAAACACAAAGAGGATGACGAATGGTGTGTACAGATTTAAGGAAAGCATTTTAGTTTGGAAAAGTTGTTCCAAATGGTGGTGAATGTGTTATGTTGATGCGGGAAAGCAGCAGGAGTGTTCACACACGTACCTCTTTTTTGCAGGACTATCCTCGCCGTAGCCATTGTTCCCGTGCAGGCCCTGAGAGCGCAAGGACCCATCTTCTTTGTGGCTGCCCTTTGACCCTGTGCCATTCAGCTGTCCATTGGCTAGAGAACCTAAAAACAACATGAATATCATTAGAGTAAACATCTCACATCTCTCTAAAGCTGATTGTCTTCTTTTGGTTAAAAAGTGACAAGAAGCACCTTTATTTTCTAAAATATAATGTAAGTTTATTTATTTTATATGACATTGATGTGGAAAAAGAAGACAATTACATTCTTTATGTAAAAAAAAAATCATTTAAAAATGTTAGACTTGAAATTGACAAACATTTGACATTGTTGTGGTGTTGAATTGGAAATCAAATTATGAACATCTAAAGTGAAAGTCAACACTTAAATTAGAGCCAAACTAGCAAAAAAGAATAGCAACTTTTGCAACCTCATCAGCATTTTTACCCAATTTCTTCAAGGAAAAAAAAAATCAACATTTGTAGCCCACTGACCATATAAAGAAAAAAACAATTACTGCTGAGTTTTACATTTTCTGTGCATCCAGTTGAGAAAGCCTTAATTAATTATGTAGGACGCGACCACAAGCAACAAAAAAGCCCCAGACGGATCCTTAACTAAGAGAAGAACAACAGACACGGAGAATTCAAATGAGGTAAAAGAGTGGAGGAGAAGTTGGTGTTAATTAAGGGAGACAAGTGAATTAAGCAGATATCACACGGCTCAATTTCCTCATGGGCAGTTCCTCCGTCACAAACGGCTGTCTGACTTTAGTGTGCGAGTGAGCAAACTTCACTTTATTCAGAGTTAGAAGAAAAGAGGAGGTTACAATGATAGATTCAGGTCTTATTAACTCCCCCGAAATTAGAGAAAAGTTCCAATGGGAAACTTTAAATGCGCTTTCTTAAACTCAGTTTTCTTTAATTAAAAAAAAACAGTTTGAGTTTTTACTGTTGAAGAAAATGTTCCTTAAAACAGAGATGTCTTCTGAAGACCATCAGTGTTGGACGTTTTACTATTTGCATAAACATTGAAAGTTTCCGAATTATCCCTTGATGGTGTAAATCTACATATTAACAACATATTTTTTCCCTTTTGTTGCTTTCTCTTTCTCAGCTAAAAGACACATTGATAAGAAGTGTAATTACTTTGCCCGTTTTGTTAACAGATTGTTCAAAATATCAAAAAAAGGATGTTATTTTAATTTAGAAGAAGATGTATTTTTCAATGTTATTCCTAATATTAGCTATAAATCACGTTTTAAGGCTTTGTTATATTGTAATTATGACAGTTGTGTAGTTTTATTGCAAGTTTCATCCATATTCTTGAATTTAAAATGTATCACAGCTTTCTGTGTGAAACTGATAGATGTTAAAACTTGCCAAGGAACTATGGCAAATTTAAATACTTTGAATTTACAATTTTTATTTATTGCTTATTATGGCTCATTATTGAAACTATAATGATGAGCTTTACAATTTCATTTGTATTAAATTGAAAGGAACAAAACCTTCATATTCCCCATCCCCCCAAAAAAAACAATACAGAATTTGAATTAATAGTCCCTAACCAAGTCTAGCAACTCCAGTAAAGATTTGCTACTAAAGGCATAATACTGGAACAGGTTCATTTGAGCTCTTAAGGATTATCTAATTACTACTTTTTTTAATTAAATATCAGTTATGACCCACACATATTAGAATCTAAACAAATAATTCTGCCTTTTCATTAATTACAACATGTTAGAACATGATATTTTCCTAGTGACTAACTGCAGACGTCAAGTCTCCCCATGCAACACACCCTTCACTAATCAGGAATGTGTATCCCAACAGACACGATAAACTCCTAAAAGTGTCAAAAAGATTAGTCGAGTGAGTCGCCACAGAAGAGCGCAGGTTAGGATACGTAGCAGACTGACTAACATCATCGTGGTGAAATCGGTGTTGAACAAGTCCGGGCACTGGCATCTTTGAAAGGGGATGAAACTTCAAAGATCAGCGACAAGAGACCACGTCAAGATGAATAATTACTGAGTAGATAAAAAACAGATCTCAAACGGTGCTCAAGACTGACTAAACACATGCATGTGTTTGCTCTCACAGGGCAGGTCAGTACCTGAACGCAGAGGAGTCGTTGCCAGACACATCCCTGCGGTCAGAGTTAACAAGAGCCGGCGTGATGAGTAAGGCCGTTGTGATGCCGGTAATGCTTTATACCAGTGCTAAAATAGCGGTCGTGTCTATAGGCCAGGGATGAATCATTCTATGGTACTGAGGGGGCTTGCACACACTCCACATGTTTAGGTCAATGAATCTATTGTTTCATTCAAAGTTTTAATAAACCCTTCAACGTGAGTACCGTAGCTCCAACGTTGATGTTCTTCCAATGTAAAAACAGGAAAAGCAGCTTTGTACATTCACGCAGTCAACGTAACCCAGGTTTACTAATATTATGTGTACTGACAGAAAGGTGCTTTTTTTTTCTTCTGTGTCATAATCCAATGGGATTACGTTAATTGCGCACATGGTGAAGATTTACAGTAGTTCATAGAATGCGCCAGTTCACATGTTAAAAGGGTTAAACCAGAGTAATGAACACAATCAAATCCAAATGGTAAAAGTGATTGAAAAGGCCATAAGAGGCTTTTCCCCCAAGTTGACACCATAATCTCCCAACAGAAGTTAATTTTTTTTAATCTAAATTTTAGAATGACATCTAGCCAATGAGATGTGCAGCAGCTCATTAACCTAAACTGTGAAGAGGAAATGACTGACGCATCATGTCCCCGGAGAATGCAAACAAACAAGAAGAGGCCCATTTCACCAGCCTCGTTGTCTCCCTCCATCCATCTCCCCCCATTCCTCAAAAGAGTTGTTTGACATATGCTGGTTGCACATGAGCACCCGTCTGAGAGGCAGAGCTGGAAATCTTTGGAAAGCAGAAGACTGGGGATGGGCCAGGAGCCCCGAGCTCCTGGGATCCTCCACCTTGGAGCAGCGGAGCTAGCATACTACCCTGGTAGCTGCTCCTGTGGGAAGGGGTGGGTGGAGCCTAATCAGATTTCGGTGTGCTTAACTAAGCCCGTCGCTGCACTATGTACACCTCTGTGTCGAGAGGGAGCGAGCACAGGAACACGGGATAATACTGCATATCACAGGGCTGTTATGAGCCTATTAGCATGAGCTGCAGTAATAAGCGGAGCTGCAGCTGAGTAGTCATGCCTTTAAAAAAGACAATAGGCACGGACAAGAATGTGAATTTATAGGCTTATTATTGCAACTATAATGATAAGCTTTACAAGAAAATGGATTGCCCTGCCAAATTTAGCAGGCCAAAGATAAAATAGAGACCCTGACTGGAGCCAATAACAGTTTGGTTACTTGTCTCTAGAGCCTATTTCTGATAAACGCCATATTCCTTTAAATGGAGGGCAACTAAATGTGTCAGCTTCCTTTGCGAATGAGGATTCAGTGGTGCTAGTGGACAAAATAGACTATGACTGTTAATGGATTCAAGTATTTAATCCTATAAGCTATACATAGATTTTATATTACTGTATTTTCTGAACTATAGGTCACACCAGATTATAAAGCTCACCATCAATGAGTGGTCTGCAAATTTATGTCACTTATAAGGCGCATCAAATTATAAAGTCACAAAAGTCATAACTAAGTCCTTTGGTCAGACTTTATTAACTGCACTCACACAGTATGGCTGGACCATAGGTGTCAAACTCTGGCCCACGGGCCAAATTTGGCCCGCAGTGTAATTATATTTGGCTCGCGAGGCAATTTCAAATTAATATAAGAGCCGGTATTATATGATGGCAGCGCTGTAACACTGCAATCACCGCTTGTGCTACAAATCCCATAATGCTCTGCTGTTGCTTTGGCGCATCAATTAGGACAGAGGCAGACACGCCCCCTCCTCTGTGTCAGCAGCGTCCATGGTAGCAGTCTTGGATGTAGGAAGGAATTGATCCGTCTTCTTGCGCAATCCTTCGGCTGAAAGACGCATCTCCGAGCCTCACCCCCAGACCACACTGGGACCTCAAACTACAGTTCTCACTGTGTTGCCCTACCAAAAAATGGCAAAAAGAAAGGCAGAAAATAGAACTTTTCTGGACAGGTTGGAGACAGAATATCTGTTCACGCATGTAAAAGAAAGACCTGTTTGTCTTGTTTGAGAAGCCAATGTATCAGTAACTAAAGAGTACAATATTAGATGCATTGATATGTTTTCATTATTATTATTCTCTATTATGTTAATTCAATTATTAATTATTCTTTTTGCTGTTAGTAGTAGTATTATTAGCAACTCAATTTTGCATGCCTGCACTTTAAAGTTATATAAGCCTTGCTTGTTCAGTATTCATTGTTAAATCAAAACTTGTTCGGTATCATAATAAAAGGTTCATTTGTTCAACCTTGACCCGCGGCTTTGTTCAATTTAAAATTGTTTGACCTTGTTTGAAGCACGCTAAACGTTAGCTACATTAGAAACAATAATTGGCGTATTCACAAAACCTGTAACTTCCAACCTTGCTAAAGTCAGGTTAAACCAAACACGACTGTGATTACACTAACTTCCAACCTTGTTAGCAACATGGAAAAGAAAAAAAAAAATAGTCCAACACTGGTATAAATTAGCCATGTGAGCACATTCACAATACCTGCTACTCCCGATCTTGTTTGCAACACGTGAAAAAAATAGACCGATACCATTAAAACATACATTACTGTAACGACACATATTCCCAACCTCGTTAGGAACCCGAAAAAGAAAAAAAAACATTGCGACATTGCTACATGTTAGCTACATTCACTCCCAAACTTGTTTTTAACACATGAAAAAACAGACTGATACCAGTAACACATGTGTTATTGTGACTATGCCAACTTTGAACCTTATTAGTAACAAAAAAACTCTTCGACACAGTTATATATTAGCCACGTTAACATATTCACAACCTGTAACTTCCAACTTTATTAGCAACACGTGAAAAAACAGACAGATACTGTTTGAACAAACGTGACTGCGACTATGCTAACTCCCAAACCAGTTAGTAATACATGCATTAGCCTTGTTAGCATATTCATATTACCTGTAGCTCCCAACTTTGTTAGTAGTAAGTAAAAAAAAAAAATCAGACCATGGAATATATTAGTTGTGTTAGTATATTAGTATTACCTGTAACTCACAACTTTGTTAGCAACACGTGAAAAAAACAGACAGATGCTTTTAAAACAAACGTGACTGCGAGTATGCCAACTCCAAACACGTAAAAAAAAATATATAATACGACATTGCTTCATGATTGTCACATTCACAATTGATAAAGATTCCTCATGAAATCCATTTTTAAGCATTTCTTCAGAGCAGAGATTTTTTTTAATTAGCTGCCTGGAAAGATGATCAGAAATCATCCAGAATTTATTATTGCTCCTGCCAAAAATGGACATCAAACACAGCATGACACTTGAACCACAAGCCAGAACAAAGCCTACAACAATGTGCAGTTCTCAAACATGGCATCTGTTTTCCGCAAGTTCAAAGCAATAAATTCGAGCATCAAAGGCGAAAATGGGATTGTGTAATGGTTCAGGCGTTGTAGGGGAAGAGCAGGCGAGAAAGAGGAACAATCTGGTGGATAGAAGCAAGACGTCTTCTGTTATTTAGTCCTCTGAATCTCCTGCTTTGCTTTTTTTTTTTTTTTTTTTGCACAAGTCTACCCAGTGATGCCACAAAGAGAACAGGTTTCTCGCACCATTTGAAGTGCCACAGCTGCCACTGTTACGGTGCAAGCTGCTGGCAGCATGGGAGATGCAGAGAGACGGCGCGGTGACAGCAGACTGAGCGGTGGAGGAAACGGCGTGACATGCAGAAAACCCATTGGACGGGCGGGAGCTGAAACGTACTACCCAACAGGGACAAAGAGAGGGGAGTCAGAAACGAGGATCTATCCTCTTCAGCCCTGCTGGTTGCTTGGCCACCAGCCAGGATGCCCATCAATTGCGCTCAGGAAAATGGAAAGGAAGGCAAGAAGGGTTGAAGAAAAGAACCCAGCAGAGGGAGTTTATGAATTCAGCTCATAGCTAGAATGACAAGACACCAACAGGACAGCAAACAAGATATGGACAGTAAGAATGGAGAATGGAAAAGGAGAGACAGGAAGTTGAACACGACAAAGGCTAAAATGCATCACAGAAGACAGGAAGAGCAAAACAAATGAAAGAGAAGTGATAGATGAACAGAGAGGGAAGGATAAAGACTTGAGATGAGAAAACCAGGATTTGGAGATACAGATCAAGTAGATTAAGTGGCAAGAGGCAGGGAACAGACAGGATTTTGCGGAGAGGGCAGTAACCAGAGTCCTATTGATGTGAAATCGAGCCCTGCCTTGGGTAAGACACAAGCGGAAGGACAAACGGATGAGGAGATGGGGAGGAGAAAAAAAAAAAAAAAAGAGAGGAGGAATGTGGGTGGGCAAAGGATGCGCTGGTGAATGAGCGGAAGATGGAATATAGAAGGGCATAATGTCATTTGTTAAATAATGCAAGGAAGGAGACAGAGAGGCAGGAAGAGCATTGAGGATGGATGGATGCCAAGACCTAAAGATGAAGAGGCTGAGAAGATGGCTTGATTGCTGTTTTGGGTAAAGTGAAGATGGTAAGAAGGAAAAACCCTCTAAAACAGCTGACTGACCTTCTGTCAAACCCTCTTTTCAAGTAGAAACAGAATCTGCTGCTACACTAAAACATGGAGGTCTACCAAGAGATGCCCTCACAAAATCTGTTCCAGCTTTCCAGGAGTTTGCCGCATCAGTTTGAAAAAACACAAAAACAAAAACTTTTCATCAAGAACTTTTAGGTCAAACAACGACCTGAGATTGTCCAGTGTACTATGGGGAATTCTTCAGTTTCAACTAACTGGTCTAAAAATGTTTACCATTGCCAGAAAATCTGCTCTGTGGCTCATTATTGCAACTGCTCATCCTAATATGCCCAGGTTTCACACTGAGTAGATAGAAATATGAAATATCATGACATACTTGTTTCTTTGTGTTTATTTGATTCTTATTCAAGACCATGATTTCTTTTGTATTTTTTTGTATTTTTTGTTGATGGTTTGCCTCAAGGTTTTTATCAAAGCAAAAGGATGCCTAAGCTCAAAAAAAGGTTGAAAGCATACATTAGTGGCCGAATTATTCTCAAATACCTCTAATTTACACATAAGTGAAAAGGAACATTTTTGTTTGGACAATTATGCTCCTAAGTACCAGGTTTTCTTTCACTCAAGCCCAAAAGAGAAAAAAAAATCCTCATGTTTATTGAGATAAATAATTTCCTCAAAGATGAGTATCAGTAAAAAGTCTTCGATATACTAACAAAAGTCTTAGTTCTAGCGTTTGTTCTGCACTTAAAGACGCACGTGAAAGCCTTCATTTTTTACAAAAAAACAACAGTTCACTTTAATATCCGGAGTGTCTTATATATTAATTTATTATGGTTGTCCTTATCAACATTGAAGTGATTTTGAGAGGTCCACTGTCAAAATGTCAGTCTTGTGTTTTCTGAGTTGCAAACAAGATAAGGAAAATTGTAACCGTGCTAAACTGGCTAGCGTGTAGCAGTGCCAAAGCTAAAGCAGCTAAGTGTGTTGGACTGTTGTTTTTAAGTGTTACTAACAAGGTTGGGAGTTAGTGTAATCACAGTAACCTTTTGTTTTTTTTTGTTTTTTTACAGTACCATTTTTTTGGGTCACATGTTACAGTTAATATAAAAACGCTTACAGGGCTAACATGCAATTACTCAGAACACAGTTATTAATATCAGACTGACTCATCTCTGACCCTTTCATTTAGCATAATATGCCTTATAGTTAGGTGCTCCTTATATTTGACATAAATTATAAAATATATCAAATTAATGGACATGCGCCTTATAATTCAGTGCACCCAGTAGTACAAAAAATACTGTATGTATCCTTCATTTTGGCAGTAATTTTGTTTCACTTCACATCCATCTCCTCAACTGTGAGAAGACCAGAAAACAAATCAAACAGATTTTCTGTTCCAGAACTTAAGTCCAAAATAAGGAGTTATTTTTTTTGATCCTCCAAATTTTTTATGTCTATATTTATAAGCAATTGATGTACACACATGAGATAAAGATAATGCTTCCTTTTGGAAATCACATTTACACACATTTTACAAGTTTTCAAAGAAGAATTATTCTTTCCTATACATCTTTATAGTTTATTTTGTCTACTATTTATGTAATAATGGTTTTCCATGACTAACCGCTGTGGCACAAGCCGAGCTCCAATGAAAGCCGAGAGCCTCTAACCCGCACTCCTCCAAAACAGCAGGGGACACCCATTCAGAATGTAGCGCATGCTGAGGCTGATACTCCAAAATGGCTGACAGTTTCACCATCATGTCTATGTGGGATGGGAAACTGCCACTCGTGCAGCATGCAAAGCAATGCTAACCTACAGTGCTCCAAAGCAGCAGGATCGCCTATTCAGCCCGGCTTCCATTTGTGTCGGAGCGGGCTGCTGTCGTCCCCGTGCAACGGGCCACTGCAGCTTTTTAATGAGTCCCTTTTTTTGTCAGCCGATCAGGTCAGCTACCCAGCATGCCTCAAAAGTCTAGACCGTGCACGATTTAAACCACGAATCCAGGAGGCAGTACAAGCATGGTGGGGAAAAAAAATAAAGTATGAAAAAAAAGGTGTAGTTTAATACAAATGCAGGAGGAGGGTGAATGGTGGGATTAAAAGCCTGTTTCTTTCCCCATCTTTTGTTTGTTTTGTGATTCTGTCTGCTGAGAATAACTTCTGAGGAACATCTGAAGTTCAAACTTCCACTCTCTTCTGTGTTGGAGGAGCACTGGTGTCAAAATAAGACACAGTGACAGATTTTTTCAAAGCGCTGCACTCAAACACCTCTGTTTTGTGCGCAAAAATCCACAACAACTGTAACTGTTTGTGGATTTGGAATAGATTTCAGTCTGTTATTCAATTTTAAGGACCGATTTTCACTAAAGCAAAAAACAGTTTAGTAGAGCCTTGACTTGCTTACCACCTTCAAAATTCTTCATTTTGATTTTTAAAGAATAGTTGAAAACAAATGTAAAAATGATACACAAAGCTCAGTTATCTGCTCGTGTCAATGAATGAAGGGACAACGAATGATGGTTGTCTCCAAACAAATATCAACTCAAAAGCATTTAAGACCAGAGCCAATAAATACGAGAACACAAACCCACCATTGGAGTTTGTGGCGCAGTCTCCATCCAGCTGCCGTTTCTGTGCTGTCCTAAACTCCTTTAGGGAGAGATAAAGGACCTTTCGCATAACCCGCTCCTCCGACCACGGGATCCCATCACTATCATCCTGCAAAAAACAAAAAGAGAAAGGAGGTGAGTTGATTAAATAACACATTTTAATGCAGAATATCCTGATGGTTTCCGTACTTTACCGATTAAAAACAGTTTTTATGTTAATTCAGCACAAAAACATACAAGTATAGGTAATAAACAAAGATTCAGAGGAAGTAGGAAGTGGTTTCCTGATGATTCTGTTATCAGACATTGATTCATCACACACATACCTTTCCCTCCAAAACAAAAATATAAAAAAAGGAAGACAAAATAGAACCTAAACGATACAATGGAGCCATGACCTTGACTTCTAAAAGGCTTTAGATCCTAGACCTTGCAGAGTAACTGTGTGAATGTAAGGGTACAAATACAAGTTAGAAGAAAAGACATCAGGTTGAGTTACCGACTTCATCAGCTAAGTAAAGATTGATTGTTTTTCTTAGCTTCATCTTTGTAGGAGTCCAATATATTACGATGAAGTTGTATTGTTGGTATTTGAGTTGTTTATAACCGTTGTAGTTCAACTCAAAAGATTTTCTTTAAGCAAAAATCATGTGATTTGATGATGTCCTGCAAAGCAATCAAAGGGAAACCTGGTTTCTCATATGTATTTCTCTCTAAAAAAAGACAGGCAGGTAAAATTTGACTGTTTAAAGAGAGAAGCCGCTGGATAAAAGGTAAAATGTGGCCAACCGTTTGAAAACTGGTCATGATGGAGAAATTCATTTTGACGGTTTGTTCCCCACTGGAATATTATGGCCTTGAACAAGATATAAGATTTGCACAACTTTGACATTTTGTACCAAGCCTCTTCAAACTGGTAGTAACAGTCCAGTGCAAACACAGTAAGCTCTCGAACATGCATTACATGCCCGGTGTGTACATAACTTTTATACATGCAAAACTGTTACTTGGTTTCCTTGAGAAACTCAGTTTGATAAATATGTTTTAATGCAGCCAGTGAGTTCCACAAAATGACTATTTCAAATGCATAAAACGTAATGTCTGGTACACTCAGGTGTGAAGGGAGGCAAAAGAAAATGAAATTGAAACCTGCTTTCTTCACTCATTCCAACCAATTCTAGAATCCTAGAACGACAGTACCCATAGCTATGATGTGCTTTACAGTGTGCTCCAGCATGACATTAACACTACCATGACATTACATTAGCTTGCAGTTTGACATGACAATGAATTTGCATAACAACAAAAGCCGGCTGTGTTTCTCTTTGGTGAAAAAAATAGCAGGGTGCTTTCACAATGAATGGGTAGGAAGTGAATGCCAAGCAGATCGCACACATTTTCCTAAAACGCAGCTTTGTCTGGCCTTGTATTGCATTTCCTTGGAGCACATCACAGTAAACCGGCTAAAACATCACAGAAAGCATTTGCTTCAACTCTGCCGTGCTTGAGAGAATACCAGCGCATCGTGAGACACAAGAGTGGAGCAGCAATAACACTTCTCTTCTGCCTTTGCTGCTTTATTTCACCACACTAGCAGCTGTGTTTGATGTCAAACACTAATGACTAAAGGAAATGAGATTAGGACACAAGCAACA
Organism: Oryzias javanicus; assembly: GCA_003999625.1. Lineage (NCBI taxonomy): Eukaryota > Metazoa > Chordata > Actinopteri > Beloniformes > Adrianichthyidae > Oryzias > Oryzias javanicus. The sequence continues at coordinate 25,958,385 of CM012447.1, read as the reverse complement.
ATGGAGAGGTATTAATAAATAATGGAAACGGGAAATGGAGTTTGTGTTGTCAAGCCACAGGGCACGCACATTTCAGCTGTTACTTGAAGTTTTGTACAAACCCCTGTGGGGCAAAATCATTTAATATATGCTAAATATGTGAATTCAAATCCCACTGGGAATCAAATATCATGATGTTTCCCTTTGCCTGTAATAAATGTAAAGCAGTAAACCAAGAAATGATGTTTTGATGATTTGCAGAGAGCACATGCAAGTGGCATCAGCACTGATCTTCAACAGGAGTGAACAGTAAATAAAAGAGGATTTCAAGCTGCAGCACCAACACAACTAAGACAACCATGAGGCTTTGTGGAGGAAAAAAATGACAGTAGAAGGTTTTCTCAAATTGATCAGACATTCTTTATTAGTGATCTATCAAATCTAGCTCTGGAAGCATCCAGTAGCTTGATCTTGAGATGGTTAGCCAATAAAAAGTTGCTCAGTGTTAGCATCTCAACAGAAAACAAAGAAATTTGCATTTGACACCTAAGTGACATTTTTAAATGAGTCTAAAACAAAAAACAAAATCACTGTCTCTTAGGAGTCAGATGCAACTATATGCAATAGCTCTTTGTTAAAAATGAAACACCACATCGTCGTGTGTGTTGTAACCACCTACTTATGATATATGCATGATGCTATGGTACGGTGTCCTTACGGCACACTCTCTTGTTAGTGAGTACTGACCCCTTACTGATCGTGGGCCCAGGGTATGCAGGTGATTTGTAGAGTGCCGAACAATATCGGACAATTCATCACATCAACACCACTCCACAGGATTCAAAAAGGAAAATCTCTTACAACACACCTGCGTCACCTGCAGCATCTGTCATTCGCACCATACCAATAAAAAAAATATGCATGAACGTATCGGCTCATCAATATGTCTACAGCCTTGATATTCCATGTGTGCCACCTATGTATCCCGTACAGGTTTGCCCATAACTCCGCCAAATGTGATAATATTTTCATGACTTTTACAGTTTCACTCGTTTACTATGCTGCAGATTAAAATATCCGTTCTCATTGTTTAGATTGTGCTCACCGAAAGCCTGGAGGTAAGGACCTTGGCAGGGCTTGTAAAGTAGGGGTTGGGGGTAAAATATTAAAATGTATGTTTCTGCTCATGATGGAGTTGATGGCTGACAGCTCTGTGCACTCGCACACATACACACAGCCTTCGACAGGGTGGGATGTGTTGTGTGTAACACATAGTCCCTCATTACACTGTCACACATGAGCGCGCATGCAGAGACACCAGCAAGAAAGGTGCGCGAGGATTCAATTATACCATTTCTTCCTACAGTTAATGTCATCTAATCCATTGCTTGTGTGTTGGTGCGTGTGCGTGCGTGTGTGTGTGTGTGTGTCAAAGCCTGCCAGGTAAGCACCAATTACTCAGACAGCTCACTAGCACCCTTTTCCACACAGTGTGGCACAAGGCCAAACGTAGAATGACACACACACACATACACACACAGCACTGACAGTAAATCTCATGGCTACAAACATTCTCACATAGAATCACACAGCTAATACATGCGAGCAACGTAGCTGAGCTCTGCAAAAACTGACCTTAGAGCACACCAGAGTTTATGCTTCCTCTTTCACATTGATTCCTTGTATTATCCACAGACAATACAAGAGACTGGAAGAGTAAAAGGAGGTAAAGGGACGCCAACTATTCCACCAAGTAGGGGGGAAAAAAACTACATCATAACTTAAAGAAATGTGTTAAACGCTAGCTTATTATAGGGTTAGCAAATAATGCGATATGAGAAGTGTGTAACCTCTTTCTTGGGGTGTTTACCTATCAATCTCCACCTGTTAAAAATCAGACAAAAATCATGTTTGTTAATGAAGGATTTCCCAATCTATAGTAGTCTAAAGATTCATATCGTAATTTGTGGTCAGCAATATGATCCACAACATCTTTAGCAAAAATTCAAAATAAAACTACTGTGCCTTAATCCAAGTTTTCCAATATTGATTATAATCGATTTATTTGATTTTAAAATTATATAATGGTGAATATCATGGGTGAGCGAACTATGGCCAGGGGGCTAAATGCGGCCCGTTAAGCTATTTAATCTGGCACGCATCTCCTTCTGGTCTGGCCCCTCTGTCAAATTTTAGAACCCTTTTTGGCCCACAAGTCAAAATTTTTCCCACCCCTGGTATTGGTTGATTCGGTTAACAACTTGCCTCAGACAGATCAATCTGGTTGGATCGTAGATCACAAACTGATTTGTCAAACAAGTTGTATAATCGTTACACCCCTACAAACAAACAAATAACACCATAAAACCCCCAAAAATAAAGCGCCACCTCCCTTCTAAGTTTACTATTCCTCCCTTGTTTGGTTGTTTTCGTTTGTTTTTTATGGAATTATCAGTGCAACATTCAACAATAACACTATAAACCCCCTCCTTCCATAAGAGGATTGCCAAACATTGAGAAATCCCTCAGATCTTCATAAACAGAATATTAAAATAAAAACATCCAAATACCGGTCTGCTCTGAATCGATGATGTGATGCAGGAATCTTAAGCCGGATTGGGTCTTTGGTTGTTCATCAAATTGAAAAAAAAAGTAGTGGCAGTTCCACTTCATACCCAGAGCATGGCCTGAATAATTTTAAAGGAGGGAACAGCTCAATAGCTCTGATCACAAAAAAAAATAATAATTGTGAAATTTTACTTAATGGTTTACACAGAAGAGTACAATAAAATAAGAACACAATGAGACATTTAAAAAAATGTAGGGGAATAAAAAAGCATGAAAATCAAATCTGCGTGCTGCGAGATGAATAGAGTGAACGTCCTAAGAGACCACGACCACTGTCAAAACATTCTAAGGGTTTAAACGCAAGTGGTTAATTATTGCGACACAAGAGCAGCATTATATAGGAACAAACTAAGACAGCTATGAAAGGACAATATTAGAAAAGTCTCTGCAATGAACCAATCCAGTGCTATCAAAGAATCTTTTGTGTCCTGGGTCTAGATGGGTCTGAAAACCACAACTGAAATGGCTACCTATTACATCACAACAAGCTATTCCCTCTTTTATTATCGTGTAATTATGTTTTATTACCATCTGGAACCAATCAGGAAAGATTTTTATGAGATGAAAATACCTGCTTTTTGCACATTTGCAGTCTAGCCTGTTCATATACTGATGAGTGTGAGTGCGAATGTGGGCGTGTGTGTATATGCATATGCACAAGCGAGCTGTTCCAAAAATAGTGCGGCGCTCCTGCCGAGCGCGGACGTCACGCCAGAGGAATGTGGGCCATGCGCCAGCTGTGATCTGCTCTACAAAACTGCTGTAAAAATCTGTTATTCTAGCGCACATTTCCTCTTGGAAGACAGACAGAGAGATAGATGGAGGGATCGATGGAGGACAAATGCTATTTAAACAAAGCAGAGGTTATTACATCCAGGAGTCATGATGGCTGTATCCCCCTTCTACTTGCACTTTTTTCTCACCGCTCAGTCCTTTTGTATATTTATTTATTTATTTTTTCACAAACACATGAGCCCCATCTGGCTGGCTGTGGGTGAGATTGTTGAGGTGAAGCGAAAAGCCAACGCTTTAACTGCTTGATCATGTTTAGACTGTCTTTTTTAAAATACGGAAGTCAAAGTTTCCACATTAGAAACATTATAACAACAGGACCAACGTTTCCAATACATCCGTATTTCCTTATTTCGCCTGTCCTACTCAATGATACTGATGCGTTCATTCAGTGTTAAGCCAGTTTCCGTCCAACAAGGTCTTCAGATGACCATAGCTTTTTCTGGTCCTAGTGTGGGGCTTACCTATTCAGACAGCCTCTTTGTGTTGGATCTGTTAAATAGATCAAAGATCCATTTGAACGCCATTATTATCAAAGATGACTCATAAAAACAGCAAAACAACGGGTGAAAAATAAGAAACTATAACTGGGCAGTAACCCCATCAATAGAAAAACTAGGGGTGTAAAAATGAATTTACTTAATAGATTAAAGTATTTATGAACCTATGATCCAAAAAGATTGATATATCAGAGGCAAGTTGTTAATCGAATAGAATTCTGTGGACCTCTAACATTACAAAATCACTTCAAATCCAGATTTATAATCAATCTTGGAAAATACAATTTGGATTGATGCACAATTTTTTTTTAAAACTATATCGTAAAAATGACCACATACCATCAAAGTGAACAAAACATATGTAAGGACAGCAAAAAATAATCAAACCATCATTACAGTCCAATGTGTGTAAAGACAGAATTTTGCAAAAACGTGACCATGAATTAGATTGTTTAAAATGAACCGATAGACTATGAATTGTATTGTCAGCCACAAACTATGGTGAAGTGAATCGTTAAACCCTTATAAATTGCAATGAAAAAGTATAAACACAGCAATCAAACCTCAAAATAAACTTACAAACTATCGGTTCACCTGAAGGACAAAACAGAACCAAAAACAGACATGCATTAAGGAAATCTCATTTCGGAGAAACAGGAATGATGTTTGACAAAAAAAGATGAACCAGGAAACTAAGAAAAAGAAAACTGGAAGACCTGCATTGTAGAAATAGAAATACCAGACCCACAAGTCAGAAATAGAAATACCAGACCAAATATTCAATTCCATCATGGACTGGGACAATGCAAAAGAAGCAAATGTGTCAAAGGAGTCACAGAACCTGAAAAACACAAGAACGCCACCAACCAAGACGAGGGGAAATGCCCGCTGTTACCCACTCTGGATTCTCTTTCCACAACCAGATGGGGGGAGATGGGGCCACCCCGATAGTCTTGACCTGTTTGTCCCTACGGACCACACTTCTCCTAAACAGCTGATAGTTACAGTCCATGTCACGACTGGCACTAAACCTCCCGAAGATCGGAGGGCAGGACTCGAAAACCTGTCAAAATAAACCGTATCATCATCTTCTATTTGTCTGATTAACCCTTCCGCTCTCCTTGGGGTCCAGATGGCTCCAACCACATTTTGTTATGCGATTTCTTCCATGACAAATGTGGACGAAGGGGGACAGGATTTTATGTCTGCCATGGACATTAGTGAAACTCCGAAATCAGTGAAAAAAAAAAGTTCAGCGCACTGTCCTGTGGTGTCCAGATGACCCCACTTTTAATGTAAACAAGCTAAGGAGAACGGAAGGGTTAAGATAAAAACTTCAACACATTTTAAGTGAAACTTGATTTCTCAGCTAAATGGACTACAGTCTTGTTGTTAAATAATACATAAAAAGGTGAATAATATTTGAATGAAAGGGAATTTCTGAACTCCAAGGTCCCTATTACCCAACTATGAAAACAGATTACACTTCTCTGTGGAGAATGTGTGCATGCCATGCATTCTTCTGTTAGTGACGTCTGCAAATATTTTAAAAACTTTGTAGTCTAAAAAAAGATGTTTGGTGTTCTCCTTAACTGCAGTAATGTGCTGCTTTGACATTGTTGGATTTTTATTTTTTTTATAAAGAAGACTTTGGTGAAAAGATGGAAAATTAGAAAATGATTTTGCTTTTGTGCCGCTAGATGACAGATGTCACTTTAGGCTTTACCATCCTATGTATTGTTATTGGTTACTTTCATGCGTTTTTATTTACTGCCAAAAAAACAAATTCCACACTTTTTACATTTATTTAAGAGTTTCAGACACAGATTTGGCTTTTAAAAGGTTAAAAACGATTTTTTTCTGACTTTGTGAATCCTCACAGCTTCACAAGTGAAGCTTTTCCACATTGGGTCACGAATGTTGGTGGTCTACAACGTCTTTGTAAATATTGGCAGCAGTTGCCAGAATGTCGCCATGGTCCGAAGCTTTACATCAACATGATCTGCAGACAACAGCAGTTGTTGCTACACCCCAGCTGGCTTCTTTTAGCACAAGGCACACGTTTGCTTTCCAAATATCACATTCCAATCTTAATGATCTCCTGGTCCTGCATATTTTATGGCTTCAAGACCACCGGATGCATCAGCTTGGGCTGCAGAGGATGTGCGAACGGAGCAACGCTTTTGGAGCTGCTGGGGCTGGGAGGGCTCCACACAATCATCTGATTACAACCCATCTTCATTTCACTGGAATGTGTGCTGAGCAGTTTCATAAACTATAATACTGCTGGGACCATCTATGCAACAGAAAACAAGGTTTTACAGTAAACAAAGCAGAAAAATGCTCAATTCTGAGCGTTACCTCCTTTTTTTTTTTTTTGGAATGTGTCCCGAAAGTTTGGGTTTTGGCCTTTATGCTGGCATACATCCCCTATGATCACAGAAGGAACGGCATCCTACAGCTGATTTGGCTGAAGGCCCTCAGCTGCTATATAACAAAGCCATCTGCTGCTTTTACAGCAAAACCAACACCTTAATGAGTAGAAATTCTGGCCTGGATGGCATCAATCCACTAATATTCAGCCTTTCCAAATAAAAAAAAACTATTTTATGCAATAACCAATGAACACAAACCCTTATTCTTCATTTGAAATAGAATTAGAAATAAAAAAACGTGTTTAAATGTAATTTTTTAACAAGCCATCAACATTTTCATCATCAGAACACATTGGAGTCATAAATAGACGCCGTAAAATGTTCGCATTGATTCCACTTTCACTTCATATCCGGCGTTTAGGAAAACAAAAGAAAAATAGTGAGCATCATGTCCAAAGTGCTTTGAAAATCTAGGGCACTACATAGTCCTACACTGTATAGTTCTTCTGTAGTTAGGGATTATAATGGGAAATTAGACATGGCCCAACTGTATTTCTTTACATGTTACTAACAAAGTTGGGAGTTAGCGTGGTCAAAGTAACATTTGTCTAAGCAGCATGAGTCTGTTTTTTTAGTACTGCAAACAAGGTTGGGATAACGCTAACATGGCTAACACTTCTAAACATGGCTAAAGTGTAGCGTGTTACAAAAAGTTTTCAAATCACTGACAACGGAGTAAATGAAGTCTGACTGACAGACTTATCACTGACTTTTATCTCACTAATGCATCTTATAGTTCTGTATGCCCGTTGAAATTTAGATTAAAGTAAACAACCAAGAATGTCTAAAATTTTCCTCACAAATAGAAATGTTTAAATGGTTATAAGGTATTATTTTTTTCGTTCCAAGTCTTGTTTCCGTGGTTTCTGAAGCTCTATTGAGGAAAATTCTTCAAACCAGAATGTTGTATTTTGCTTCATTTTACAGCAAGCTAACCAATGTCTCGCTGTAGACTGAAAAATGAGCCCGGTGACAGATTCCTGCTCTTCGTCTGGCAGGCTGCATAACAAATGGTGGACGTAAAGTGATAAAGAGGCTTTTTTACCACAATTACCGCACAGCTCTGTCACAATATCACCTTGAATACTCGTTGACCAGAGTTTGACTCAGTCTCGCACACTTTGCATGCGCTCGTTTTTCATTTGCCGTGGTTGCATTGGCCTGTATAACCCCATGCACAGCACCAGCTCACGTGCAGTCATTCATCACAGAAGCAGCGCCAGCAACAGATGCAACGTCTCACCTCTATTCCCGACGGATTCTTGGAAGACGCTCCCGCTGATCCCACTCAACAGCTCTGCATTACATACCGAAAACTGCCTTAATCTACACAGACAACCGCAAAGGTATGGCTTCCCTTTTCCTCAACAGAAACAGTCCATTTAGATCTGTACAGATGTTCCGATGTGCTCCATGTCTGAGGATTATAACAAGCCTTCAATTTCAAATATAATCCTAACATTTACTGAGATTTCTGACAAATGTCCATCATTCATGCTTAAAGGCAATTGAAGCCAGTTAGATATAAAATATTTGTGGCCAAATGATGTTCTTTTGAACCCACACAGTAGGTGTACACGGATGAGGAGGAAAATCTATAAAACAGACTTTTGGAAGTCTCAGAAGCTGATAGAACAGAAAATATATATATATATTCTCCTTTATTCATTCATCCTCTTGGCTGCTTGTCCCTTTAGGGGTCACTGGGTGCCAGAGTCTAACCCGGCTACTGATGGGCAAAGGCAAGGTACACCCAGGACAGGTTTCCCGTCTGTCGCAGGGCCTCAATCACACACCCATACACACTCTCATCCACACCTAGGGACATTTTAGAGTAAGCAAATAACCTATCAAGCATTTTTTTGGACAATGGGAGGAAGACGAAGTCCCCAAAGAAAAATCGCATGCACAGGGGAAATATGCAAACTCCACACAGAAAGGTCCCCAATTGGTGATTTTGTTTCAGGTCACCCAAGCAAGACTTGCTGGGGGCCTTCTTGCTGGGAGGCAAGAGCGCTAACCACTGCGCCACTGTGCAGCCCATTTTTAAGATATCCTTTTAAACAAAATATGTAAAACTGAAAGGGAGTAAAGATAAATGAATTTCTAGGAAACTACACATACTCATGAAAATACCCTTTGCTTTTCCTTAAGGTTTCAGTATAAACAACTGATAGTAGACAATTTTTTAGATTAATCTTTTACTGGTGCACAAGCTTGCATTTTTTACAAACGCACCAAACTTTGAACACGCAGAATGCTACTCAACATTGTCTCTCTGACCAACTCTGTATACGGGAGTGGTTTCAAAGCACAAGGTAAAGCCTTAAGACTGTTTTGGGCAACAAAAATTAAGCTCCACCCCTGCCGCCTAGAGACACACACAAGGAGGGGGCAGGAAGGCCAAAAGAGGAACCAGAGTAACCTCATTAGCCTCATGCCATGTCCACCAGGAACAGCCTGAAGGCTAGCGAGGTCATCCGGATAACTAGAAAAAGTCCACAAGCCTCGGGTCAGTTTATGCAGAATCTGTCTGCAACCAGGGGGAAATAAAGATATTTGTCTAAAGCATCCTGTTGTGTGTTTTTCGGGGAGACTTCTGTAAAGTTTTGATATCAGCTTTAGACAACAAAACCCAGAGACTGCTCGGTCACATCTGCCGTCTAGAGAGGCAAGTCTGCAAGCAATCAGTCAGGAGGAAACGCATTCAGGTGCCATTCACACTGCCCCTTTGTTTCCCCTCCGTACCCCCCTCCACGCTGCGCTGTTGGAAGGAGGCGTCCTGGTTTAACATCATGCTCTGTATCACCTCGAGGCTCTCTGCGAACTGCTGCATTAGCAGCGGGGGAATCACATGACTTCCTGATGATGCAAATGCTGAAGAAGCCCACTGTATTTTGATAGCGGTGACCAACACAGCCGCAAAATTGACTGCTCAGCATCAAAACCCAAGAATTAGTTATGTTTATTACGTTTAATTGCAAATGCTCACACTGATTCAGTCTCATCTTCCTAAACAGTTTTTTTTAACTGCGATTTTGTACACAGTTGCAAGGAATTAGGATTCTTAATAAAAACGTATCGAAAGTCACTTGTCACAAATACTAATGGACATCTCAAAGACGACGCATATCTGTGCACATATTTAGAGCCTCAGATTAGTCAAAAGCTTCACCGACTCGAACAAAAATCTGTCCTTCGCACATCTTCCTAAACTAATGGTATCTGTTGCTCGCAGTCAGCAGACAAACTGCCACAGGGTATTTACAAAAACCCCACTGCAGTCCTCACATTTCCGTTCAATCTGTGACGTTTCAAGTCTCTTTTAGAAACAGAATGCAGGGGTGAGGTTTGAGGGAAACAACTGAAGAGGTAATTGGATGCCACCATGGGGGTCAACAGGAGTGTACAAGAAGGAGGCAAGGAGAGAAACAAGAGGGGACTGTAGTGTGCTTTTCTGCAACCTTAATGACACATTCTTGAAGACTTTTATTTAAATAAAACATTTTCTAAACATAGCTATAAACTGAAAGAAAGAAAAAAAACACAATTTACTTCTGTAAACTTGTAGTCTACCATACACCGTAACGAGTTCCTACCTTTTGCCTTCATCTATTTTTGCTAAATGCTTCCATGTCACTTTTCCTCTTTCATTTCTTAAGCCAGTATTTATTTATTTTTTTTCAGTTTCTGTTATTTATTTTAACAGCCCTGCAGCTTCAATATTCTAGTCTTGTAAACCACATTGTCAGTTTTAGCTGTAAAGAAAGCTGCAGAAAGCTACATTTGTTTTTTTAGGTTGTGTGGTCTCTGTTTGTTATATTGATTAAGCTGCTGTTTATGTCACAGTACTGGCTAGATAATGCTGCAACAGACAGGGACCTTTAAGGTTTTTGACTATTTTTTAGCCCTTTAACACCAAAGCTTTAGCGCCAGTGTCTACATTCTATCGACTATCGTAACTCTTCAATCGTTTTTTGTAATTCTAGTGGATTTAAATCAGGTTTAAGCTGATATACGACACTTTACAGTTGGAAAGCATTTATTCGATGTAAGTCATCGGATTCTTTTGATATGCAACAGTAATGTGTCGCCTATCGTGCAAAGACTATATAAAAAGACACTTTTTTTCTAAGCAAGAGTCAGCTGATTCACGTTGATCTATCGAAGAGTTACGGTATGTAGAAGGGCACGTGTTAAGTCACTGATGACATCTCCAGTGTTAAAGGGTTAACCTCAGTAGCAGAAGGACAACCAAAGAATTTTGGAATGTAGTTTTCAAACAGCTGCTTTTGTGCAAAGTGGCATACAGGTTTCTAACAACTGACTGACCTAACAGAAGACAAGAACAAGACAGCTGGTATCTCAACTAAAAAAAAAACAGGCCATCATGCACCAGCACAACTAGCATCGTTTTCTCAGCCTGGAAAATACACTCTGTAGTGTTCTTCACTGAGATGTTTGGCAGAAGGGAAGAGAAGGCTCTTGTGTGCAGCTTGGCAATGGTTGGCAGCAGCTACTCTGCAGCTGGTGGCAATATTAACCAAACCGTTGGCAGACTGCTGGAGGTGGCATGCAGGAAACTTCCAGACAGGCTGCCACTGAGGCCTCACTCAGCATATTAGTGTGCATGTCCTGAGATGCCCCTTTGTTCAGCTTGGTGCGTTTCAACAGCTGTGGCTAAATCACTTAGAGAAATAAAAAAAAAAAAAAGTTTTTAAACCTGTTAAACATTTCTAATAGATGTGCCTTTTAGAACCCATCAAAAGACAAATTGGGCATCTGTTTTGCTTTTTCCTGCTAAAATCAGTGAAATACAAACTCTTATGGCAACATTGAATTGAAGTGAACTGAACCTTAATTGTTTTGTAACAAATACAATTAAATTGCAAACGTGATACTTTTGTCTATAGAAATCAGCTTTAATTGGTTTAGAGCTAACATTTTTAAGTACTGTATTTTTAAGAACATTTTTGTTGGTAGTTTTATTTATGACAGGTGGGTGGGCCAATGAGATGATCAAAGCAAAACTTCACTTGACTTGTTTTGCTCTATTAGGCTTTTTTTCTAAGATTGTACTGTGGTGGGCAGGGCAAACTACTATCAACATGCCCAACCCCCTTTCAGCTTCTTTTTTGCCGCTGGGAATCCTGTAGGTGATTTTAGAGCAGGGCTATTCAACTCCAGGCCTCGAGGGCCGCATTCCTGCAGGTTTTCCAACATACCCGGATCTGGCATGCTCCAATTGGTTGGACACACCTGAACCAGGTAATCAGTCATGAGTAGAGTTTGGATATCTGGAAATTATGCAGACACTGTGGCCCTCGAGGCCTGGAGTTGAATACCCCTGTTTTAGAGGTTATGCGTTCCAAGGCTTGGACCAGTTGTCGGCTGGGTCATACAGTTACCTAATGCATGTGAGGATTTGTAAAGCCAAGTCAACAAAAGAAAAAGGGCACTTCACAGTTCAACGCCACAAACTCAGTCATAAGTGAAAACATTTGATCTTTTTGTAGCTACTTTCAAAATTCAAACAAACAAACAAGATCAAGCCCCTCCAACAAACTGTATGGTCTTTTGAGTAACATTGGTTGTCAGATGGTGAATTTTTAAAAACTAAACAAGGTTCTTCCTCTTCCAGCCAGCATGTGTTCACTGCATCAAACATTAAATATATTGATACACCCATTTCTATATCTTACGTTCAAAGTGAAGGAACTACCTACCCTCCCCCCACAAGTGTAAGTGGGGCTGAAAACACCAACAACAGAGTAGCTCGTATGAACCATGTAAGGTCAAGATTCTCACTGGCTGACAAGCGCACTAACAAGCCGGTCTCATCACGCCGCACGCACACAGGACTGCTTCTGAAGGATCACAGTACTCAAGGGCTCTCCTGGATCTGGTTCATTACAGGCGGATAGCTTTCAACACATGTGCACACAAGAACCTGGAGCAAAGTTCTATGTCTACAGCCTCTAACAAGCAAGGCCAAGGCTGTAAGGCTGTTCCTACGAACATCTACTGATTCTAAGTCTAATGCTGGCCGGGGGTGGTGGTGGGGGCACAATACTAAAGAATGTTAGTATAAAGGCGGTCAAATCCAGAACTTTCCCAGACAATGTTGAAAAATACTAATATTAATGCTAAACTGGTGGAGAAATTTGAGTTCATATTAATTAAAATGCTAATGCTAAGATCTAACGAAAGCTTTATAAGGTGAAAAGAAACTAAACAATGATGAAGAATACTAGTAATTAAAAAAAAGGCATGCTTCGGAATATAAGTCCCTCCACTGTATAGGTCGCAGCAGGCAATATTAAGTATAACAAACAAGAAAGTATCGTATATTGGAAGAATTTATTTAACATAACAAGAACCAATATTTCATCTTGAAAGGCAAATCATATCAATGTAATATATGATAAAAGACTTACTATATGTACGCTTTTTAATCATGATAAATTGATGCTTGTTTAGCTTCATGAAACATAGGAGGTATCTAAAACATTAGCTTAACGTATGAACAGTTATTCAAAATGATCAAGCTACCAAAAAGCACACATATAAATCGCACCAGAGTACAAGGCAGGCCCCGAGCCAAACTATCCAAATATACTCCGAAAAAATACGGTACAGGGTATAGTATCTAAACAAAAGGTAAACAAGTCAAAACTGAAATCCTGGATCAACACAATCTCTCTCCCAAATCGTCATATATGCACGTACGGTTCAGACCCCCTCCATGTCACTTTGTGACATTTTGGGTGACCCACACTCATCGTTTTTTGATGTGCTGGCTGTTCACATTAAATCAGGGATTCCCAACCTACGGGCCGCAAACAGATACTGGTCCAATTGCCGCTTGGTACCGGGCCACAGGCACTTATCAGGGGTCTCCGACCCTCGGGACATGGACCGGACCTGTACCGGTTCTTCGTCCGTTACTGCGTCCCCGAGGGTAGAGGACCCATGATTTAATGGGAAGAGTCAACACGTCAAAAAAATCAACAACTCAAAAGAGGACATTTGGGGACAGCCAAAAGTCAAAAAGCGCCGCGGAGGGCGCCCAAACCATACGGCCATGTATGACAAGTTGGAAGTGAGAATGTGTAGCATAGACTTAAAATACCTTAATTTATTCCAGTCCACATGCTCTACTTTGATAAAAAAAAAAAAAAAAAACTGTATTTAATATTTTTGTTTCTCAATACTTTAATGAAAGAGAAAAATATTTGTAGAAATAAAATCTAGGTATTTACAAAAAAAAAAAATACTAACTTGGATTTCTATTGTCATACAAAAGGATAATAATCCAAATCAGCTATTGTTTCATGAACACAACCATCCTGTAGTTGCTCATCAATATTTAAATGGTTATGAAATATCTACAAACATCACTTGAGTGACAAGTTAATTGCACAGCTTAGCAAAGTAAATATTTACACCATCTGAGCGGAGCGGCACGTGCTTCATAGAGAACATCAGCGGAGTTGCATGCAATACATGACGGCAGGACGGAAGCTGAGGCCCGATTTTTGTTGCTTCTGCTCGTCACAGAGGTCATCCACGCCAAAGGGCTGTCCTGCGTCCCAACATGTACACGCACAAGTCCGACACCATAATCCCACATCTGCCGACATTAATTGAGAACAACTGGAGTCACAGTAAACATGTGTCACATATGGCAGAGTGCAAAATGCAGAGGGGGGTACTTCCTGCAGGATACACACGTGCAAACACTTGATGTAACCACGTTAACACAGACACATTACCAAGTGTTTTCTTCAACAAAATGGCTGCTTTGTGGCTTTTGCAACATACCAGAAGCTTTGCCCCTGCCCCCACCCCCCTACTCCCAAATAAATAAATAAATAGGCAACACACCAGCCCATGCATCCTTCATTGTAACTACATGTAACTGGCAGCTGCAGAGAAAACCCAGCCCAGACACTAATAACCTGTCTTCAATGTCCAATACTTTCATGCATTTGCATGCAACCCTAAATGCAGAGAAAATCATTATTAATTATCCTTTTAGTCCACAAAGTGCTTAATAGGTTTTCCATCAAATTCTGTAATCCTTCAGGGCAGAATGAAGAAAAACTAAAACATCTGTTCATGATCTCTTTTTTTTTTTTTAAACCTAGCAGCCTTTATTGTCGCCCAGATGCATTTGGTTTATTCCCCCCCCAATGCTCCAATTTAGCCTGAAAGAGGAAAATTAAATCAAGGCTTGGGAGATGGCGTCGGTTTACAACCCTCGTTTTTTTCCATTTAACTGTCATTATATGACAGGCCTGTAAGACAGGCATGTACGTGAATATATGACACAAATGTGACACTTTAAGAGCAAAACTGAAACATTTTCTTAAGGATGTATCGTTTTTCAAAAGGGATGCCAGAAGTCTTAGTTTAAAGCGGAATCGTACGCAAAACCACTGGACCAAATCATGGGGAAATCGAGGCCTCCTTATTCGAATTTATTCAAATTCTTTTGTGTTCACAATATATTTGCAAATATTATATGAAAAGAAAACTATCAGTCTTTTATTCACTAAGCTATGCTCCAACCCCACACTGACTTCATGTCCATCTGAAAAGGTCAGATTTTTGGGGCAAGCAGGTGGCCAGGAAGGGTCAAAGTTGACCTCCCTAAGGACACATGAGTGGGCGGGTCCAAGCTACTCTTCTCAAAGGACCTGTCAGTCACTGTCACTTATTTCCCATGTGTTGATTTCTCTCGACCCCAGGGATCCAGACTCCTACGTCCTTCCAACTCCCCTACCCCGGTACCCCGCCAGAGCCCGATAAGGACCTTTTTACATGACAAAGTACGGCGAAAGATAACCGCAGCGGAAGGAAAAAAAGCCTTTTCAGTCTGAAAATGAGGAGCAAATCCTCCTCCAGTGAGGAGGAGGCTGTGGTCACACGGTTCTTATTTATTTAAACTCAAAGATAAAAAGGGAGTTTTGATGTTTGATCATAGGCAACAACTTTCACTTGTGAGATCTTTAAAGACATTAATAGTTAACTGACAAATGCCCTACGCCGGGCTTTCTGATCTTTAAAGCTTTGGAAATACTCCAATGAATGATTTAAAACGTGTCAAATATTGAATAATATCAGTGTTTCTCCTCAGCACTTTCCCCTCACATTGCTTGAAAACATTGTGAGAAAGTAAAAGTGGTAGAACACAGCAAAATAACAAAGATTAGTCCATTTGTTTAAATTAATCCCGGATCTGTGTTGATATTTTTTTAGGTATCGTAACTCTTCCAGTCTTAACGATTTTTTTTTAAAATTCAAACAAATTCTGAAGGGAAAAGCAGCAGTCTTGCGCAGAAATGCAACACTTTACAGAAGCTAAATTCTATACAAATTACGTAAGCCAACTAATTTTGACGCACATACAGTAGAAGCAGCTTTTCACCAATATGCAACGCTTTACAACAGTAAAGTGCTTACGCAATTAAATTAAATCAGCTAATTCTTACGAAGGGAAAAGCAGCTTTGCGCCGATATGCAACACCTTACAATGGTGAAATGCTTACATAATTAACGTAAAGAATCTAATTCTAACTCAATGAATAGAAGCTTTGTGCCAACATGCAACACTTTACAATAGTGAAGTGCTTACGTAATTAATATAAGGCAGCTAACTTAGGGAAAAGCAGCTTTGAGCCGATTTGCACGACTTAACGATAAAAAAGTGTTTACGTAATTAATGTAAATTCTTACATGTGAAAAGCAGCTGTGCACCAATATGCAACACTTTACAATAGTAAACTGCTTACCCAATTTACCAAATCTAGATAATTCTGATGTGAAGAATAGCAGCTTTGTACTAATATGCAACACTTTACAGTAGTTAAATATTTACACATTTGATGTAAAACTAAAAATTCTGGCGGAGATAAAAGTAGCTTTGCGTCAGTGCGCAACATTTCAAAATCCTTTGGATTTACGTTAATTACGTAAACAGTCGAAGAGTTAAAGTCGTTTGCCGAGTGTGTGGTTATGTGTGTCTGTAGACAGCTCTGGTGTTTCAAAGGTTAAGGAGACGAGCTGCAGTATTAAAACTGAAGGATGATTTCAGAGTAAACAAAAGAAAGACTTGCATCACTTCAAATTCCTGTTTTCATGTCAGCCATAGACAATGCTAAAATGTGCTTCCGCTAAAGTAATGAAGTCAGAAAAGCATAAGTATATTATCCATAATTGAATAATTTTGGCAAATTCATATTCCTAACTCAAATGTTTTGCTTACGAGGCAGACCATCTCCACTGATCTCCCCTGAAGGAATAAAAATAAGTTACCAGTTGAAGCCGATACAATTTAAGCTCGAAGCCGATTCATCTGATCTCCACTCTGACTGAGGATGTCTGAACTGTGAATATAACAGCAGTGCCACAATAGAACAAGAGGATAAAAAAATCTGCTTTTATGTTGAAATAGCTCACATTCTAAGAATTTTTTTTTATTTTATACCACGTAGAGAAAAACAGACAAAGAGTCAAAACACTAAAGCCAAACAAGGCTTATGTGTAGAATTCAGGAGGAAATGAAGAAAAGAGAGCTGTATTAGCAAATAATGGAAGAGGGGGATTCGGGGTTTGATGTTTTTGTTTTGAGTCTGAGCCAGAGAGAAACTCCCGTCTGAGCCATCTGCCCATGTGAAAGCTAGAATGAAAGGAGGGAGGGGGGGTGCCACTGGGGAGTTGAAACCAGAAAGAGGAAAAGGGAGGACAGGTAGACGGCGTCTCAAATTTCCCTTTGCATTTATTCTCCCTGGTTCCTTTTTACCCTCTTGGGGAGACAGTAACAGAAGATGGTGTTAGAAATGTCTTGCTGCTCAGATGCTGTCATCTGTGAGGAGGAGGAGGATTTGTATGCAGAGCTTTGTAAAGCAGTTCAAGTGGTTGTCAGGAGTGTAGTTCAAAAATAAAAGCCAGCAGAATAGTGACAGCTTTTATTAATCAAAAATCATGCCACATTTTTAGCTAAAATATATTGTCGTCTCAAATTCTACATCTGGGAGGCGGTGTGATTTTTTTCCTCTTTGCAAAACAATCTTTGGATGACAAACATTATATGGAATTTAGATTTCCAAACAATAAAAAAATAAGCTTTCAATCCAGCAGGGGTGAGGAAATGCTGATTGTCAAGCTACAGCTCAACAAAGAGGAGAATTTTATTTCAAACAAGGTGAAGGAGTGATAAAAGGTTGTAGTCCGAGGTACGGTGGCCCTGAAGTGCAAATGACACCAACAAATTACTGTACTTAATGCAAAAATGTACTAAAGATCAGAAGAAATGTTAAAGAATGAAACAATAAGAAATCATAAAAGGCATATTCTGTGGGATATCGCCGATATGATGATGATATCCAGCATCTCTTCATCCTAAATGACTTTCAGTTGAAATGATGGACAAACATCATCATCCAATCAGCGATGTCCCATAGTACCTACCTTTTCCGGTTTCTTATTGCAGATTTTTGTTTTGATTTCTAAATAATGTAGTGTTGTTTATTACTATTTGTTTTGCCTTTTTCATTGTGATCTTCAAAATGTTTTGTTTTTTTTTTTGCCTTGACTGATTTGTTGCACTTCAGGGCCACCATACCTGGCTCCTAAACAACCCCTCCCCCCTGCTCGTCACCATATTTCACACAGACGTTTCAAATGCCCACAAATCTTCATCCATCACCAACAGCTCGACAGAGTAAACAATCATACTCTCGATCAATCACTGTCTGCTTAATGCTGCGCAGACGCTGGAGCTGCGGAGGTATACCGCCGCCGCCGCCGCTGCATGTGCACTCAATTCAAGCTCCAAATGCAGATTATTCTGATGCAAGAACGCAGAGTAAGAGGAAGTCAGGCTTTACCAAGCAGATGTTAATAGTTTCAGCTTTGAGGTTTTAGCTCTGACATCTCTGATGGCAACGGATAAAAAGCAACACGTGAATATATAGATAGATGACTGTCATTTATAACCAGAGCTGAAAAAAGCAACAGTAAACCCCTCCGTCCTTCCTGCAACCGCGGCACACCAAGTCCCACACTGATGCTGGCTCTGCCAGCATTGATCCAGTCTTTAATCTAAACCTTAGATCTTGGCTCTATTAACATGTCTGCTTTAGGCCCAAAGTCTAGCAGCCATCATCACCTGGCCTTCTCGCCTCTCATCTAACACTTCATAAAGACCATTCAGCCCGCTGTCCTTTCATCCGTCTATACCAGGGGCCTCGTTAATCCTCCTCTCCATCCTGACCCGGCACCACTCTACTGGACTGGGACAAACTTCAAAGAGCGAGAAAGAGAGCTCTGGTGGATGTAAAAGAGAGAAAGAGAGGGAGACAGATTGGGTGGGTGGGCAGCTGTGTTGTGTTTGGCCTATACCACAAAGCTTTTTAGATAGGACACACACACACAAACACACTTGTGAACAGAGCTACTCTCAAGTAGTAGTTAATCTCTAAACAAAGTATCTAGGCACAGAAAAACCTGACCAAGATCTGACGATGTAACAAATTGGCTTTTTTTTTAAACAAATTCTGAGGCACAAAAAAATATATATTTGGAAAACATTTTTGAATTAATCAAAATAAATAAAAGTCCACATAATTACATTTTACGTCTTGATTTTATTAGGTTTGCTTCCGGAACAAATCAAATTACCTGGAAATGCCATGAAGTAACAACCACCACTAACTTGGGGGCAGTATTGCCTGAATCGAGCACCAACCAGGAAGAAAGGAAGAAACAAATAAATAAAACTCATCCTAAAAGTTTGTTGACTCATTTTGATAATAGCTTTTTCATTAACCACTTTAACCATGCAGACATCTTTAAACAATTTTTATTTGAATTAGTTTGAAATGCTAGCTAGTGCTATTGTCGCTCTCGCTCTGGTTGGTTTAGTATCACTCTTTGGTTCTAAAAATTGACTGTATAAAGAGAAATGGACCAAGTGGAGGTGACATCACCCACACTTTGTGGCTTCAAAGTGAAAATTAAAAATTCCAATCTTTTTCGCAATATGGAGGCCATCATGTTGGAGGATGATGTCATCAGTAAGCAGAGATTGGTCCAAATTGGTCTGAGTCAACATTTCTACCGCAACCAATAAGCAGTCAGCCGGTTAGAAGGCCACATCCCTATCACTTGAAAGCAGGCTCGTGAAAATCTGTCAATAAAATTTTTTGAACCTTCGACGTGCCGGCTAGAGGGCACCACCTGCTTTTATCGAGGCATCCAATTGGTCAGTCAGAAAAAATAAGGGGCGGGGGTCACTCGGTCAAGCTCTCATATTCAGTCCCATAGCATTCACACTGTAGTGTACCTCACCAGGATTCACTTGCAAACAAATATCTTCGTTTTCACCTGGCCTACACTAACCTAAGCTTTATTTTCCAGCTACAGTTCAAGTAAATTTTCCAAATGGAAAATTCAGCGAAACTGAACACTGAAGCAGCCCAAACAGTGTCCTAGAAAATAACGTGTACCACGCTGATCTTGTATTGAAACACAAATAAACACTATATTAAAAATTGTATACTACAGCTATTTACAGTGATCGCAAGACATGGATACACACAGGAAGATGTCCCATTTAACCAGCAAGGATAGAATTACAATGGACTGGTGTGATGAGCAGCCATTAACTGAGCCGGTACAGGGTGTGCTGATGGCCCCGCCGCATATGTGCGCCGCAGTGCCTCAGGCGTCCTGACAGAACGAGCTTTGACAGACAAGCCTCAGCTGAAAGTGACAGTCCGTGTTGGAAATAGACTCGCACACTTGCATCAAATAACACACTGTCGTTGACAGCTGTAGAAGGCTGACATGCCTGAGACTGCCACTGGTGGATGTATGTTTATTTTATTAACCTGCCACAGACTCCACGGGAGGAGGAAGGGGGAGGAAGAGACCGAGAAAAGCCGAGCATGCGTGCAGGCGGTGACCTCTATTTTTCAGAGACATTTTGAGGCTGGATGATGATCTGCATATCTAACTTTGTTAATGATTTTTGCTTCGGTTCAGAGCTTACGGCATATCTAAGGCTAAGACGAGGGTCAGCGTTTTTTTGTTTACGACTAAAAGATATAAGAAGCTTGCTCCCATGAAGATGTGGAAATGAGTTGTTCCAGTTTCACCTGTTCACCTCGCCAAGCTGCAAATATGACACAAGCCCACACTATCAACAGCCACACCATCCAGACTCATAAGGATTACTGCTCTGCTCACACAGGCTCTTTTCCAGGTTGGGGTAAATAGTTTGTGAGCTTGTCTTGCGTCTCCCGGCGCTTGTGGCTTTCAACGGATTCATGCATTTCAATAAAAAAGAACCCGGTTCTCCCGCCTGGAGGAACGCACCTGTCACATATAATCAGTAGACAAGTAGAGTAAACAATGTGGGGCTTTCTTTATTTTTAAATATCTAGAGCTTCCAAGAAACACGCATTTATGTAGAAGACAAAAAGGACAGACAGTCGCAGCTGATCGATGTGAAAAAAAAGCAGAATACAGTGCTCTCTGTGAAGGCGAGTTGCGAGCATTGTGGGTCAGCTGTTAATTCTTGGCTTTGCGGCACAGTGACACGTTGTTCTTTCCGCATTTCAAATGCAGCTTTTAAAAATATAAAAAACATTCAGCTCCTCATGGGAATGAGGAAACACACTTATATTAAGAGAATGCTTAGGCAAAAAATTATAATAATTCACTTAGCTGAGCAAACAATCATCAGCCCCACTTTATCCACCATCCAGCTGCTTTTAAAACAAAAAACACTGCTTTAATTGTGCCCAGTGAATCATTTAATAGAAATCTGTGTTTTACATGTCTCTCATAAAATATCGCATTTCATTTGAGTTGCTGCTCAGTTGACCAGCGTTCACAGTAGTTTCCTGTTCTGGCTCAGCGAGACACAATCTGAGTTTTTTATAAAAAATTAAAATTAAAAAAAGAGAGAGAGAAGAGAGTCCCCTAAGAAGGAAAACAGTGAGAACACTAACTTACAATGAGTAATAATAAGCTGCACAGCTCTTAAAAGCCCGAAATGTTTTATTCATCCATCTATTTACCATACCGGCCCCTGCTTTATCTTAGTCAAGGTTGTGCGGCCAAAACATCCTGTCCATCACAGGATCTCATGAAAAAGCAACAGCTACTCAAACCTGAATTTGGAACTTGACCTTATTTTTGTGTTTTTTCAAAAGAATTACAGACTAAAGAAAGCTTAAGGGACAACCAGAAAAAGTTAAGAAAAAGGCAGAGATGTAAACAAAGACCCGTCGTGCAAGTCCACAACAAAAAACAAAGTCAAGGTGATGATTTCGTCTCACTTTCACAACAAAAGAATGATTCCTACTTGAATGAAATATATTGGTATAAAAAAAAAAAACTATTAAAAAAACTTGCTAATTCAAAGGATTTTGATATGGGAGGTCTCTTACTTTTGCCAAACTCTCTGGTTCCCCTGCATACATAAAAGCCTTTTTCATTAAAAACAGGAGCACAGTTCCCATAATTCCCTGCAAATCAATCATGGAAAGTGTGTAACGTATCATCCGTACTATAAGGCTCACTTAAAAGCTTTAATTAGTTTAAAAAAACTGACCGCGCAGCATAAAATCTAGAACACATTATTTATGGATTAATTCTGTTTGTGTGATTGAAAATCTAGCCTAACAAGGCTAGATGTTACAGTAATGTTTGCTTTAGCAGTGTACTTATTGCAAACAAGGTTGGTAGTTAAAGGTATTGTGAATACGCAAACATTGCTAATGTGCAGCGGTTCAAACTGTGTCGTTTTTATGTGTTATTAACAAGGTAGGGAGTTAGTGTAGTCAAAGTAATGTTTTATTTTTATTAGTGATATCGGTTTGAGAGTTACAGGTATTGAGAATACGCTAACATGGTTAATGAGTAGCAGAGTCAGAATGTTTATTTTTACGTCTTACTAACAAGGTAAGGAGTTAGTATAGTCACAGTAATGTTTGTTTTAGCAGTGTACATATTGCAAACCAGGTGGGGAGTTAGATATTATGAATGCGCTGACAAGGCTAACATTTGTTTTAGCTGTGTCTGTTTTTTTATGTGTTGCAAGCAAGTTTGGGAGTTACAGAAATTGTGAATACGCTCATATGGCTAACATGTAGTTGTGTCAAAGAGTGTTTGATTTGTTACTAACAAAATAAGGAGTAAGAGTAGTCAGAGTAACGTTTGTTTTAGCAGTATCGGTCTGTTTTTTTTTTGTTTTGTTTTTTTATGTGTCACGAACAAGTTTAGGAATTAAATGTATTGTGTATACGCTAACCTGGCTAATGTGTAGCAGCGCCGACCTTTGTCTTCTTTTACATGTTACTAACGAGGTAGGGAGTTAGCATAGTCACAGTAATGTTTGTTTTAACAGTATCCGTCTATTTTTTATGTGTTGCAAACAAGGTTGGGAATTACAGGTAATGTAAATATTGGCTAATATGGCTAGCGTGTGGCGTGTTACAAAAAAGTTCCTGTAAACACAGTTAATAAAGTCTAACTGACGGACTGACTCCTTTACCTTAGTCAATGTGCCTCATATATGACATAAGTTCCAAAATAGAACATTCATTGACAGTGCGCCTTATAATCCGGGTATGTAAAAAATACTATAATTTATAGTTCCACATATCAATCCAGCAAAAGCTTGAGTGTCGTGTTTTGTCCAGAAATAAATTATTCTGGAAAAACAAATAAAAGACAAATTTTATTCACATTAAAACTGCTGTTTGATTGCAGTCCAATTAGCAATGTGTTAAAAATATGCTCAGACAAATGCAGGATTTGTTTGCCAAATACCAAACGTTTGTTAAGTTCCCCCTGCTTGCCAAAAATCGGTCGTAAAAAATGATTTATGGAGAATTGAGGGGCCGGCTGTGAGAAAATTGCCGCGCTGTCGAGCCTCGGAGTCTGGTTGTTTCTGTCCAACCTAAAGGAGTATAAACATGAGTCTTCACGTCTAATTTCACCCAGCTATCCTCTTAGTTCAACTCCTGGAAGAAAACAGCTTCCTTTCTGCTACAAAAATGTTTGTAGCAGGTAGGATGCTGCACACAATGTCACAAAATAGTGCAAATACAGCTAAAGTTGCACACATACCCCAATGAACATACTCAA
Source organism: Oryzias javanicus (assembly GCA_003999625.1). Classification (NCBI taxonomy): domain Eukaryota; kingdom Metazoa; phylum Chordata; class Actinopteri; order Beloniformes; family Adrianichthyidae; genus Oryzias; species Oryzias javanicus. The sequence continues at coordinate 25,934,885 of CM012447.1, read as the reverse complement.
TCTTGCCAACTTGCCCCTCATTGCCAAAGGGAGTAATGTTGAAGCAAAAGAAAATGAGAAATAGAAGGGTATCTCCACAAGAAAGGAACAGTGAAGAATCCAGAATTTAAAAATATTTTCTTACTTTGTTTGGATTTTTATTGTGGACAAGCCTCAGATTCTGCTTAATGCTTTTAATCGGTTACCTACCAGCAAATCGATATGACAACGAAACATAAGCAAAGACAGTTTAAAATACGGCTCTGCTACAAGAAAAATAGAAAATCTTTCTTCGAGCTAGAGAAAAAGCACTTCCAGCACCCTCAGGAGGACGCCGCTGTATAATGCGATTTGGGAATGCTTGAGGGGGATGAATGAGCATTAGAGTCAAAGCCACCTGCATTTTCTATTTCAACAAATTTCCTCATCTGTAGAGAATTTCAGCCCAGAGTTTTGGATGAACAAAGTGACGAATAGCTGCTGATGGCAGGGAAAAAAACAACTCGAATATATTCCAAAATCAACTTTTGCACAAAGGTTACGTTGAGTGAGAGACCAAACAATTTGAGAATCATTTCATCAACACTTTCATAACCTGATAGATTTAGGAATAAATTTGAATTTAGCCTGAATATGGTCATATCACATTATGCCACCACACGGCGATATAAAACATTTTTTATTTATAAACATTTGCTACTTTATCCCTTTTGTGTCAGGGGGCTGCCGGAGCCAAACCTGGCCACTTCTGGGCGATGGCAGGGTATACCCTTAACAGGTTGCCAGTCTGTCGCAGGACCACAATCACACACCCGAACACACTCGCATTCACACCTAGGGACAATTTGGAGTAACCAATCAACCTATAAAGCATGTTTTTTTGGATGGTGTGAGAAAGCCGGAGTGCCTGGAGAAAACCCAGACACGCACTGGGAGAACATGCAAACTCCACACAGAAAGATCTCCAGTTGGTGATTCTGTTTTTGAATGGACAATGTCTAAGTGACTCCAGACAGCAGCCGTCAAGAGCCACTGGCCACCCGGTAGCTTAGATATAGAAAAAAAGAAACAGGTAATGGCATGAAATCTTGAAGATTCTGCTGATGCCTCTTCTTTATGCGGTGCCAGTTGTATTTGTGACTGTAGCGTAATCCAACAAACCAGTAACAATTTGTCAAACACACTAAGACACAAATCAAGCCATCTTACAGTTGAGCAAGCTCCTATGCTACAATCCAGTCATGAACTCTTTGACCTCCCCCTTTCTACCAATTTTAGACAGGAAATGACATTGTACTGGTTGAGAGGGGAGGAGTGTTGAAGGGAGAGCAGGGGAGTCAAAGTGACTGAGATTAGATTAGAAACAACCCAAAAGGCCTAAAGGCAAATCATGACGTGGAAGAGATTTTATGAAAAAAAAAAGAACAGTAAAAGAGAGCTCCAGCATGGCAATACCACGACTATGTTAGAGAAAGAATACAAAAAAAAAAACAAAGGAAAACAAAAAACATGAAGGGAAACAGGCCCACAAGCTAAATCACGTTAATACTGACTGGAGGAAGGATGGACAGAGGAAGGAAGTATGGAGCAGAGTGCTGAGACAAAGCCATATTGGAAATCAAGTCTTGTTCCGTGAGCTAAAAAGGTCAGCGTGGTCATAGTTTGTGTGTGCACGTGCATGTGTCTGTGTGTGTGCTCGGGTTCAAACCGCTGAAGAGCCTGAGGTCTGCAAAGTGGAGGAGGTCGATAGTGCATTATCGAGAGAAAGATACAATAAAAATAGAAAGAAAGAAGGAGATAAAAAACAGACTGCTGCTGTGAGTGCGTAAGGTCTGGTCTGTCTGAACTCTGCTCAGGCACCATCTCTGCCTGCAGAGCATTTCTGCAGGCGTGAACTAAGCAGTGTTTTGAAAATAGTCTCCTGGAGGATATAAATAACCACAACAGGTTCCCCAAAATACACATGCAACAAGGAAAACTTAAGAGGCAGACTTTCAATTGCAGTTTTGCAGCTTCGCACAGCAGACGTTACATAACCAGACTTGGCCTCCGCGACGTGGGAAAGATTCTCACATCCGGCACTTGCTTGATTCCCAAATTCCCCCTTCCGTCCATCTGAACATACACTGCACCGCTCCTGGATTAAGCCAGTACATGCTCAAGAACAAACAAAAAAAAAAAAAGGGTAGATTATGCCTCAATTCTAACTGCACTCAGTCAGAGAAAGGGCGACGAACAGAAGGAGGAGAGCTGGTGGGAAGGCAGAAGATGCGGAGATGCGTAGGAATCAAGTCACAAGCTGACTGGCAGTCCTGCTGAGGGCTAGCATGCAGCGAGCACATTCACTCATCACACTCATTGGTGTAAATGGGCTTCCGCACTCGCAATCTGTGCTGAAGACCTGTGCTAGTGATGAACAGACAGGGATCCGGCCCAAATGAGGGTGAAATGATCCAAATTTACTGCCAGTAAACATGGCTTCAGAGCAGAATGGGCTGTCTGAATGGAGGTACGCATAACAAGAAAACAAAAAACAGAAAGTTGATCAAACTTTTAACAACATTTTGAACTGTTTTACTTTATGTGGTGCAATCTGGGTAATGACCATGCAGGATGGGATATTTAAGCGAAGCACAAGTCTGGAAGTAACATATTGTTGCAGCTGCAGAGAGGAATATCAAACCTCTCACAGTTTTGCTGCAGATTTATCCAAAGTAAGTTGAGATGGCTTCTGCACCTTAAATAAAAATGTTTTTTGAATAATTTCCGTGCCATAATAGTTCCTTTTCATGTAACCATTTTAAATAACTACGAGATTTATGGCATTTTTAGAAAAACTAATAGACCAGAAGCCTTTACTTGAGTGGGTCAACATGCAAAAACTTTTGTCACAACTGCTCTAATGCTACATTCACATCAAACTCAGAAACGCGTTCAAGCCACCACCTCCCATGAAAAGTCTATGTAAATGCATGTATATGTGCATTTTGGGACTCTTGCGTTGCTATACAAGCTTTTAAGCCCATCTTCTGCCTTTACTTACAAAACGGCCACTGAACGGACATTAAAAGATCTATCAGTTGAACTCTGGGCCACAAACTGGTACCGGTTCATGTTATGAGGGCTGGGGATCCCTGATAAGAGTCTGTGGCCCGGTCCCAAGCGGCCCTTGGACAAGTAACCTTAACACAGTGTCGGTTCCATGTCCCAAGAGTTGGGGGTCTGTGGTTTAATGGGAACACCCACCATGTCATTAAACACTCAGTTGGGGAAACCCAAAATGTCAGAGAGATGCCTTAACCAAACATCCATATATAACGAGTTGGGAGAGGGAATGTGTTAACCAACCAGACTTCAGTGAGCTTGAAAATGTCCATCCAAATTTTGTCTAGAATCTAGAGACATGCTCCAGATGGCAGGTCGTAGAAAACGGTGATATAATGCGCAAGGATAGAATAAATGTGAAATGGGTAAGACACAAGCGTATAACCTATTTAGAAATTTGTGAATTATGGCTTAATTTGTGTGGGCATCATACTGGCCTCCTATGCGCACTTCAATATCATGTGACCACCCCGTCTAAGTAAGGGGCCAGTACCTGCACCTTACCAAAGACCAGAGTATGGTGTAAGGGCATCGTAGGACACCATTGTCCAAACATCTTAAGTGCCTGTAACTTATGTCATCTTTAAGAGAACATCACTATATACTTATCACATACAATCAATTTTCAACATCGTCCCTTTAGGTCGCTGTCAAAGGACACCTGCGCTCCACATAAGCCACTCCTCTCTACCTCCGAAAGCACCAGAATGGCAGGATTAGACAAATTGCATGCTCGAACTCCACAACCAAGCTTCACAACTTAATAAAAAATTAATACAAGGAATCATAATTTACTCAGAATTTAAAACATTTTCAAAGCCTACAAACAGTTACCTTAAATTACAAGCCCACGTCTTGGAAAGTTTAAAATCAACAACAATCCCTCAACTATGGAGTACTTTTCTTCATGTGCACCATGTGCAAAAAGAGTGAGGGGAGCCGAGTCCGCCCCATCAAAGTGAGCTCAAAGACTGAAACCTAAAAACAACTGGAGGAATATGGCTGAGCGAGCAATATGGTCTCCCAGCCACAATAAACCGCCCTCAATTTACAGGGCACTTTACAGAGTCTCTTATATGACTCCAACCAAATGTGCTCTTAATGAAGCGTGGAAGCGCAGACAGAGCGTGCTCAGTCAATGGGGAGGAGAGCGGCCTTGTAATGGTAGAGAAACACCGGCCACGAAGTGGACAGGTGGAAACCTGGAGCCGCCTCCAGTCGGATCAATCTGGTTAGAGGTTTGAGCATGTTCCAGACGCCGGATCAAAAGTTTCAGTTTCCCCGACTCGCTGCACTCCTGGCTTTCACAGAAGAATTTAAAACCTGTTTTGCCAAGTGGCATCTGAGTCAGACAAGCGGCAGAAAACAGTTTTCAACGTGAAACAACAGCCAAATGATAAGTAAAAGAATGTCTTCACTTTAAGGCTCACTCCGATCATCTTTTGATCTATGCTAAAAGCGGACTTTCGGCAATGATTATGCCGATTTTAGCTAAAAATCAAAAGAACCGAGTGTCATTCATTAAGTCATCATTTGTGCAGAGCAGCAGCAGTTCTTTTGAAATTCACGTCTGAGTTGTGGTTACAGTCTAATAATTCAGTGGAACACCACCCCCACTTCCCTTTACCATTGCAGAGCGGAGAAAGGAGCTTTATTATTTTTTTACGTCACAAATACCCTCTTTTTCAAACATTGTCTACACCTGATTCACAACAGTTTGAATAAATAAATACACAGAAATACAATTTTGAGATCAACTTTCTCAACCATCTGGAAAAAGCCACAAAAACATGTTAAAATCACCAAAAACATAATTTTCATCAGTGTGGGTTTTTTAAAACCACAAAAAAAGTAAAAGAAGTATACATATTAACCATAACAACAATTTTATGTAATCTTCACGGTTATGACATCAACCCCTGGCCACCGGCTGGGAAATGAATACGGTTTTCCTTAGGTTTGCCACAGGAAAATAACACCACTGCAACCACCACATCAAAGGCTGACGATTAACAACATTTCTGCTGAGTCATATCTGTGTCAGTGTGACGGCACAGTAACCTGCCGCAGTTACACAAAAAAAAAAAAACTGTAGAGGAAGTGACGGCCACCGAAGGCGGTGGAAAAGAAAGGAGGCGTTGAGGAGGCGAATCCAGCTCTCAGTCAGAATTCCTTGAACCGTATTCTCGTGACAGAATCATTGTTTTTAATCTAAGCTAGCGGAGGAGGTTTCCCATGTGGAAACGTGCGCGTAACAGCAAGTCGAGATATGCTTGAATAAAAATGAAAAAAAATGTAAAATTAGTGTTTTAAACTGTGTGTGTGGGTGTGTGTGGGGGGGGGGTCATCAAGCCTTTAAATGGGTTGGCATAGTTCCATCGGTGAAGTATACAGTGACCTACAGCTTCTAAGACTACAGGTCAGGACAGAAACACTCACAAATTTACACTGATCTGCGATTTTATGGGCATGTGGAAAAATCAAAACCTTCGTGATCCCTTCTTACTCATCTCACAGGTTTCCTTTCCAAATGATGAAATGTTTCTATCAGTTTTTAAGCCATGTTGCCGTCTTGGACACACACCAACCTCTCAAGAAGCTGGAAAGCACTTAAAGCTTTGAATAAGAAATCCACGTGCATTTTTAAAAGTATCTCATGCTAGATTTGATCTTACATTGTTTATTAATGTCATCCTCAAGTATAGTAAAACCAGAATAAACAGAGGGTGTGTGTGGTGTACTGTAAACAGTTTGCCTATTTGTGTACACACCAAATATCCGAGCTCTATCAGATTTCTGATTCATCAGATTTCTGAGAAAATACGTAGGCAAAATAGTCTTAATGTCCTTCAGTTGAAGTGTAGATTTCTCCCTGAAATGATTATCTGATATATTTTGTAGTAACACTGAAGTCAAACAGTAGCTACCTCTGAGAGACCCTGGTTGTGCCTAAATTCCTTTACTACTTGTTTGCCATTTTGAAGAGCCGTGCAAATCTACAATTCCAAAATACCCAGAATTCTCTGTAATAAACCAGTATGTATCGATGCTCTCTAGTTTAGAGTATGTAGACCACAACGATTTGAACGATTTTTCATGTACCAAAAAAATGTAATTAAAATACATTCTATTAACTATTCATAAATAGTTTTCGTAAAATATTCATATTTTTAGGCATATACTTCTGAAAATTGACAACGACATACTTGGAATTTTAAGTAGTAAGCATTAAGGGTGTGTATTTGCAAGAGTTTGGCGACATGTGTATCACGATACGATACGTATTACGCTATATGTCCCAAGACAGTATCAGAACAATTTTTCACTATTTTTTTTAACAGTATGACTTTGGAAAAAATCTCTCCCAGAATATTAATATGTCTTTCATTGTAATAAAAAGTTCACAAAAATGTTATTTAATGATCACAACATTAAGCACGGCAACTGTATCTCATATATAAGTTGCTTTTACCCAAGCAATTTCATGATGCTTTTTCTTTGGTAAATTAAGAAAAGCATGTTCTTAAATGTAGCAGTCAATAACATCTGATTTCAACGACAAAATATTTTTCAATTAAACGAATAAAAATAATTAATTAATAAAAATTAAGTAGTATATGTCTCATTCTCTGGCGTGAACAACATTTGTAAACAAAACTTTAAGAAAGATGGATGCACTACGGTCTGCAAAATCTTGTCTAGATTTTGTATTTTGTAGGTATGGGAGGGACTGCTGCAGACAGTGCAGGTTTTTAGAGGATTACTCTTAAATGCATGAATGGATCAAAATGCCATTTTGAGGTGTTTTATAGTGAAGAATGAACAGTAAAATGCATTTAAAACCCCAAAAAGAAGAATTTTCACGGTAGGCCCCCTTTAAGCTAAAAATTACATTATCGTGTTACTTGTTTTGAAAAAGTTTAGTTCCTACATAATCAAAACTAATCCTACGACTAGCAGCTTCAAGAACCAAAACAGGGATGATTGAAGATTTTCAAGTTAGGTCATTGCGTATTTACTAAAATAAAATGAAATTCAAACGAGCAGGATTTTCTAGAGCTTTAATTTTCATCGTCAAATTGCATATATCTGATATTGCTTGGGTATCTGTTGGTGACATGGCTTCAGGTAGCTTTATGGAAATATTGGATGCCTAAGGAAACAATCCAGGAAATTCTCATATAAAAAAATGATTTGACTCAAGGAACCAAACAGTAGATGGGGAAAAACTAAAGTCACGTCAGTAAACCCTTTTTCAGAACCGTAACTCTAAGTTTTGGCTTAATGCTGCCAGGGTTGGTGTGACCTCTACACATATGCCAAGATAGGGGGCCACAAGATCTGGCTTTTTAAGACCGCAGTTCCCAGGAGGTCGAGAGGATTTATTGACCACAGAGGCGGCGCAGGGAGCCGAATTTGTACAGGAAAATCCACAGGGGAGCGAGTGTGTGTGAGAGCTTGGCCAGGCGAACGCCGCCGTGCTCTGGAGACAGGTTAACTGCCAGCGTCTGCACACAACGGGATGCAGGCCAAAGAGCTGCCACCCCAAAAATTTGTTATTTGCAGAACCCATTGATCCACACGGTTTTTCCCCACAAGCAGCTCTCTGTCTAGACTTGCGAGGTTTTCCGTGCACGATAACGTTTGGGGCAATCCCTCTTTTTTTTTTTTTTTTTTTTTTTTAGACAAAATAGAGCACAAAACATCTCCAGCACAGAGCAAAACATCCTTCAGTCCATTCAACAACAAGAACCCTTCTTTTAAAACAACTTTCTCCTCTTTCGCTTCTTTTCCCCCACTCTATTTGTACTTCTGAATTTGTTCGACATGATAGGGATCTCAGGAGGCTGTTTTTCTTGAAACCACAAAACCACTAAATAAGAGACTCTGGAATTTTGAAGATTGTCAAGTTTTTCCCCAGTTTGTAATCATAGAGTGTCGGCGTTTCCTTTTCCCATTACAGCTTTGCAGCTCAGAGGCAGGAGGGTGTTCCGTGTTTGCAGGATCCAGTAGGAAGAAACCCTCCGGACACTGAAGCAGCTGTGAGAACTCCAGTCACCCACACATGCTGGGAGGCCTCCACTTCAGCTCATACCGACGTAGGACGACAAAAAGGAAGTTTAACACTGTAGCAACACCAATGTGAGAAAATTGTGAATTTATTTTGGTGAAAAATTAGGGATTGCTCAATCAGGGTTTTTCTTGTCTCAACCACTTTTTCCCAGTCATTTGAATTTCTGCTAACACCGAGTCATTATCTGATACTTTTGTAATATATTTTAAAAACATGAACATATTTAATGTACAGATCCAGGTCTTCTTTAATCATTTAGCAATTAAACAGACCACCTCTGTAACATATTTTGAACAATCAAGCAAAGAAATGGTGCAACTATCGAGATATTCTGGACATTTTTAATCATTTTTTCCCAGAGCTTGAACTTTATAGGAGGCAGCCGTCTCTGTCGCCAGGATGGACACAAAGATTAAAAAGAGACAAAACTCATTTTTTTTTCTGTTGAAATGCCCTTTGTAAGATCAATGTTTGAGTTGAAGAATTTAAGCAATTACTTTTTGTTTTGGTCTGATTTTTTAAAGCTATAAAACCAATGTTAAGTGCTACCGTAGATGACTGGTGACTATTTCTGACATCATCGAGTAGGAGAAACATTCGAACTTGAAGACACGATGGCCAAAATTGAATTCTTTCCCTATGGCTTCTCCCTACCTGTACATTTAGTCATCCAAACAGAGAGTTATGAAAAAATAGTGTCCTCAAATTCGGACAAAACTCCCACTTGATGACATCATCATATTTGTCGGTCAGCTAAGTTAGCGCGGAGCTGCTAGGGGTCAGAAATACATAACAACTTTGGTTTTATAACTTTAAAAAGGTTCACACTAAAACAAAGTCATTACTTACATTTAAATGCAAATGTCTGAACACCTGCATAAAGGAACCATTTCGCAGTTTACCCTCACAGGGGAGGGCTCTGCATCACTCTCCATTTGGGAGCCAAATGTAAGGGTAGGGAGAAGCCATTGGGAAAGAACTCGGACTCTGCCTTGTCGTCAGTTTTAAATGTTATTAAAAGAGTTATAGAGCCTGGAAGTCGGAATCTGAGAATGTCTGGCTAACTTTACCAAACTGTTTGTGCGGCTCCTGCTCAAACTGCTGTGATTTATGACAATAAAATGTGACGATTCGTTTATTTTATGCATTCTTCTAGTAGAGGATGTATCTGTAATACTAAGCTTGAAATATATAGAAAGAGGAATAAAATAAACAACATCAGATTCCGATTGAGTCTGAAACTATTTGGCCAGATTTACAATAGAAATCCAGGAAAAAATCTGGGTAAAATCAACTAAAGCTGAACCATTTATCAAAGTCAGACAGCTTGAAGTACGGTGCCACACTTGACTGTTACAGTTAGCTGTTGTTTGGTGTAAAAACACCTTTATCTGATGAGTTCCCGCATACACACGCACACTTACTCCCCCTTTTTTGCTATGACACACAGCTTTGTGTTGTAACAATGCGATTGTCATCATCACAGAGGAGAATGTGACAGAGCGTTTACCTACAAATCTAAACCCCACTCCGTCGGGTTTCCACACCTCCATTCGCCTCCAAAGTCACACCTACCACCTTCCCGGCAAATTGTGAGGTTTTTTTTTCTCCTCCGAAGAGGACGGAAAGCGCTTTCAGAGATATGTAGCAACAAACTGCTTCATCCCTCTTCGCACACTCCTACACACGCTGTGGCTCATTCCATCCTGCACTCACAAACAAAAGCTCTCTGAGATTACCGTCTGCACAAAGTAATGATGTGACTCGCCATGAAGATGCAGCGCTGCGGTGGTATTTTTGTTGTTAGCTATGAGTGGCAGAGGATCAAAGCCAACAGAAATGCATCAGGGGAAATCTCTATTTTTGCATGAGGATGGGTGTCATAATAACAAACTTTTCCTTAATCATAAATATCCAAAAATCAAAAGCTTGGGTTGTTTTTTTTTTTTTTTTTTTTTTTCCGGGTTGCGCTCAAACTTTGGACGAGTCCATTTTCTGGAAAACTGAGGTAAAAAGTTTCTCTCCCCCAATTGTTTTTGATCTTCAAGGGTGACAGAGACTCTTCCTGTCAGCTGTGTCAGAATGAAACTCATTTGTAAATCAGGTAGCCTTCCTGTCAGTGTAGATGGGGAGAAAAAAGGCGGTGGTGGAGAAGGGGAAAGTGTAAAGATGACAATGTGCTATGATATAATCGCATCTGGCTGAAGCCGTTTCCCTAATAAACCCTCGTAATGGGGTTTACCTTGGGAAAAAACGTTCACTTTTTCAATAAAAACATAACCAGCTTCTTGATATCTGTTGTTTTCTCATTTGTGGTATGTTCAGAAACTCTGACTGTCCAAACCGCAGGAGAATGAGATGGAGGCCTCCCCAATACCACTCGGGAGACCCTCCATCTTAGCATGCCAGGCTTCTCTCATGCTGGTTTAAATAATTCACTCCCTTCAGCGTTTTCAGCCAGTTGATGTAACCCTTTAACTCTTTAAGATTTTGGCTAAAAGCGGCAACCCCGGTGCTATGCCGCTGCCAAAGCATGCGCCACACTTACTCCTCTTCAGAGAGTGAAAGTCTGTGGTTTGTGGTGGCTGCGTCATTTCAGAAAAAAAAAAAAAAAAAAGACAGAAAAACACTGCAGCTGAGTCTCTGATCTATTCCAACTTACCCCAAAACAAGGGGATTTCTTATGGTTTTTAAGTACAGACTTGATAAATGCACTTCGAAAGACATTATCTGTAATTGGAAAACAGCATGATTGGAAAAACAGCCGGAATGAACGAGGCGGCTAGCCCTAAACACAACAGTAACCGGTAAGAAAAAGAGCTTGATTCAGCTACTGTTCCTTCATTTTTTTTTTTTTTTTTCAACGAAATGGCTGCGGGGGCTTAAAGGAAGGCTAGCATTAGTGGCATTTCATCTGTGTCTGAGGTTTGAACAATTCAAAAGGAATGGCATCAAAGCAAGAGATAATAGAATGAACTTCTGTGTTGAAAGAAAATTTTGACGTCTGTGCATTCTGTCGAAAATGTTCGGTATGTCATTTAAGGTGTTATTTAGACGTCACCGGGGACATCTCCAATGTTAAAGGGTATAGAAATGGAAGCGTGGAAAGTGATGTAAAAATCACGCTTTAACGCAATGTATTGCGGGTTTGACAATCATCTGCATATCAAAGATCATGCAACGTAAAGTAATCACGAAGTAGCATTCGAATAGTGTTGGGTTTAACAATGTCAGTCAACCAGCTTGCTGTTGAAAATTTATATTTTTAAAATAAAGGATTTGTGATGATGTTGGGCGATTTTTGAAAACCACAGTGAAATTACCTTTTCTGGTTTGACTAACATGTCCTTTCGATTCTCCAACAACTTCAATTTTGAGCGAATGCAACAATTCTTAAAACTGCTGTCAGCAGTAGTTATTCCCCCACATCCCAGCTAAAACTAATGATGCTCTTTCATAGTGTACAGCATACCCAAAAATAGAGCTTAGAGGCCTTTACAGCGCATTTACAGAGCTCTGGTTTCACTTCCCATTAGACACTCAGCTATGATAATACCCAGGAGGGAAGAGGGAGCAGCCATCGCTTTTACATGCTGCCGAGGCCCTTACATTTATTCATTCTCTGGCATTAGCACGAACCTCCTGTATTCTGAAATGGGATTGTTTCCTTTCCCGACTGAATAAAACACAATATGTTTTCCTTCATTGAACATTGTCAATATAAAACAGAAAGAGAGTCCAAATGCATTGTCTCTACCTTTTGTTCATTTACAAGCTCCTGCACATAAAATAACAGGCTGTCGTTGAATGTTTTAGTTTAAAAGTAATTAGTTTAATTGTTGGAATGGTTTTGTGTTACCACTCTTTTCCTCTAGACCTGTAACAATAACCAGATGAGCATGTAGGTCTAACTTTACCCCTGATGGAGACTTTCCTTCCTGCTCCAGTCCTATTTCAATCCTTTGAGAAGAAAACCCACCAATCAGGAGACAGAATGGAGAGGAATATGATAGTAGATTGACTCGTGAAGGGAAAAGGGGGTGGAGTAACTCAGCCATCCCCTAACAACAGGATTGAGCTTTGAAATGAGTACGAGAGACAGGAAAGGATCTTTTACTTTCCACTTTTTCCCGCGTTCCAAAAGAAGCTTTTTTTTAAAGCTTGAACTCTGCACGAGTCTCGACTCACTACGCGGGGCTCCAGTCGTCACCCACGCTCCTGCTTGAAACACGCAGCCGCTCGGCTCTGCTGAAGCCAGGGGAGGTCAGACTGGCTTCTGGCGGAAGGAGACAAATTACACACTGCCACTCATGCCCACACCAGAGCATGCATGTACACACACATGCCTGCACTTCATCAAGCATTATCAGCTCAGCTCGGGTTGAACGGGGTCTCTGCTGACCTACTTCTTTACCGTCACTCAGAGGCAAACGCTGAGCCACACTTAACATAAACTCTGCAAGAGAGGCCAGACACAAAAAAAAACCTGCACCGCGCTCACAAGGAGTGCATGCTCTGAACCCGGACGGGCCCCCGTTAACCTCGCCATTTCCCCTCCTTTTCTGCAGTAATGAGACAGCACAAAAAGAAGAGAAAAAAAAGACTATGCCCCTTGTGTAGACTGGAGGTGTTAACAGCCAGCTCCAGCAGCCATCTTGTCTGTTTGTATACGTGATGAGAATAGAATGGGAGGACCAGGAAGGCTGCCGAAAGCAGCTTCAAATCCTTTTTCTGCTGCTGCAATCAAGGATTTCCTCAAACCCATTGAGATCAACAGAACCCTTGGATAAACTAAAAAAGCTTTGAAAATTACCATCAAGCTCGAAACTTTATGGTAAGAATTTCCCCTTTTTTTGTAAATACAGTAACTTCATGTTTTCCTTAAAAATAAAACCTCGGGCTTTTCATCCAAAGTACTAAGCAACCAATGCACATTTATTGAATTGGACCCTCAGAGACCCCGGCATGTGTGCACAGCACAATAAAGGGAATTGGTCACATTCAGGGAACAAACCTAGAATTCAAACATTTAAAGCAGTCACCTAGAGTCTTTTTAGATGAGAAAAAAAGCTCAATTCTCCTTACCCATTGAAAATTGATCTACCATCAACATCTATACACAACAAAAGCCTAAAAAAAAAGTTTATTGATAAAGAAAATCCGCCTGAATATCATAAATGAAAATGGGATTTTCTCTAATGCTACGGTCATACAGAGCATGTGATGTATGTTTAAGAATGTGTTAACCAATGCAGTAGCTTACCGTGTTCGCACTGGACAGTCACTACCCTATGCTAGCACATGCGCTCATATTTAGAAGAGGCTTCGTGTGAATATAAATCTTACAAATCTTGTTCCAGGAACTTTTCTTCCGACAAAAGAAAGACTTGGTGTAAGAACTCCAGCTGAACAGAAACCCAATTATTAATTTCTCCTCCATGATCACTTTTAAAAGCGGTCAGCACTTATGTGTTTTAAAGAGGACGCTAGACTAATTGTCACAACTAAAGCAGAGTCCCTGCTTGGGATAGTTCCACTAGTTCCACTAGTTTAACTTTTGACATGCGTTAAATGGCTGCAACTTCTGTAAGTAGCGCACGACATAAAAACTTGCGTAGTGACGTGGGAATTAAAGAGTTATTGTCCTGAATGTGAAAAATCCTTGAGCGACTGCTAACGAGCAGCTAAGTAAAAGCGTACTTTCAGGTAATTTCCAGAAGGAACTTTAATGGAAATCTGCAGTTAAGTGTAACATTACACTGCAGCTGTTGCAATTTCTGAACCCACTGTGGTCGGTCCACAGCTTTGGAGTTGCAGGTGGAAGACCGCCGGAACACCTGCAACTAAAACAGGTGAATACACTGGAGGAAATTGAAGGTGTTTCCCAGACACACAAAAGGCATTATCATTCACTTCCAAGCATTACACACCAACACACACACACACAAATCTGGCAGCTCATAGGGGGGAGAAGCATGTGTCCATTGTTAGAGGGTCTCATGAGCCCCCCTTGTTACTGTTTGAGGCCCAACAAAAGCAGCATTGATAACACCTACCAGCGAGAAAGACCAAAGGAAAGGCAGGAGAGAGAAAAGGACAAAGAGGAAAGGAAGGAAAATCACTCTGTTGACAGAGATTTGGCATCCATTTATGCTCTACGACAAGGACAAGGCAACTTTCCCCACATCTAAAACTGTGGAGTTATAGAAATATATACATGTAAATAACCATACATGGGTTATTTATTCAATTAGTCCTCCATAATCGGTCAGGTTGAGCACAATCATCACCGCCAGTGAATGACAGCCGCCTTCACACACCAGTCCATCTGACAAGTTATTCATACACCAGCACCCTCGTTTATGGAAATCGTATGCAAACTCCCTGTCAAACACTCGACACATTCACGAGGACTGGACCAACTCCACTCGCTTTTTTTTTCTTATACAGCCATGAGACTGCTGAGCTTTGTTATGAACAGAAGTGAAAAATATAAATAAATAAATAAATCCAGCTGGTTAGGAAAAGTTTGCATTTCTGAGGACTTAGCTGTCGCTCTTATTAGAATTGCAGTGAAACTCCTATATAATGGAGGTCTTTGTGGGCCTGAAACACAAGCAGGAATTCTGCAGCTATATGTCAACAGCTTATTCCAGAGTCGAAACAATAAAACTTCAATCTCTTTTACGTTAAAGGTCCTGTGTGTACCTCTGAGCCCTATAAATCAATCAGGGTGTGCCATCTTGAGCTGCAATCTGTGAAAGGGGACAAGTTTGTGCACTCTGCAGACTTAAACGTCTGAAGATGACCAGAAACAGTTGTTGATAAGAGGGGTGGCAGTTGAGGCTTTACCCCTTCTCAATTTTAGAGCTAGAAACAATACCGGAAAGGTGGTATGGCAAAATCCTGTATCTCTGCGGGCACTGACCCGTACGGGGCTGCAGGCCAAGGAAGGTCATAGAGAAGGGCAACTACACCTCAAGGGGAGGTGCAGGTAGGTCTTAGAATTCCTTTGAGGGTCATATGGCCACCTGGAGGGATTGTAAAAAAATGGAACGTATAATTGTCGCGTGTGTGGTAAGTTTATTGTGAAATATTCACTAGGGTAATGCAAGCTGCGTGAACTTATAACATACAGGTGATCGGGTCATATGTTCCCCTTGCGCCACTTTCTAGTTGTTATTTACCCCCTTGCACAAGGGGTTGATCTGTATGGGTGCTGCAGGTCATAGAGGGTGATAGATACGAGCAACCACACCTCAAGGGGGCACAAGTAGGTCTTGCAGTTCCTTTGAGGCTCACATCAAAGGATGTAAGTGCATTGTGAAGTATTCGCAAGAGTAATGCAAGTGGTGTGCATCTATAATGTGTGGGTGATCCGGTTGTACGTTGCCCTTGCGCCACATTCTAGTCATTATCAACCTCATTGCACAAGGGTTGACTCGTGCAGGTGCTGCAGTCAATGGAGGGTCATTGAAATGAGCAACCACTCCTCAAGAGGCGCATGGGTAACTCCTAAAGCTCCTTTGAAGCTCATATGACCACCTCAAGGGACGCTAGAAAAATGGACCATATGATTGTTGAGAGTGTAGTACAGTAAGTTACAGTACTGTTCGTTGCAAGTACTTAAGAAGTACAGGTAATCCTGTTGTACTTTTCCCTTACCTAATACTCTAACCTTGGTCTCCCATTGCAAACGTCAAAGCTCAGGTGTGACGCGGGAGCAGTCTAGCTTCGACAGACTATTCATCCTGGCTACAGGATGGCTGCAGCTGCAGGCTCTGCTGCAAATCTTGCGAAACTCCGACCTCATGTAGATTTACACGATAAACCGCCATTTAGGTTGTTAATAGCCCCAACTTCACAAAAAGTGTTGCGACTCAGCT